>VXAV01011907.1:298561-309555 GCA_013399715.1 Alectura lathami
GGGGGGCGGTGCGGGGCGGTGCGGGTTCGGCCGTGTGCCCGCCTCGGGCTCGTGGTGCGGCCTTGCGTGCTTCCAAAGCAAGTGTTAAAGCGAAAGCGGTAGTTAGGGCATGCCCCAGAAATAATTGCTGAAGATGTGCTTTTTTCCCAGACAGCTCTTTAACCGGACAGCCTTGGGCTAGTCCTGTTGGCCTTGTTCAGTGGGACCGAACTCTCCCCCAGGCCCCACGAGACGCTGGAAAAAAAAAAAAATGTAGTTGTGACATCTGCCAGCGCTCAGAAGATGAGGTGTGGAGGCACGTGGATGGTGTTCATACTTTGTGTCTTGGACACTAATTTCTGTCTTCTTCAGGTGTTTCGCCAGTTTGTGAGACATGAGTCCACTGATGCGATTGGCTCATTGGTACTTGAAAGATGTAAGTAGCTCCTGTGTGTTTGGGACAACACCTGGCTGTTTTCATCCTTGGTGTTTTCATCCTAGTTTTAGAATGGCTGAGTGTGTCAGGAGCAGGTGTGAACGATAGCTGCTGACTGCAGGAGGTAAGAATGCTGTTGCAAACAAACCCTTAGGTACCCTCCTGTCCTGACTTGTGTGAAGTCAAGCAGCCCTTAATGGGGAAAACCAAAAAGCCCTGACAAGGATACAGCCTGAAGCAGGAAGGTGGTCTTGCTTTTATTAGTGGCAGTGAGTGGGTACGCTGTTGAGTTTTTCGAAGAGCTGCCTCTGTCATGTTCTTGTCGCTCAGACTTCCCCCACGCCTGGGGTACTTGTTTGGGTGCTGCTGTTGCTGCACCAGGTGTTGGCTTCAGACTCCACCAGCACAGTTCATGTGCTTGTGTAAGAGTGGTGCTCCCCTTCCTCCTCCAGCTTTTCTTCAACAAGGAGGAGGAATAAATTGTGGTCATCTAGCGCTGATACCTGCATTAAAATTAGTGATCCTCTAATTCAGAGAATGCGGTGTAATAGTGGAGCATTGTTCTAAAGACATGATTTTAATCACAAAAAGGACAATGAGTTACTATGGATTTATTATAGTTAAAAGTCAGGATACCTTTGAATAAATGCAACATAGTCTCAAATCACATGTGGAAGTGTCTGTGGAAAAGATGACAAAGAAGACTAGAAGCAAATAAAGAACCTTCAGCTTTCTAAACGAGGTTATTCAGCAGCGATAACAATAATACGATAGTAGCCACTGCAGGGCCTGATAACCAAAAGTCACAAAAGCTGGAAGAATGGTCAGAAGATGTGGAAAGTGACTGTTCTGGCCCTTGACAAAAGCTGCTGACTTATGACTTGTGATTAGCAGGATTGTAATTCACCTGTTAAATCTTTTTGGATTCCTTATTTTCCTACTAGTACTGCAGGAGGAGAAAGCTACTGGTTCTGTAGGGGTCTTTGCCTTGCTTCTTAGGGCATCTCACCTTGCATTTACTGTCCTGTGTTTCAGCCATGAATCGTGTTCAGTTACTTGGTCGGGTTGGGCAAGACCCTATCATGAGGCAAGTGGACGGAAAAAATCCTGTTACCATCTTTTCTCTTGCAACCAATGAGATCTGGCGAACAGGGGAGAACGAGGTAGCCCAGACAGGTGAGTCTGCCACGAGCAACTTGCTTCTGCTGTGTTCTGAGGTCACTCAGTAGC
This sequence comes from Alectura lathami, assembly GCA_013399715.1. NCBI lineage: Eukaryota > Metazoa > Chordata > Aves > Galliformes > Megapodiidae > Alectura > Alectura lathami. Next base: position 300,207 of record VXAV01011907.1, read on the forward strand.
ACTGTGCTTTGTCTCCAGACTGCTCTGTAAATCTCTTGGGTGCAGAGAAGTTCCTTTGAGGTCAGTGGAGATGCCCATACCTTTGTATGCTCCTGACTAGACCTCAGCAGTACGGACTGAATAGGGATTTGCTCGTGGACCCTCCCCTGGAGGAGAGGAGAGAGCACTGACTTGGCATTTCTTCCTTGATGGGGTTGCCAGAGGTATAGCAGGTTCCATACTCGTGTTCCAAAAGGGGGAGGAAGAAGGAAGACATATTCTCTTTGATTCCTCTATCAATCTGTGTCTATGGTTATGTCTTTTTCTCTAACTTTTGTCCAGTGTGGAATGTGTAAGGAGGGAAAAAACATCTTATAGTATGGGCACTAGCTTCCATGAAAACTGATCTCCTGGTCTGAACTGTGCTCCTGCAACAATGCTTTTGTTTGGACACAGATGAGCTGAACGTTGAGTGCTAGGGTACTTTCATTTCTTAAATCCCTTTTCATAATTTGAGAACACCAGCACATGTTGAAACTAATTTCTGAGGCTTGCCTCAAAAAGAGGATGTGGCATCCAAGTTTGTTTTTATGTACCTTAGGTGATATCAGTCAGAAGACCACATGGCACAGGATCTCTGTCTTCAGACCAGGCCTCAGGGATGTTACGTATCAGTATGTGAAGAAGGGGTAAGTGAATGGGGTTGAGGATTTAATGCCTCAGTAATCAACTGATGTAAGAATTCACAGTATCGTGGTATCATTTAAGTTGGAAAAACCGATAAAGTCATCAAGCCCAACCATCACGTAACACTGCCAAGTCTGCCACTAAACCATGTCTTTAAGTGCTACATCCAGACATCTCCCAAATACCTCCAGGGGTGGCAACTCCATCACCTCCCAGGGCAGCCCCTTCCAATGTCTGACCACCCTCTCTATGAAGAAATACTTCCTTGTATCCCATCTAAACCTTCTCTGGTGCAGCTTGAGGCCATTTCCTCACATTCTATCACTTCTCACCTGAGAAAAGAGACCAACACCTCCTTGCTGCAGCATCCTTTTGGGTAGCTGTCGAGAGCAATGAGGCCTCCTCCAGGCTAAGCAGCCCCAGTTCCCTCAGCCACTCCTCATACTCATTTTCTGGTCCCTTCACCAGCACCATTGCTCCTCTCTGCGCATACTCAAGAAACTCAGTGTCCTTGTACTGAAGAATCCAAAACTGAACGCATACTCGAGGTGTGGTCTCACCAGTGCCACATGCACGGGGGCAATCACTGTTCTCATCCTGCTAGCCTCACTGTTTCTGATACAAACCATGATGCTCTGGGCCTTCTGGGTCACTTTTGGTGACCAAGAGCTGCACTGAGATAGAAGTGCCTTGAAGTAACCTAGCGAACAATCTACAAACAAGTGAGGCGAGAGCCTGATTCAGAATCAAATGTGAAGCAGAAAACAGTGGTACAGTTCTCTGACCAGAACCAAATTCTTGACTTTTCAGTTCTCGACTCTACGTTGAAGGGAAATTAGACTATGGTGAATATACAGATAAAAACAACGTGAGGCGGCAGGCGACAACAATTATAGCGGGTAAGGAACAACACACCGGTCTACTTTGCCTCTGTAAATGGCGAGGGGTTGGAGAACCTCTGAAACAGAGCTTGGCTTGGCTTGATCCTCAGAATTCACAGTTTAGGAGTCTCTGTTCAGTTTCCAGCCTGTGCCACTAGATGTCCTCTGGCACTGTTGCCGGAAAGGGGCAGAAAGTGTGAGGATGTAGTTGCAGGCTGTTGCATGGTTTGCTTACACAAAACCAGTTGGTGCAGCACACGGATCCTTGTGGCATGTAGTACTGCAGGTCAGGCAAATTATTTTTCTAGCCAAAGTAGAGTTGATTAGCTTTCTCTCAGGTTTATCAGGGAATATTTTCTTCCTCTTTAAGAGTGGAGGCTTCACCAACTTTAAGGACCTCGTTTGTGAAAAGTGTTTTATGTGGGGATAACTTGATAAAGAAATTAAACTTTTTTTTTTATTAGTATTCATCCTATTGGTTTCTTGATAGTGTTCAGTATCCCCAGTCTCAAGATGCCTCAAACTACTGGGCCTTGATGAAATACTAGTTTCTCAGTCCCATTTGCTGATGACATGGTAATGCATACTGAAAATGAGAAAATAAAAAGGAAATAAGCTGTAACTGATGGAGATCATAGTCAAAGAATTAAAATGTTATTTCAGAATGGTTTGGATGTTGTTTTTAGCCATTTCTCATCATGTTTAGCAGACTCATTTCATAGTGTGTGTGGTCATCTTGAATTGTCAGCCTTCTGCAGAGATAAAGGCAGAACCTCAGACTGTCATTTGGTGAAATGTTCAGTTCTGAAATGCATGTCCTTGCAGCTTATTTTAACATATATTGTCTTTATGGGTATGCAGGTGTGTAACAGGGAAAAACAATCCTGAAGATTAATCTTTTTCTTTTCAGATAATGTAATTTTTCTGAGTGATAATGTCAAAGAAAAGGTGTGAGCTCATCAGTGCTTGGATTGAGGCCATTTCATTCCTTGTACTCCACAGTGCTTCATAATTCTGTAATCCTGTATATTGCTGTAGATTCTTGAAAAAATAAATGTTTGATACCCATAGGGGGTATGTGTGTTTTGTTTTTCTTTCCTGTGTGCATTTTCTCTTCATCATTTGGACTTCTTTTTTTTTTTTCTTTCCCAAGGGAAAGGGCAAACAAGGAAATCTATTAATTATTGAGTTGGTGAATACAAAAGTGGAAGTCACCTCTCCAAATCTTCAGTCATTTTCAGACCTTTTATCATTAGTTGCCCTAATAACCTCTCTTCTGTCTCATGGGGCCTAGCTACCCACTCATCTCTCACTATTAACATCTCTTCCCTCTGCTCTGTAGGTGTTTTTCTCAATTTTTCCTTAACTAAGTTAATCAGGCAAGTTTAAAACAGAGCCATTGGCCTTAACTAGTGCTCAGCTTTAAGTTTTTGTCACAGTCCTAGGGAAGGCTGATTCTGCTCCTCTGCTGATGATAGCATTTGATCAAATCAAATGTTGTTTTTCACAATCAGAACTGTAAGGGATGGAAGGGACCTCTGGTGATCATCTAGTCTTACCACCTGCTAAAACAGGTTCCCTAGAGTGAGTTGCAAACCTTCTTTCACCAAACCCCGCTTTGGTCATGCATTTAGGTCTTCAGTATGATGGCTTTGACATAGGGTGACCCTGTGACAACATCAACATTCTCATCCCGCTACCTTGCTGGGGTGCTATGCCCATCATTTGCCACCAGGGAGAGCTGGAGGAATGGCTATCTCCCCAGCTCCTTTTGAGAGGCTCCGGTGCTGTGTGGAACGCATTCCTGATCCTGGATTCTCAGTTACTGTGGGAGTGGTGGTTTTTTATGCTTTGTTCTAACTATCAGAAAGACTAGAAATTACTAGTGTTAGTTTAAAAAAAAAAAAAAAATGTGCTTCATTCTTCTCCATGGAGTAGTAAATTTCCCACCATGATGCAGTGTGATGTGAACAGGGAAAGGAAAACATTAGAAGTGACAACTTCCTGCCTTCAATGCTGACAGGATTTTGTATCTCGTCCGTCTTTGTTTCCAGTTCAAAGCATGCTTATTTGTAGTTTTTGCAGCTCTTCCCCCTGGACAGTGGTCTTCTTTATGTTCTCTATGGGCATTGGCAGCACTACCAAAAACTTCAGTTCTTTCACATTGGCATTTACTTCTGGATGGAGTTAATGCTGTAACTAGCGTCCTAGTCCCTGTCACAGGCACACTGAGGCGTTAGGTGTACTGGAAATGCTTCGTTAGTGAAATGTGTAATCCACTTGAGACTGTGGTGTCTTTTTAAACAGAAGGTTCAGACTTCAGTTCCAGTAACTACTCTTTACTAGAGCTGAGCCTGTTGGGAGGCTCAGATCTGTACTGCTGGGAGCCACTTCTCCTAGTGCAAATACCTGTATGAGGAGTGTGCTGTGCTTTTCAGAGCCTGAAAAGGGCAAAGGTTTTGTGGTTAGCTCTGCAGTATGTGTTAAATCATATCTGTCCCAAGGCTGAACTTGGCAGTTCCTACTCTTTGCTGTCTCTTCCATCTCTGTTCAGAATCAGTTCAGTGTTACATACTACTGTTATTTTGGTGTGGTCCCATATTCTCTCCTACCATGAAGTCAGGCTTTCTACTCTGATCTCAGGGCAGTGAGGTGGCAGTAAGGACTGCCTTTGTTCCTCTCAGCGAGTGCTGAATGGCTCATCCTAGTCTCTGCCCATGGCTCAAGATGGGGACTGAGCGGAGCTAAGATCAGGTGCCAACAAATAAAATATTTGCTCAAGAGCTTCAACTCTTCTTGCTTTTCCAGTTGTTCTATTTAAAGTCACTAATAAATTTTTAAAGATTGCTGTGTTGTACCTGCTGTAAAGACAGTGCATGTCTGCAGTGGAATATAGTGTTTGGAAAGCCACGCAAGATCGTGAGTGATCATCGCTATTTGTATTAGGGTAGGTTTTACTGAGTGACACCACATGAGCAATAGATAACAGTTACAGTAAAAACAGCTGCTGGCAGCAGTATGTTGTACATTCACCTCCTATGTCTGCCTTGCAGCTATGGGGCAAAGTTAATGTCTAACTGAGTAATTCTGGTTATGAGAAAGCATAGTGTGAAATCAACGCTCATAGCATCTTCATGTCTTAGGGCTAGTTACTTCCTCTGTGAGGAAATGTTTATAGAATGGAATGATGTCTACCAAGGTAAATACAGTGATACCTAGTTTATAGCGAGGCAAAGAGTATTTTTCCATGCTGTCCCTTGATAAATGGCATTCAGCTTTTGATTGTCCCTGTTAATGGCCTGTGTAAACTGGATTAGGTAAGCCCTGATTGCTTACATCAGCTGGGGCTTTAAGACATGTTTGACCTTCACAAGGAGTTTAAGTATTTATGAAGATAGATTGGGACAGATAAAACACGGAGATCATTTCTTTGAAGTATTTGAAGCGTTTCTTAACAGACCTGAGGCAGAGCTACTTTGGTCAGCGAGGCACCTCAGTGTCACTCAGATATTTCTGTCAGTCTGGTGTAAGGTGTAGGAAACCCTCTCCCCCTGTGCTTGTTTCAGTGGCTGTAGTGCCCTGGTTTGAGGAAAACACTGTGGGCATTGTGCCTGTTAAGGGCTTTCAAAATACCACGCAGCAAAGAACATTTTCATAATTAATTGACGGATGAGCAGTATTTGAGAATACAGATACAATTCCCCCGCAAACATGTATGGAGGAACTAGAGGGCCACTTCACCGAAGCGAAACTTGATATCTTTGGCTGAACCAACTTATCTTGCTTCTGTTTCAGGACTCACAGTTTCTGAGGAGAGAGTAACAGCATGAATTAAGCATGGCTGAGGGCTTGGACTGTGCAGAACTACCAGAGCTTTTTACCAGCAGGTACCTGATTTGACTTCTAACATGGCCAAAAGACTGCACTCTGGTGACTGCATGGTACCTTGCGTGAAGGGGGTGGGCGCCTGAGCCCCGTCCCAGCTCTGCTGTGAAGGCTGGCTTTGCCTGTGGGAGCCTGGGAAAAGCTCATGCAGAGAGGCCTTGAATTGCAAAGGCAGGAAAGCTGGGTTAGTGCTCTGAGAACTCCCTAGGTACGTGAGGGAGGAATATTCTGGTAAAAGGATCTTGTGTTTCAGTCAGTGTACCCATCATGTGGTTTCAGTAGCAGGCTGTTTCCAGTACCAGCAATCCCACGTCTTTCAGGAGCATTCATGTCAGAAAATGAATATAATGCCAGGATTGTGAGAAGAAAACTTCAGTATTCTCAAGCGCACCTTCTATTTTTAACTGAAATTTCTGTGGTGGGAGCATTTTTGCAAATAGTTGAGTGAGTCTTTACATACAGATGAAGACTTGGTGGCTGTTCTAACCAGGTCCTGTCCTGTTTTCCCATGGTGACGGTGAGCTTCTTCACACAGCAGATCTAATTTACACAAGAAGTTTGCTTTGTTTGTCTAGAATCTGTTGCTGGCTACTGCAAGTAATGTGTTTGCGCATGACAAGCAAAGAAATCAACTTTCATGGGGATTCTGCAGAAACATCCGCTTGTGGGAAATCCGTGTTAGTGTGTGTAAGATTTCTTTCTTCTCTTGTTTTATGTCCCAGATAAAAAATGAGCTCATTATCATACTTTGCAATTTCAGAACAATCTCCAGCAATTACTGTGATTAGAAGTTGATAACCTGGTCATTCTGTCTGTTGTTCTTAGTCCTGACTTTTGTGCCCTGTGCTCTTCAAGTGCTGCTAATTTTGTTGAAGAAACTCACCTTCTCTACGTATGGCTATTTTCTATGTTTTTTAAAGGGTAAGATTTTTTATTTGTAGGGATTTTTTTTTTTTTTTTTTTTAAATCCTAACAGTTGTTATCCTGTAGGCTCTGTTGCTATTTGTTCTTTTCTTGCCGGTTGACTTTTAAAACTTATTTGAACAAAGTGGCTTTAGAAAATGGATGGTTATCTTGATCCTGGTTGTCACAAGTCAGAAAAATGTCACTTGTAAATATTTAATGAGCCTTTGTGCAACTGACCTGATCAAGAACTGGGCAACGATGCAGTCACAGGAGTCATGGCTTCTGTAACTTGAATCTGCAGGGAAAAGAGACTGCCTTTCCTTTGCCAGGCTTCCTGTGACTTAACTTACAGGCCTGTATCATTACTAGCTTTTTTCTTTGATATTTAAAGTAAGCGATGTTTGTTTGGAGCTCTGCCTTAACAGCCTCCTCCTCCTTAGCTAGTTTGGTTTTCTGTGTGGGTTTTCTCTGAGGGTTTTCTGCTCCTTGCAGAAAGGAGACAGAATGCTGAGTAAAAGAAAGCTGAGCTCTCCCCTCTTCCCCTCAGCCTCATGTCTGCAAACCACGAAACCCCACCTTTTCATCTTCTTCTGGCTTGATGCTTGGATTTTATATTGTCCCCTTGTGTTGGAGAGTGGGTTTGAACACAGTTCAGAAGTCTGTGGTGAGGAAATGGTCTTGCTCAAAAGGAGAGGCTGCAATGCTCACAGAATTAGCTGAGTTGGAACTTGAAACTACTATTAAATCTGTGCGAAGAGGAAAGTTAAACAGATTTGATTTCCAGCATGCTAGTAACTGTTGAAATCTACAGTTTAAAATCCCCCACGCAATATAGGAAAAAGTTAGGAGGATGCTTGTGTCTGTATAACATTCTTGATGTTGTTGTGGTGCTGTGTTTTTTTTTTTTTTTTTTTTTTCCCAGAGCGTCTGTTTTCTGGTGTAGTGTCAGTTTGTGAGCATTAATGCACGACGCATTGAAGTGCTGTCCCATGTGTTGGTTAATTCATATTCTCTGAAAAGTATGGATTTTCTGTCACTTTCATCTCCCCCTTCTTGATGCCTTCTAAGTGCTGCCAATTTTTAGCAGAAACTTTCTAACACACGTTTCTTTTCCCAAGAACAACTTGTTCTGCAGCACGAAAACTTCAGTGTGGTCTATATGCCATTAGTTGCCCCCATGCAGGGCCAATTGGTTGTAGTTCCTCATGAAGTCTCAGAGAAACACTGAAGCTCAAAAATGAAATGTAGCCTTCAACGCTGATTTCAGTTGCATGGCAGGCATGGGATGCCTAGTTACCAATGTGTAGTTACCAGTTACCAATGTCATGTTTCAGATTAGTGAATAGCCCCCAGAATGGATAGTCTCTGTGTACTGAAATATTTCTGCAGCCAAAAATCTTCCATGGCATAGTCAGCAGACACAGTTTTCTGTGATACAGAAAGAGTGGAAATCACTGGGAAAAGCAGCATACTGTTTGTCCAGCATGCCTGATTTCCTGTCAGTGCTTTACCCAGAGGGAAACGACAAGTACTTACTGTACAACTTGTATTTCTTCCTGAGAAATGTGTTAGGATGAGAAGTTCCAGCCCAGTACTCATGGTGAAAGCCAGTCCTCATGAGACCCTTGTCCTCTGCACGTGGAGCAAATGAAGTTGCAGTCACCCTGTCTGCACCTTCCTTCTTTTAAGGTGGCTTGTATTTTGTTGGCTTACCAGGCACACATGGCTCTCTGGTAGTAACTTCAGAGGTGTTCAATGTCAGCCAACAGACAGAATGAGGGAGAGCCTTTTGTTTGGCTGGTTATCACAAGGCTGCAAAAGCTTTAGATCAAGAAAACATCCAATGAAAACCCGGAGGTTTCTGGATAAGGAACTGACCTTTACAAGTTGCACAATCTGCATCTCAGCACTGGCACAGTGTAATTGCTTTGACAAAAGAGCGTGTCAGTGCCAGGATGTGCTAAGTTTGTACCTCCGGCTGGGCTTACCAAAGTGGTGGGTACCAACTCAGGCGTTAGCAATCTGGCTTCAGAGGTTCTTGGGGCTGCTGAGGGCACATACTGGGCTGACTTGTTTCACAGTAACTTAAAATAACTCATTTTTGCAGGAGAGCTTTGGTTGGCAGCTAGAGATTTTCCCTTCGCGTTCTTGACCACAAGGCAGCTTTTGTTAAACTTTGTATTTTAGTCTCTTTTTTGATCATGTCAAAAAAAAACAGTACTAAATCTTACAGGGTAAACCCTGACAAAGTCGCCATTTTCCCTCCTCTCTTCTTCGCCACTGAGCCCGACGGGCGATGGGAGGCCCTTAGGAGTGCTTTCCTCGCAGGGCTACTCCAGGCCCTCCCAGCGAGGGCCGTGAGGTGACAACACCATGGCGTGTCCCGAGACGGAGCCCCACGGGGAGGCCCAGCCCGCAGGACGCCCCAGGGACTCCGGTTACGGCTCGGCACAATGCGGGACGCAGTGCCAAGTGTTGAGCTGACCCACAGAGGAAGGCTTTGAGCGAATGCCAGGAGCTGAAACTAAGCACTGAAAAATGCCCGGCGTCTTGAATCGTAACGATGTGGCATCCTTCGTTTTTAAGGAGCGATGAAATATCAGCGTTGTCCCGGCTTGGCACAGATCCAGGTCTCAAAATATCAGAATTTCCCCTTGACTGGGATTATGGTTATGTACTCGGGGAACAGCGCTGAGGCTGCGAACAGTGCATTTGTTGCTGCGAGTGGTATGGCCGCGCGGAGATTTAAGGCACAATTAACCCCGAGGCAGATGTTTATTACGTGGTACGTTCTGAAACATCTCTAGTAAACACACCGGCTGCGCTCAGGAACACGAAATCATGAGAACATTCCGCTCGCTTTCAGTTGGCTCAGGGGGCGAAGGGCCTGGGGAACTTCAAACAGCCGACGTTGGTCCGCCTGCCGGCTGCGGAGGTGACGGCGGGCCGCTCGCTCTGCCCGGGGCCGTGAGGGGCAGCGGCCGTTGCTCCGCCCCAAGCGAGAGGGGGGC
>VXAV01011907.1:309877-351246 GCA_013399715.1 Alectura lathami
CTGCTGCACTGGGACCGCAAACTGAGCGAGCTGTGCGAGCCCGCCGACCCCGACACCCTGCTGGGCCACACGGTGAGGAGCGGCAGGGGCGGCCCCGGGGCGGCGGTGCTGCGTGCCGCGGTGGCTTCAGGCGGGACCGGAGGGCCTGGGGCTTGCTGCGGGAGCTCCCCTAGAGGCGACATCGCCACGGGAGCGGCTGTGAGGGCCGGCGCGTGAAGTTTGGGCTGCCTGGCCCGAATCCCGCTTGTGCAGAAGTCCCGGGAGGTGCGTCCCGTGTCCCCACTCTGCTGTCCCTCCCAGGGCTGCGGGTAGAGCCCCCGGGTGCGGGCCCTCGGTGGGAGCGGGCTGGGCTGCTTTGGGACAGCGCGTGCTGTCCCATGCCCGCGCAGCGTGGTGCGGTTGTCCGGCGGCTGGACGCCTGGCTTTGCGAGGTGATGACCAGCGTGTGGCACGGTGCCTTGGGAAGGCCTCACAGTGTGCTCCCCAATTCCTCCATCGCTCCCCAGGGAGCACAGTGTGGGGCGGTGGCCGCAGGGAGGGGACAGCCTCGTGTTGGGAGCTTGGTCGCTGCGGGGCGTGGGGATCTCGGTGTTGATTTTGGTGGGGAAATGACGAAAAGCTCTCTCGCGGCATGCTGTGGCCTTGCCAATCCGGGGTCACATCCGTCAGCAGCTCCAGCCTCATTCCGGCAGGGAGCCAGCCCGCTGCGCGTGTGACCGTATTCAAGCGCTGCCTGGCTGCCTTGGCTTCAGGAGTTCTTGCGCTTTGTTGCGCAACGTTCATCTTCTGTTAGATCCCGGGAAAGCAGTCAGATGTTGGGTTGTTGTCTTTTAAAGAGCCGCCAGGAGCTCTTAGCAGTGGAATGCCCTTCCTTCTAACAGCGGTTCTGTGGTGTTTCTTCTTTTTTCCCTCCTCATCGAGGCTAAGAGGGATGTTGTGAATGAGGTGGGAGGCCCTTGGGTCCTGAGCACCTCCTGCATAGTTGGGATCCCTGGGAGGAGATCCAAGCAGCCACTCTTCGCTTCTCCTATTTCGTGTTCTCGTGTTCTTTTAATTAGTGCCCTGAAACAGATCTTGTGCTTGGGCTAGGGCTTGTGGCTGCGGTCGTACAGAAACGTGTCGTCTGCCTTGCTTCAGGGAGCCTATGGCTTGGTCTAGTGTCTCAGGTGCCGCTTGACAAACAGAATGCCCTGTGGATGGAAGCAGGGAGGTTTCCCTCCACTGTTCTCACGTTTTCTTAGGGATTTTAGGCATTGAATGCTACTTTTGATGTGTGTTGTGCAAGAGGAAGTGTATCACTAGATCTGCAAAAACGTGGGCTGTGACCCTCTTTGTTGGGAGTAGCACTTTGCTGTTGGTGTCTATGTGTGGTTTTTCTCGTTGATTTTTTTTTTCTTCTTTGTGCTTATAAAGAACAGACTTCTTTAGGGGCCATCTTAAAGTCTAATAGAAAGCATGAAATCAATTTATCTTTTTGTTTTTAGAAAAATTCCAAAAGAAACTATCAGTAAAGAAATATAAAAGCAATAAAGAGCCATTGATAAAGTAGGTGTAGTGGGGTACTGGGATCTTTAATGCAAAAAAAAAAAAAAAAAAAAAGTCTTCTGAAATGACCACTCAGAGGGAAAAAGCAAGCATTTCTGCTTGTTGAACCTCATTTCTTTTGCAAAGTGCATCCTGCTGTGGAGGAAAATACAATGTTTCATATCATGAAACACAAGCTCTCCATTTACCTCTGGCTACAACTTCAATGATAGGCTCATTGAAACAACAGCACAAAAAAAAAAAAAAAAAAAAAAACAAAAAAAAAAAAAAACACACAAAAACAAAAAACCACTGCCCAATAGTGTTCACTGGATGAAACATCTGTTATTCTTCTGCCTTATGCTTTCAATTTGGGAGGGCTGGTTTGACCCGGCTGGTTCTGCTTTGTTTGTAAACTTGTTGAGTGCTGTTTCTGAAAAGCTCTAGGTGATGAGCTGAGCCTCCTGAGCGCTGTCTGCTGAGAGCCCACCTTCACCGCCAAGCAACACGCGCCCTGTGGCACCTTCTGATGGCTGCGCACCCCCAGGGTGCCCCCATAGCTGCAGCGGTAGAGCTGTTGTCTGGCTTGGATGGACGCTGCTGTATGGGATGGACCAGCACCCTCACGTGGGACGCCTGCCAAGCTCGGTCCTTTGGTAGCGTGAAGCTGGCATCCTGGTGTGAGATTTGGCTCTATCTTTTCTGTGTGCCTGGGAAGGGTGTCTGTAAGAGCCGTGCAGTCCAGCAGCATGAGCAGGGCAGGCGTGGGGAGGTGGGAGACGCGATGGCTGGTCGGAATGCACGGGAGCAGGAAGAAAGATCCGTTTCCTTCTGTGGGCAGCCCTGCGTGTGCAGGCAGACAAGGGTGACAATTCTCTGCCAGCTGCCTTTTGTGTATTTTAAGTTTAAAATTTAACCTTTTTACGACCGCAAGGGCTGCTTGTGAGTCTGGTGGATTTGAAGCTAGCAGGCAAGTCTGGAAGTATGCACACGTACAAACTCAGCCCCTGCTTTAAACTATTCCAGCCCTAATTGCCAGGGCTGAACTCCAGCCTCAGGGACTTACCTTTCCCTCTCACTGCTGATGACTTCAACAACACCCGCAGCAGTGCCAGGAGTTGCCGGGCGCTCATCGCCTGCGCTCGGAGAAATTGGGACTTTGGGGGGCTCGCTCTGGCCGGGAGGGGCCTATTCAAGTCTGTGTGCTTTGTGGTAGTACCTGCATGCCAGGTAGCTCTACAGCAGTTGTTTTTCCAGAGCAGTTGAGTTTCCTGTGGAAGAAAAGGCTGAAAGGCTTCCCAAGGGAGTTTTCATGGCACGTGTGACGTGTCTGCTTATAACCTTCGTCTGGCCTGCGGCGTGCTAGGCTTTTGTACAGGTAATGCCCTACCCTAGCATTTTGCAAGGTATTATTATTATAAGCTTTTTTTCTTTTTCCTGGCAGTTGAACAAAAAGGAAGCACAAAGCCTGCTGCAACCCAGAGGGAGCAGGAGCACGGCAAGCTGCAGGCTCTCACCTTCTCTGCTGCCCATGGGTTGTCGGTGGGCTCCAGGCGGGAGAGCTTGGGGATCTGTGCTGGGGAGGTTCCACAGCAGACTTCTCATCCTTTCTCCTCATTTTCATGTCAGTTTCTAGCACATTAGCTACTGGCTGCTTCAAATGCAAACTTGCCCAGATAGCTTACCCTTGAACAAGCCTGACTGTTGCTCTGGAGGCTCACATCAAAAAATTGAAATGCCCCAAGCAGTGCCATTTTCTGAGTGTTTGTGCTCGACAAGCTCCTTGCCATGTCACCATTGCTGCTCCGGGCCCCTCACCCTTGGACTTCACGTGTGCCATGGACACTCTGGTTGGTGGCAGCATCGTCACCCCCTGCCAGAGCAGAGCCTGTGCTGTCAGCCGTGTGAGCTCAGTGCTCATGGTGACGATTGTCATTTGAGATGGGTCGGAGAATCTTGGAGCCAGCCTTCCTCCTTCAGATTAAAGTTGCTCATTGCAAGCCTCTGAGCCCCACCAGGAGCCGGCGGTGACTCATTTCCTCTGCCACAAAAACACTGACGGCTGTTGCTCTGCTTTCTGATGATTTCTGCAGAAATGGGGCGTCTGAGCGAGCTGCCGTGGATTGCCCGTAGTTCTCAGAGCGTGGCAGTGGTGATATTTAATTGAAGTGGAATACAGCTTCGCTTTTACAGGCTGTGTGTATTTAATTAAAAGCTGTGGTTACCAGAGTATGTGTGGATGTGGAGCTGGCTGCATCTTAATCTGTGGTGGTTGCCTGTACATAAAGTAGCTCTGTAAAATCTGGCATTGATGCAGGCTAATCCTTTTTTTTTACTTTGTTTTGGTAGAGGGAAGGTAATTCATTTACTTGAAAGTGGGTTTTTACTGTTGCTTGCTAACAAGAAAACTGGAATCTTGCATTCTTTCTTTTCTATACACCTGCATACAGAGGGCCAGATGGCTGACTTAAGGTGGAAAATTTGTAAAATTAGTACATTCAAGGATTTTTGCCAAACTCTCCCAGTAAAGAGGGGAAAAATGTGAAAGTGAGATTTTTTTTTTTTTTTTTGGTAGTCTGTATACAGTCTTTGTGCAAAGTGTTAAATAGTGAGAATAGCCCTCCATGTTAAAAGCATCAGGGTCACAACTGATGAACAGCAGAACTCCTTGTACTTAGGGTTTTGCACTAAAAGTCATTTCCCCCCCCCTCATATTTTCTTCCCAAATTTAAATATGAAAATCATTGCTGTTTGCCAAGGGACATGCCAGCTGCTCATAATAGATTTAAACAACCTGCAGTTTCTCCAAAAGCTGAGATAAACACACGTGTGATGCTTTGGAACTTTTATCATACCCTCATATTTTCTGTCAGTTAAAATTAGAAAAATAAGGATATCGAGTTGCTGGCTGGTTTCATTTGGACTGGTTGTAACTGTAGATTGGAGAGCTTGATCTGCAGTGAGGACAGCAGCTGGAAAACATGTTAGTCTGTCTTGGGACTGACTTGAAAGCGTGGTAGATAAGAATGAGCCAGTGCTTAACGTATGAGAGCACTTCTTTTTCAGGAGAATATGTCCCTGTGGAGGAGGCTGCCTAGCCCAGAGACTAGCTGCCAGTCCAGCTGGGTCATGCAGTGTGATCTGGAGGTGCTGTGTTCTGCTGGCTTTCCAGGTGCTGACCCCAGCCGCAGCAGTGTGGGCTGTGCTCCTCCTCCACAAGCTTGCCCTCGCTTTGCTCCTACCTTCGGAGAGCAGGTCACCCTTGGGTCAGCAGTGACAAACAAAATAAAGCCAAATACAGAATAAGGATAAAAATAAAGCAATTTGGCCTCAAACCAGCATGCTGCCAGCTCTGTCTGTCCTTGTCCCTGCTTCTTGCTGCCTGTCTGTCACCTGCAGCATCACCTTGCACAAGCACTGTGCGTCCATCTGTCTGACAGATGTGGGAGGGAAGGAGCTGCAGCAGGAGAACCTTGCTTCTGCTGCTTCAGAGCCACTGCGCATGGCAGTGCCCTGCTGTGGGACTGGGTGGGTGTGCAAGCTTCCCACAAGAGGCTTTGTTAGAGTGAAAGGGGTGCAGACCTGCTCCTGCTACACGTTGTTTCTGACCATGCTCCTTCCTACCCCAAGGTGTTGTACGCTCTGTAATACTGGGTTTCAACATCCCTTGCCTGCTCCCTCTGTCCCGGGCTGCTCCTCTCCCTTTCAGAGAAGGCTCCTGCCTAGATGAGGCTTAGCAGTCAGGGACAGCCACTGTTTACAGGGGGAATAGCCTAGCTCAGTGACATGTTTCGCAGGCTGTATGGTCTGTCTCCCCCTGAGCTTATGGCTTCCTTCTAAGTCCTCCCACTCCTTGGTGCAGCTTTTCATTTTCTGAGGGATATGAGCTTGGGGCCTGTCTCCCAGGGATCCTCTTGCAGTAGAGCTCTGCACCTGATTTTCCGGGGAGCTCCCATTCAGCACTGCTGTTGCTCCCTGTTCATCTTTCTCTGAATCATGCAAGTGAGAAATCAGGGCTGTCTGGATGCCCTTTGGCTGTGTTTTTTCTGGCTGACAAGACCTGACAGTGCGGTTCTGCACCTGGATGTAACTGCAGGCTGTTTTGGCAGCTGCCGGAGAGCTCATCCAGTTAAAAAATGACTTTCTTGAAAGGAAGAAAATAGTTTTCAGCAGTATCAGTTCCCTGATACTGATTAGCACCAGGTACTGGTGCTAGTGTGAGAGGGCAGGTGGGAATGCTTGCCTGGGGAAGTGGCTGGTGGAACTGCATTTTGGGTTAAGGGAATATGCAGTGGGAACAGGTTGTCCAGCTGCAGGAGTGTATGCCTAGATGTCATCCTGGTAAGTGTGAGAGATGTGGTAAATGCATGTGTGTTTATGCCATACCAGTGGGCTGCTTTTTGGAAAGAGGGGGTATTACCTGGAGGAGGCAGTTGCTCAAGGATCAGTAGGAGGAGAGGTTGTTTGAGAAAAGTGTGGATGCAGAGCAGTGGACAGGCCAGAGGTCCAGAGAAGCACTGGTCTTGGTCTGGCTGATGGCACCGCCCTGGTGCTGCGTGTTGGTGAGAAGTGGAGGCTGCCTTGGATGCAAGTTGTTTCACTTGTGTAAAAGTGACAGAAGCCAAGTGTGCAAAAAATAACCTTGTCTTAGGGTGGCATTTTTCTGGGCAGTTTGATTAGCCTTTCACCTCACTTAAGCAATAAATAGCAGTCAAGCAAGTCAAAAATTGTGAGGTTTAATGAGGTGCAGTAAACCTAGGAAGACCCTTTTCTGCTGCGCACATCCTCTTTCTGTGGTGTGGCGTACTGAGTGCTCCATGGCAGGGACAGCCATTCTCAGTGTCTGGGAGCTGTCAAACGTAGTTTGGAGCCCCAGAAAAATTAGCTGGGTTATAACCTCAGTGCTAAACGTGTGCAGGAAGGAAGGAAGCGCACTGTCAAATAAGGAATGCTGCCTCTGAGGAGGGCAAGCCGGGAAGCAGAGGAGGCAATCCAAGAGAATAAGGAAAGATGATATGGGATAGACCTGAATTACTAGAGCTGTCTCCATAGCTGCCACCCATCCGAATGTGTAGCTTGATAGTGGCACTGACCTTTGGGTGCTTTCACTGTGTCCTGGAAGCTACTTGATTTTCTTTTTCTGCCATCTGCCTCTAACCAGCTTTCAATCTTCTGTACGTGGTCTGGCTCTGCTGTGGTGACAAGCAAAAATCTAATGGAAAAATGTGACACCCACTTCATCTCTTTCCTCTCTGCCAAGAAAAATTGTTCCTCTGCAGTAGTGCCGGGGCTGGCCCTGTCCTTCCGTGCAATCTGTTACTTGTATGGAGTGGGAAAGGGCGACCAGGCCGCTTTTAGGGAGCTCCAGCCTGACCTCCTTCCTTTGTTGAGTCTGATGTGTCCTGGGCTGAGGCGCAGGAGGGAAGGAAAGCATCTTGAAATTCCGAGACTTAGAGAATCCTGCTTAGTCTTCCTCCTCCAAAGTTTGGGTGCTGTGATGTAAAGGTCTGCAGCAAAGAGCAGGAAAAGAACCAGGCTCTTTATACCAATGCATGACAGGAGGATGAGGGAAAACAGACATAAAATGAAGTGAGGGAAGTTCAGGTGGGTGGTAAGGAAAAGCCACGTCACTCTGAGGACAGCTGGGTGCTGGATCAGGTTGCCTGAGAGATGCTGCCACCTCCATCCTTGGAGGTTTTCATGACCTGACTGGGTAAGGCCTGAGTGACCAGGTCTGAGCTCAGCATGGGCCCCGCTTCGGGTGGTGGCTGGGCTGGAGACCCCCCCGAGGCCCCTTCCAGCCAGAGCAGTGCTGGGGTCCCACTGCAGCCGAGAACCTAGGGACTGCGTTATCTAGGTACTGCACTGTGAGGCAGGAGTCTGATCCCCAAGTTTTCCATGTCCAAGTTTTCCTGATAAAATTCTGAACATCCTACCTACTTGTTCCTACTTGATACGATCATGTAGGAGCCCGCAGCGTTTACTTCAAGGCTGTGTCTTTGTCCAGCCAAATACCTGTTAGGATTGTCCCCTGGCTGTGTTTTGTCCTTTTTGTGGCTAACTGCGGAGTGGTAGGTGTGGGCAGAGACCACCCTGTGTTGCTGTTCATGTGACTACATCACAGAGATTTTTGTAGGCATAAACCCTGAAAACCAGCCAACCAAAAGCTGCAGTGCAGTAGTGAATGTTTTGTGCGAATGAGAATCTTACCCCAAGGCTGCCTTTTTTTTTTTTTTTTTCTCCCCACTCTCCAATAGGTTCTGCTGTGAGCTTCAGCAATCTGCTTGCCTCTGTCTCTAATTTTGTGTGGGTTAACAGAAAATGTGTATTTTCATTTCTGATGCTTCTAGCACCTGAAGAAGTGATTTGCCTGAGTATTTGTAGAACAAAAACTTAAGAACAAAACACAGCAGATAGCTCATCTGCTCCTCCTGCCTTTTTAACAACAGAAGCAGCAAGGTGGCTAGAGGCTGTAGGGAAGGCTTGTGATAGCATGGCCGAGATGAGACCCTCATGGGAAATCAGGGCTAAGAGGGATGTTATTTCTAGATAGCTGGATTTCTTAAGTCTGTCCTTGCTCGCAGAAGATGAAGACAGAGGAAAATATGACATCTGAATAGTCCACTTTCATACCTCGTAATGTGAGGCAGCAGCTGACTCTCTGGAACATCTGTCTTTCTCATCTTGGGTGGAACTGGCCTCGTTGTCGGCGCTGGCTGTGCTCCCTTGCCTCGTCCTCTCTCCTCTTCCTTCTCTCTGCCATCTCTCCTCACAGAGCAGCACAAGTGATCTGGTGTCAGGGCTGGTACGGTGTCTGGGGGAGGCTGGCAAGCTGTGTTTTTTTTTCCAGAGAACAGACACAAAGCATAGGTGTAAAAGAAAACCAAGCCAAACCTGCCCACATCAGGATCTGTTGGAGGGCTTAGCTCCCTGTGTGCTGCTGCGGGGGCTGAGCATGCTGTGAGGGACACCCGTGGGGCAGCTGGCCCCGTGCTCTCTGCCTGGCCTTGGGGACATGACTCATAGAAGCATTTCCCCTCCTGACTCTGGAGACCTACGCCTGCATCTCCTCCTGTCCTTCCTCTCCTGGCACCCCTCTCCTTCCCTCCTCCGCCTTCAGAAGGAAGCGAAGCCAGGACACTGAGAGAGCAGGGCGAAGGGCTTGTGTCTGTGGATATCAAGTGACAAAGCTCTAAAACAAGCAGGGAGAGAGTGAGCTGGTGCCTGCAGAAGGCCTCCAGATGTGTGGATTCATGGTGCTGCTGCCCTGCCCTGGGGGTGCCCAGCTGGCTGGCAGCAGCTGGAAGGCTGTGCTCGGACATGGCTTCCCAAGAAGTGAATGCAGCAGAAGTTTTCTTTGGCACTGCTCTGGAGGGCTGAGCTTTCTGGATGCAGAACTTGTCTTTTCCTCCTGCCTTGGTGCTTTGCAATTCTGTTCCCCTCTGGTTGTTTTGCTGAGCTTTCCATGGATGCTTTCATTTACAGAGAAGGGGGACCAAAAGAGAAAGAAAAGTCTTGCCTTTGTCCTTGCCCAGGGTGGCTTGTGGCTGCTCATTCAGCTGTCCTGATTTTGTGCAAAGTTTCAGCTGAATGCCGGTCTCCACTGGAAAGGTTCTGCAGGGAGTCTGCTGGGGGAGTTGGGAAAATGATTTCCTGTTGCTGTTACTTGATTGTTGGGTTGCTACAAATATTTTGCAAAAAGGTCACAGGGGAGAGAGGGACTTAAGTTATGTTGCTGTTTTTTTTTTTCCTCAAATACAAACATGTCTGCAAGACCAAAGCCAAGGGAAGAGTGGCACTGTGATATTGAAAACGGTGTAGAAAATGTCTTAAAAATAAATAAAATTAAAGGCATGTCATGTCCAGAACATCTGGACAAGTCTGTATTTCAGAAGAGCCAGTTTTGTAACTGTGGATGGCCAATTATCTGTGCCACTGCCACAGTGGGGATTAAAGTGCTGAAAAAGTGCAGTCTGGGGAGATAGCTGGCAGCCTAGGCCTTGAAGCTGTTAGTATGCTATGGTATGGCTGTGGGGTTTTTACACTTGGATGTCTGAAAGAGAGACTAATTTGGGGGAACTTGAAGAAGAATGGTAAAAATAATTGGCTGAAGTAGCTGGTTTGTGCGGGAAGATTAAAAACATTACCTATGTATTGCTTTGACAGGTGTTTGGAGGAGGATGTGGAAGTGATATGATCAGAACAGTTTATATTAGGTTCACACTAATATTGTAGAGGCTTCTTTCTCAGTTTCATATGAGAGTGAAGTATATAATGTAATTTTCATTATGAACACCAGAATAGAGAATCTGCAAAAACTTTGCTTTCAGGTGTGGTTCTTGTAACACACAGGCAATGAACTTCACTGCACTCTCAGCAAGATCCCTTCAGAGCTCTGTGCTTGGAATAAAATCATTGTTATAATGAAAGGGAATGTGAACCTTAAGCTACCGTTTTGCTATTTATTTATTTATTTTTAAACTATTAATGTTCTCTGAAAATACTCTCCTGCTTCTAGCCCCAAATAATTCTCACAGGGTGGAGGATAAAAAAGGAGTAAATAACTCAGTGTAGAGTAGACTTCATGAAATAGAGAGGAGCTGATAATGCTCAGCAAAGGAAATTCAAAGGGAAAATGCAATGGTGGCAGGTGTAAGTGTAGAAAGGGGATTTTTTTTTTTTTAATGGAAATGAACTATTGTCACTAATAAGGTTACAAAACTCCTTGAATCTAATGAATCTAGAAATCCAAATAGGCTACAAGTTTGAAAACAATAAATTGATGAAAGGAAAGTTTGTTAAGGGAGAGGACATATAAACTGTACACTGGGAAACCAGTGTTTTAGAAATACAGAAAAGCTGTTGTAGGATCCTGTAGTTAGAGTAGAAGGACAGAGATGTCCTCCTGACCAGGCTTCAGTCATTTTATGAAAAGCAGATAGTCAGATGAACTATATCTGTCATTCTTTGAGATGAACGATTTGAAAGTAAATGCAATCTCTTTGGAAGTAATTGGATATTTATTTCACTGTTCTTAAAAATACACTACAAAATATGTATGACATTAAAGGACTGACTCAAAGCAGTTGCTATTGGACAGTTAGTGTCAGGGGTTAAATTTGCTGGGTTATGCAAAAAGATAGCAGGCAGGAGACCTGAAAATCTTGTGAAAAACGCAGAATGAGAATCAGCAGCTGGACTTCAAGGCCCATCGCACCCAAAAAAGAAGTTAGGCTAGCAATTTAGCAGAGACAATAACAGCTAGAATAAACTTCAGGGCGACTGATGAAATGGTCATTTCTCAATCCTTGTGGCACAGCCATGTGCTTTTCTGGAGGTTATATTTCAACGAAGGGCAAATTATCAGACACAATAAGAGGGTACCTCAGGGAAACTTAGTGGGCTGGGACATGCTGGAAGGGTCAGACTGGGAAGGTTTCATAGTCCTTTCTGGCTTTAAACGCTATAAAACTTTATTGCTGTGCCTTTTGACTCTCTGGGTGCTGCAAGGCAGAGCATACAGCAGCACACACAATGACTCCTCGTATGTGCCCAAACGCATCGCAGCATTTGGCTTTTCCCCTAAACTGCATTGATTTCAGTGAAGTTCAAATATATGCTATAGTTGCTTTGAGCTATTTTGAACTGCTTCTGTTTATCATGACATCTCTTGGCACACAAAGAAAAAGGGGAAGGGTAAAATTTTCTGGTAGAGAAAGGCATTTGTCCCAGAATACAAGGTCATGTTTACATATGCTCTGCAAAAACTGCCTGGTGTTCCCTGTGCCTGCCTGAGAGAGACTTCCTAAAATGCACCTGGTCAGTGCCACTTTGTGCAGGATCTTCAGCCTGACAGGTGAGAAGAAGTCTGTTCTCTAAGGGCAGAGAAAAGGAAGAAAGTGAAGCTTTTGTTTTAGAAGTAGGGCTAGTGGAGGGTGGCTGCTAATATGATCATGGTTGTATCAATGGTACCAACGTTTACCCCAGTTTGTAACAGTAGAAGATTGTCATTGTCCCTCTGCCTATTTTACTGTAATGCTATAAGCCAATGCTTTTCTCCACTACCACCTGGAGGGAGCTTAAAATCCAGACCTCACCTTACTACTGTCTATCCAGAACCTTTGCATCATTTTCTTGAGCCTGGCAGTTTGCTTTTTGATGTGGAGCCAGTCTCCTGTAGTTTACAGGGGAGTCCATGTTAATATTGTTATGCACGTGGAGACAGAAGGTGGGTGCCCAGGTTGTCTGGGGAGGGTGAGAAATTTTATTTCCTTGAGACGCTCTGTATTTAGGTAGCTGGCGGACAGAAGCTGCTGCCTTATACTGTTTTCGTGGCACAGCAGAATCTTCTCTAGTTGCAGTTCTATTTTATTTTATTTTTTCTTTGAAATATGTAGCAGGAAAAATACTTTATCCAATGTGGACAGCAGGTGTGGCCTGAAAAACTATATGAAAGCTGTCTGGGAAGTGCAACAGTCACCAGAAGCATGCCCAGTTTCTTCAGAGCAGTCCTGTTTCTCCTTTTGGCAGAGTGTCTGGTGCACCTGTGGTGTGGTGGGGTGGGGGAGCTAAGCTGGTGAAGTGGGCTCTTCTAGCCTGCTGCTTAGCATCCAGTGGCTTGCTGGAGAAGCACTTACAACAGGTCTGGCCAGGAATGCAGCTCCTCAGCTTCATCCTGTCAGACAGGCCAGCCTCTGCTGGGTCGAGCAGCAGAGGCTGAGGCCACATGTGCTGCTGGGAGCCTCCGCTTCCACCAGCTGGAGAGCAGAATAGATGAGCAACCCTAGTCCTTCCCCACTCATTTATCTGTGGGGCAGGGGAGTGCCTCTGTGATTGTCTATGTCATTTTGCTGTGGAGAGATGACCCATGGCAGCAGGGTGATAGTCCAGGGTGGATGCAACACCTCAGACCACTCCGGATGCCTGTAGCTTGAATGTGTGCTTAGCCCTGTCCTGCAGTGGACACATAGTAGGTTTATCTTTGGAAAGCTGCCTTACCTCATTTCTGCTTGGCGTACGTGGTGGAGCTGAGCACCTCACAACAGTAGGAACAGCAGTGCGCGGCTGGCAGATGAGGAACAGATCTCTTTAGGGGCCAGATGTGCCTATACAGAAACCATCTGGAGGGCTGCTGCCTTCACCGCTGAAGCACCCACTTGGGAGCTGGACACTTGGGCTGCAGCCAGTGAAATGGAACAGAAAAGATGGAAATAAAAGCAGAAGTGAGATGTAAAGCTCTCCCTCAGTTTTTTTTTTTTTTTTTTTTTTCCTAGGAGCAGGAAGTGATTTTAAACAACTCTGACTTTTTGGAGTACTGCTTATAATGTCTTAAAGGTGACCCTTTTCAGTTACATGCCCTCTCTTTATTGAACCTTTTTCAGGCACAGTCAGGCAGGTGTCCCAAAAATCTGGATTCATGGTCCTGTGTAGATGTCTGACTAGAGGTCTGGTGTTTGAGCCAGGCAGACTAAGCTGCGCCAGTTTAGTCTAGCAGCAGGGAAGGAATGTGAGTCAAAGGCCTGGGGATATGATCACAAGCCAGTGAAACAGATTCCAGAGAAATTCTAGGCCAGGCAGGGGTGTGAAGAAACCTTGAGGCAAACAGGGCAGGGAAGTGGTGCACAGACTAGGCTGTAACTCCTGTGATCTGCAAAACATACTCAAGAGAAATGGCTGAGAAACAGCTCTTCAGAATGCTCTGCCACAAGCAGATGCTGCGGCATCTGTCAGCTTTAAGGTCGTGGTATAGCCATCCAGAATGCGTCCTTGTGCTGCCTGGCTTCAGAACTTGTGTAAAGCAGTTATTTGAAACATACCTCAAATGGACATGGGTCTTCCCCATGGTAAGTTGTATGCATGCAGGCACTGCTTGGTTCCTTGGAACTTTAAAGGGAAGGGGTCTGGGTGTGGAAGTTGCCCTGAGATGACGTATGGCTTGGCGCAGTGTCTCATCACAACAGAAGAGAGGTAGCTGTCATGGTTTTCTTCTCATTTCTAAACAGATTGTCAGGGATCTCCATAAAGTGAAGGAGCACAATTAATGTAACTAGTGCATTCAGGCTTCTCACCACAGCTCTGAGGCAGCTCCATTTGCAATCCACAGAGATACCGAAGCCTCAGTCATCAGTAATCATACAGACAAAAATTACATTACTTTTCCCAGAACATGCTGCAAGTCGGTGGAGCTGGGGACTCAATTCCACGAGCATTCCCTGTTTCTCCCCTTCTTGTTGGGGGAGGAGGGTGCCTGGTTGCATCACACCCGAGCCTCTTCTTGGAAGCTCCATGCAGCCTGCCTGCTTCCAGTCAGTGACGCAGCGCACAGGGAAGTGGAGCCAAGCCAAACAGGGACGATCCCTGCTTACGGACTGAACGACGGCCTCTGTGCCATGAGCTTG
This sequence comes from Alectura lathami, assembly GCA_013399715.1. Lineage (NCBI taxonomy): Eukaryota > Metazoa > Chordata > Aves > Galliformes > Megapodiidae > Alectura > Alectura lathami. Next base: position 323,800 of record VXAV01011907.1, read on the forward strand.
TGAGCAGTCCACAGGCAGGCAGTATTTAAATGCTCCAGAGCAGTGTTAACTTCTCAGAGTCCTCATTTTCCTTTTGGTAAACCGTCTTTCTGTCCCAGTGGTGATAAGCATTTGAGGGGGAAAAAAAAGTGAGAAAGGAAGGGGAGAATTTTTTTGTTCCTCTCTAGGACACATAAAGATATGAAATGTTGTTCTTTATAGTTTTAAGTGAGAAGTAGCTCTGCCCCTTTTAGGTCTTTTCTCACTATGACCTGATGTACAGTGTCTCAAACTTGTGAACAGGCTTGCGTGAAAGGTTACAAGTGTAACAGCTGTAGGGAATAAAAAGAGCTTCCAGTATCTTAAGAGGAAAAGACTTAGCTGTAGGATGTAGTGAGGAAGGACCAGGGAAGGGCAGGGGGAAGTGAGTCTGGGAAATGTGCACTACTTTAACCAGCTCCTGCCTTGGGAGCTGTGTAGTGCAGCAGCGTGTCTGGTGCTGTGCTGCAGAGATGTCACTTTGCTCCCTGTGCAAATCAGTGAAGACCACTCCGATCGACCAGGAGGAAGGACAAGAAAGTAGAAACTGGGTGTGCTGTCACTGATCAGCAAGGCTGGATTCCCCTTAGTTGATGTCTCTAGGATATGCATTGTGTGTCCAGCAGAATCTTCATCCACAGTTTGTGTTTTACCTCTTCTTCACAGGCATCGTGCAGCTGTGTACATGGAAGCCACTCTGGAAGGCTGGGCCTGCGGCTCAGACTTCAGGGAGATACCTCCAGGAGGTCGGCATTGCTTTCTGTGTTCAAAGGCTGACTCATAACGTTTAGTGCAAGCTGGCTCAGCCACCTATTTTGGCTGAAATGCTGGCTGGGCTTATAGGGATAAGGAGGATTAAAAAGAGGGGGAAAAAAAAAATGTGTTTGTACCAGAAAGTGGTACAAACCTGAGAAGATCCAAATGTGAATCCCTCTTCAGCAGAGGGTTCAGGAAAGGAGTGTACTCATCTTGGCATGAAGTGTTTAGCTGTCTGTTGGTTGTTTTTTGTAGAAGCGTGCGGTATTTTGGAGAATGCTCCCATAATTTAGGGGAAGGATGGAAGCATGCAGTCCAAGGCAGAGTGAAACAGAATGCATGCTAGATAGCATGGAAGCCTTTCTGAAGGAGAAAACGTAGAGACATTAAATATTTTGTAAAAATGTCTCTGTGTACACAAAGTTTAAAATGTGATTTAATTTTTTAAAAAACAATTCCTGTTACGAGTTTGTGGTGGTTGTTAGCTGACTCTGGTCCTGTAATGAGCTGGAACAACACAGGAAGTACCCTGGTGTTGGTCGTAAGGTGCAATCCAAGCTGCTGCTCTGTATTCCTCAGGCATTGTGTGGACATGCCCTGCTCAGAAGACAGATTTGGTATCTAGTGAGAGGGCTGGAGCGCTAATGCTGCTGCAATAGTGACATCTCAGCTTGTCGTGCTGTGTAAATAGCGAGGGAGGGATTTGTTGGTTCTTGGGTACATCTGTGGTGTGGGAGGGTGGTTACAGACTCGGCTGGCTATGGGAGGGCCGAGTGAATATTTTACTGCAGTTGTCACAGCTATATATGGAAGATCTGCTGAAAAAACTCTGCAGTGGTCAGGCCGCTTACCAAAAGAGCGGCAGCTAAATTTTCTTTTCTAAATTGCTTCAGCATGCCTGGTTTGTTTCTGAAGTAAGAAACAAGTCGGTACTTTGTGTTTGCTGGATGGAAATGGTCTAGAGACCAGCAGATAGCTCAGTTTGAGGCTGTCCACAGTGATCATAACAGACTTTACTACCTAGTCGAGTCTTTTCCAATGGCATTTAGGAACAGCAAAGGCTTGAAGCAGATGTTCCCTTCAGCAGGGGGGGATGGGACAAGCACATGAGCTTTGGAGGAAGCACTGTTGCTAGTGTTCTCCTAGGGCTTGTGGTGGAAGTCTTGAAAATAGAGCCTGCAGGACTGATTCTGTTGATTTGAAGTAGTTGTGACAGCTCCACCCATCAGGGGTTTCAGGATTGTGGTAAGTAGCCTACAAAATCATACTAGGCAGTTAAATGTCGTTGTTGCAACATATTAAGAGACAGCATGTTCTGATCAGGATGTACCACAGCTTGAGAAGCTTCAGGCTGATCAATGAGCTCACAAGGAAAGGGAACCACATGGTGGTCTGTAAGAAAGAGCAATTAATCCTGGAGATGTGTTATGATTACACAATACAAACTTGGAAAAAAAATATTTTTTTTTTCCTCAAATGATCATGGGATGACAGTGCAGTGAAATTGTTCTTTAAAGAACATTTTTACACAAAGAAATGTTGTGAAGTTGTTGACAGAGCTGAAGTCAGTCATCCCATTAATGTAAGAATTAATTCATTGTAGATGAATAAATTGTAGATATAAAGACGTCTACTTCCTGTATGAGTTGTGGTTCTTTCTGGGGCTGAAGAGGGGACATCTGGGTTCCAGCCTCACGCATACCAACAGGTAAATGTACATGTTCTGGGACAGGAATACTCAAGTTCTTTAATTTCCAGTGCCAAATGCTGCTCTAGTTTGAAGAAGTCACTGGCATTGCTGTATCTGGAAAATAAATATTGAAGTTTCTCAATGGTTTGTTTTATTGAGTAAACACAATAAAAAGAAGCGTTGCCCATATTGTTAAGGTCTGCTGCAAGAATATAGGACTTACTTTTACTTTCCTTTACTGTGAAAAATGCACTGCCATAAAGTTCCGTGGACCTTAGCCAGAATGGGCTAGTTGTTGCAATTACATCACAAATTACATCATGCTTAACACCTGTAAAGGGAGCTATGCTCTGTGCAAGGCAGTGCTATTTATAGGGAACAGCACCAGGTTTTTTGGATTGCAGGAGTATCTCCTCTGAGATTGTTCCCATCTGCTGATTTGAGTTTTGCTCTTAGGGAAAAACTCCTTTTGATCAAATGCCTTTTAAGAGGGTCCACTAGGCAGTTTGCCTTGGTGGGCAATTTAAAGAGGGTCCATCAATCGGTTTGCCTTGGTGGGTAATTTTGTTGGAGCCAAAGCCTGAGCAGACCGAGGCAACCCTGTGTGTGGAAGCTGGTTTCTTATGGTAGCAAACAAGGACAGCACTTGTGCGAGTTGTGGGTTCATTAGCAGATGTGGATGCTTAGGCTGCTGGTGAACAGCTGTGAGAAAGTCATGCAACTGAGTTGGATACCTGGTTTGCTTCTCAAATTACATTTGTCCTGATCAGCCACACAGGTCAGAAAGGGTAGGAATAATTCTTGGGAGAGAAAGCAAGAAACGACCAGGTGACTGTGACTCTAGTCAGGTGTGTTTTTCTGGGAATGCCAACCCCCTTGTTGACCCCTTTAGGTCTGTGCGTATAACTGAACCTGGAGCAGCTCCCTCATGCTGCTCAGCTAAGATGATCTGTGTTAGCTTGAGTACTTTGTCAGAAGACCTCAAACCCAACCTGACAGAATTGGGTTGGAGCAGCAGATTTGGAGTTAAGCTGTCCACTCCAAGGGTATAGTGACCTCTGGGAAAGATGGTGACTTCTGCTGCATATGGATAATAATCCAACTCAGTTTCTGGCAAAATAGCATGTCCTTGCAGAGTATGTCTGCTAAATAATTTTATCCTGGCATAGTGGCATGGCAACACTGGGATTTCCTTGGTGACACTTCTTCATGAAGAGTACCAAAGCTTCAGGATGCTGAAGAGAACCTGCTATAGCTGGACTTCACCTACTGGTGAAATAGATATTCAGGTCAGCATGTAAGAGATTGCATGTTTATCAGGACCTTCAGCATCTGAAATGTGCTGTGATGGCTTCAAACCTAGTGCAGGAGTTTGGACATACCTCTTAGTACTGTCTAGTTTGAGTTTTGATAATAGAGCTGGAGTGTCTGAGCAGTTGCCATGTGATTGCCTGGACTTGCTTGGTTTTCAAGATATGCTCTCATGCACTGCACCTGGGCAGTGTTTAGCCTCGTGAGCTGTAAAAGGCAGGTTGCCGAAGTATATTGTGTCACTAGATATTTTCTGTGCATGCTAGATTTTCAGTTGCGTAGGGTTTTTCTGAAGCGTTTTCCTTTGGTTTTATTTGTGCTGGTTTGTGTAGCCTGAAAGCCCTGCTTTCTCCACTGCTAATAGGCAGAGAAAACTGATTTCTAAAAGAAGAATGTTACACAAAAAGCAGGGTTAGATAAGACTGGTCATCCAGCATGGAGGCTTGTCCGATCAGAGCCCACAGGACTGGGCCTAAGAACAGGCTGGGGAGCATGCCACCTCCACGGCCTGCCATATAACTGCTCCCCTCACTCCTCCTATTTCTACTCTGCTTAAAAGAAAAGCACGCAAAAAAATAAAAGGACAAAATAAGAAACCTTGAAAAAACATCCAGCTGGGAGAGACTGAGCCAAGGAGCCTGGAATTAGAAAAAGCTGTGTGCTCTGTCCCAGACATTCCTGCAGCTGCAGGCTCGAGGGGCGGTGCTGGGGTGGCTGGGCCCTGCGCTGGGATCATGGGCCCCGCTGCAGCCGGGCAGCCCTCAGGGGCTGGTGGGCGCTCCCCAGCTTCACGTCCCAGGGTTGCTGCTCCTTCATTTCGCTGAAGGGCAGTGAAGTGCAGTTTCCAAATGCCTGCTTCTGCTCCTCTCCCCTGGCTTTTGGTGCTGACCCCTGCTCTTTGTCTCCACGAGTTCTGCGTGCGCTGTCTCCTGTCCTGGAGGAGCTACTGGGGTGCCTTCTGGCGTGTGCTCGTTCGCTCGGCACAGGAATTTCTCACTTTTGCTCTGTGTTTAGTTTATAAGCTTCAGACAGGCTGTGCTAATGAAAGAAAGAGACTCAGAAACCTGCACGAAGGGAACGCGAGTGCACCTCCCTGCACTGGGGGTGGCTGGGCCTGAGGCGAAGCCCCCCCGGCCCCGCACCGCCCGTGCACAGCCCCTGCTCTGTGTGCTCACAGTGCTGCCACAACAAACACTCCTGTGTTTCCTTTTGGGTTGGCGGGGAGGGAGTGGAGGCCGGTGCCAACAATCGGGCTTTTCAGACCCTGGGGCTGCTGAACCTCCTGTAGCTTTGGATGATGTAAATCCAGGAGGGTTTAGTGCGTCGGGTGTTGTCAGTTCAACATAAAGCATGAGAGTAGCCCAACTGGGGCTCTGCTTAGGAAGAACTGGGGCTTCAGTGCAGTGGATTGTGGGGATACTCTTGGCTGTTTTTGTAGGTTTTTGTTTGTTTGTTTTTATTTTGTTTTTCCAGAACTAGTTTGTCAGAGTTCTTGGCAGGCAAGGAAGGGTACAGATGTCCCAGGTCTGGGCAGATAACGTATGCAAAAGTCACCTCAGGTGCCTCTGGGTGGCACTTAGCAAAGCATCATCCTTGTCCCCAATATCTTCAGGGCTCATCCCATCACAAGCAGAGTGCTCTTGTGGCATTATTGGCAGAGGCTGAAGGAGGTGAATGGGTGCATGACCTCTTTGCTCCTACAGGTTGTCTTGCCCACGATGAAGCTTGGTTATCTCAGCAGAGGTGACTTGCCTGTGGCTGTTCCTATACTGGTTATGCAAGTGATGCTTGTGATAAGAAACAGTTGTCTGGGGAATTTAAACACTGAAAAGCAAGATAAGGATTTGTATGCGTTCCTCACCTGCTCCCCTATTGTGCCTTTTTGCCTGTCTCATCACCGATGGCTTTAGTCAGGTCAGTGCCATGGTTCCGCTAAGTACTGGCAGGCAGCCTCTCTGTAGTCCTTCTTAACTGCTTAATTTCTTCCTTACACAAAACACCAGATTATGAGAGTTCCAGGAGAACATCTGAATGCATGTGCTATTTGTCTGATGGGCACCCCATAGCAGTGAGAGATTTCACATGGTTTTGCTGGGTCTGTAGCCAATTTCCTTATTATTGCTGTGGTTGCATCTCTTGGAGCTGCATGGTAGCAGCACTGCCTAATAGGAAACTTCATTTACAGTGAATGATGTGGTATGGAAAGTCCTATCAAGCTTTTATTCCTCCAGGTTTAGCTCTGTGTGTGTGGCTGCTATCTTACCAACAACAAAAAAAGAGTCATGAATACAGATTTCAACACATCAAAAATGGCTTCACCTCAGTGTGCATTTCTGTTTGCTTCTTGAATTTCTGAACATTGGCTTGCATCAAGATCAGACAAATCTGCTTAAATAGAAATGGCTGTAGCACTAAACCTTTAAAAATATATCAGATTGTCACTGTTTTATTTGATATTTGCATTTTGACAGGGAATATGCAGTTTGAATTACTATTAGCCATGGACATCTGGTCTAAATCCATTTCCACGATCTATCCTGACCTTTTCTGACTGGCTTAGCAAATCCTTTCAAGAGAGATATAGTTTTGGTTGCCACTATGTGAGCTGAAGACTGGAGCAACACCAATGATCTCTTCTGTTCCTTCCCTCCCACCCACTCGCAACTTGTAGAATACCACATACGGCCACTATCCTGGAAGCTGGATGGTCCATTTAAATTTCTGTTATCTCCATCTGTTTGCAAGCTTTTCAAGAGTGGCTGACTGTCCCGGTAAATCTCAACCTGGAAGCTTGTGTAACTAGATTCTTTTGTGGAACAAAGCTATTAGGACCTTCTGTAAAATGGTCTTGTGGGCTCCTTTTGCAAAATGCAACCCTACTGAACATTTTGAGTGTTAGTAAATATTATTTACTGCAATCTTGGGAAAATAAATATGTTGGTAGTAGGGAAAAGATGGACAGCTACTCTTTCCAAAAGAGGAGCTCTTATTCCTCTGTATTGTCCTGTCCTTGAATTCCCAGTGTTTGTACACCAGCTTCCTGTGACTGTTACAGAGCAAGTACAATTCAGTTTTTGGAAATCCCAGAAATGCTGAGCTCCCATTTGGCATTGCTGCCAACTGTACTCATTCTGACTCTTGCCAAGGACCTGATCTTCCTGAGCCATCTGGAACAGCAGTTTCTCAGTAGAATCTCAGAAGAAGGTGTTTTCAGTCCCTTTTTTGCTTTTGCATGCTGAACAGTTTTCTGAGGAAGTTTACAGACACTGCAAGCGTGAGCTTACTTCATGTTGTTTGGTTTCCTTTGTTATATTTGTAGATCTTGCAACAACAACAGCAAAACTGGAGGGGAGAGAGCTCAGCAATTCTTAAAACGTGAGGATTTTAGATTTGGCATGTCTGTGAGGTTTTTGTGTTGGATAGGCATTGAGAGGACTACAGCTGAAGAATACCTCCATGTGTGCTTGTTGATTTAATTTAATGAATAAAACCACTGTGGTTTTCATGAACTTCTTTTTTTTGATGGAAGCTTAAGATACTCCATTGTAACCCATTTAACCTAATATCATTTTCAGTTCACTGGGGCAATCCCAGTTTAGCTGTAGATTTTCTCTCGTACTGCACCTCCTGAGAACTTAATTTTGTTTCTTTTAATGTTGTTGTATTTCAGCGGTGTGAGAACATTGTCTGCAGCCAAGTCCAACCCTAGCAGGAAGTAGCAGTTTCAGGATCGCTTCTCTTTTTTTTCCTGTTTTTTCCCTTTAACTGAACAAACCTTCCTGGTAGCACACATTTGTTGGTGTACCTTACGCAATGACTCTGTGTAAAATCCACTGCAAGTTTCAGATTCCTCAGGAGTCCTGTAACGTTTTGCTCTCGTTCCATCCTGTTCCAGATGGTCTGTAGCAGATGCTTGCTGGGACTGTTCCACAGCCAATGGTGCCGTATGAAAAACTGAACTATATTTAATACACACACAGACAGCCGCACACACACATATATGTCTGTGTGTGGGTGTATCCTTAACTGGCTTTGGAGTTACGCATTGCCGATAAGTAGTGCAAGATTCCCCTGATTATTTTTTTTTGCATACATATCTTTATTTTCCTAGAACCAGACGGGCTCATTTGGTTCTGGGAAAGTGTTTCCCATCTGCCAGGTGCCCTCTGCTTGAGCTAGCTGAAGGCATAATGCCGGGGGCTGCGCTGGCTGGGTGATGAACAGTGTTTCACATGGCTGTGCATTGCAGCTGGTTTGCAGAATGCATGGAAAAAACATAACATCTTAAATTTGAACGAGAATTGCATTTTGGTTGTTGCTGCTTTGGGCAGGAGGGAGGAGAGGGGCTGTTGGTTCATGGTGATCCATGACCCCTTATACATGCCCAGCTGAGCACGCTTGAGGGTGTGTGGGGTAAGCCCCTTGCTGAGCTTGCTCTTTACCTCAGTAGCCTTCCAGTCCCAGTGTGTATACCTCCCTTGACTTCTGCTTTCTCACAGCTGTGCCATGTCACAAGAGGCTCCCTCTCTTCAGCATGTTTATGATCCCTTCTACCTCAGTGTTCACTGTGGTGCAATCTTCCATGTAGCCGTCCTTGAAACCCCTCCTGTCAGGAGAGCATCGCTTTGTTGCTACTCCTGGAGAAGCGCAAGCTAGAGGCGGAGGCCATCTCCAGGCCCGGCAGGGAATGGAGCCCGTGCAGGACACCGTGACCGTGGGCCCTCACCAGCATGCCGGTGCCAAGTGGTGGCACCAGCGTGCTCAACATGGCGCTCGGCTGTTGTGTGTGGAGCAGCCCACGGTGTGCAGTGTGGGTTTTCCCCATCTGCCCTTCCCTCTCACCACACAGCTGTATTTCTTTCCTCACAGAAGTTTTGACAAAGCCCAGACAAAAACACAATTTTCTGTATTTTAAACTCTGGGATAATCACTACACAAGCATGGGCCAAGAGGTCAGCCTCTGGGGACTTGGGGGTGGCTGTCTGTGAGAGGACTGTGTCCATCCTTCCCTCCCCGCACAGGCTGTGCCTCTCGGTCCCTTTTCTGCCTGCTCGTCAGGCACTGAGTCGCCTCTGGATGGCTTGAGTAGATTTTGGCTGCAGCTTGCACGGGTCTGGGTTTGTGCTGGGTGGGATAATGCCAGTGAGTGATTACATGTGCTGGTGCTTATGCAATGTCTGAAATTCCCTCTGCCCGTCTCTGTCCCTAGGACTCTGGCAAACTTTTCTGGCTGTCTCAGGAGAGCCATCTTCTGCACTAAGCGGTGTGCTTGCTCAATATATCCAATTAATTAAATCACAGTGCTGCAAGTGAAAGTGGATTTGTTTGTTGCATTAGCATGGATTGGGAGGGGGTGCATGTGTGTGTGTATGCTGGCTGGAGGCATTGGCTAGAGAGCAGCTCTGCTTTTAGTGCCAGAAACTCGCATTGCCTGATGGAATTAATCCTGTTAATTAATCTTTGAGACCGGATGAAACTCCTCCTTTCCCTAAATGCTCCCTCTACTTCCTCTCTGTCACTTGTTTGCTTTTTTTAAAATTATTATATTTTGATAAGGAAAAATGTGAAGGAATCTTTATTCTAACAAAAGATAAGAGCCCAAGGTATGTTGTTCTCAGTGTTTATGCTCTTTCTCAGGTTGAAAGCAAGAATAACGTAACTTGCCTATTATAGTCTCTGCTGTAGGCTGCTTTCTGATGCTGCAAACTCAGCATTTGGAAAGGACAGGCTGTGAAGGAGATGCCCAGACATGTGCAAGCTTTGCTAACTAGAAGATGTGAAAAGGAGACTTGGAAAAGAGCAACTGCTAAATGAGTTCCTTCGAAATTGCTCCCTCCATGTGGAAGCTTCCTTTTAATTCACCCACATGCCCCCAGCATTGCCCTCACCTGGCTCACTGGGAACTTCCCATTGCCAGTGAAACCAGGTGTCTGTCATGTGTGGTTTATTTGGGAATTCACTGAAACAATCACGTTGCTTGTGAGTTGTTCTTTTTCCATTTGCAGGCTGTTACAAGTGTTTACTTGTGCTTTAGTGCGATCGTAGCTGCCCCTTAGGAAAAAATCAATATCAGAAGGATAAGAAATGGTTTGTCTGTGTGGGTGTTGCTGGGTATTTTTGTTTCAATCTCTTTGAGAGTCCAATGCAAGCTTGCAGAATTTTTCACATGTAACCCTCTCCCAGCTCTTTTTCAGGTCACAGCTCCCAGTGCCATGGCTATCAGTGATGTGGCTTCTCCCTCTTGCAGCCCCTGCCTATGTCTCCATCCCTGGACTGTCCACAGCCCTCACCATGCCAGCTTGGGTGCGGGGAGCAGTGCTCAGTCACTGCTACAGCAGAGCTCAGTAACCCAGCCTTAAAAACAAACCATGGGTGGTGCCGCAGGATGTGTCCGCTGCTTGCCTTTGTGGGTTGAAGTGTTGAATTTATTGAACACGTTGTTTGGAGCTTGCTCGTGAGTGGGTGGGTTGTGTGTAATGCGAACAACCTTTGGTCAAGAACCTTGGTTCTTGAACTGTGTTCCCCAGCTGCCTTCCTGTTAAGGATACTGGGTTATCTGGAATGTAGGAATGCAAAGCAGCATCAGCAGGTTCTCTAGCCTTGGGTTTATATGGGTTTCTTCAGAACCTGCTGCTGTTCTAGTGATCAGCATTGTTTTGTTGCAAGAAAGCCAAAGGAAACAGCTATGATTAACTAGTTTTATGTAAATCGTGGACTGTAAAACTCTCCCAGATTGTTTCTTGTTTGAATTCCTGCATATCTCTGTAGGGAAGCCTCCTGTCTTGCATTAAGAATGTCTTGGGTCAAAGAACTGATGCTGTTCCTTTATGGTGACTGATCGTCCTCCACCTTTTTTAATATTGTCCCTTTATAACCACTGTGAATGGACCTGGCTTCAGCTTATAAACTTACCTGCAAGCTGCTAGAGCTGTGTTCTAAGGCTTATTCCCAGTTTCAGTACTTAAAAATCACGTACTGCATTAGTTTCCTCTTTGACAAGCTAAATACATTAGTTTCTCTTTTTGTTATTTGCTATTGTTCTGAGGCAGGATTTGCAGCTCTGCAGTGATTCTGGCGATTCCCTGAACTTTCCCTGGCCGAACAACGTATTTTTTTTGAATTTGAAAGTGGAAGATTTAAGCATGGTTGTGGCCAGTAGCAGCTGTATCCACAATGAGCACAGAGAAAATAAATTCCTCCTTCACAGCCTTCTGTCCTCCGAAGCTCCTTAAGCCTGCGTGCTCTGGGCTGTGTGCTGGACACAGACTTTTGCAGTGCATTGCGTGACTGGCATGAGGCTGCAGAGCAAAACTATGGCTGAGGATTGAGCCTTATGGGGGACTTCTTTTAAATATGAAGCCTCAGTTTTAATAAAACAAAAAAAGCAAAATGTCTGCATGTCATGTGGTCCTGTTAGCACACTCCGTCCTTCCACCGTGTGGGCTGCACCCCGCCACAGGATGGCTCCTTGTGAGACTGCGTGAGGCAGCGATGCGCAGGCCGAGGGCACGAGCTGGGCCCGAGGGAGGGCTGTGCTGTGCTGCGTAGGAGTTCCGCCCTGCACGCTCCTTCGTGCTCCTGAAGCTTGCAGTACCTGCCTGGTGAAGTGCTCCTTTGGCTACTTCTCTCCCACAGTCCCTTGTCTTTTTCGAGATTTCCACTGCTGATTGCCCACTCACCCATCACACGAGCGTGGCTTGGGGCTTTTTAGTGGCAGCAGGAGGATTTTTACCTTTAGTGTTATTTAAAACACGTTGCTTGTTTCTGGCTGCTTACCAAGTAATCCGTGTTTTGTTTTTGTGACCTGACCTTTTTATTGCTCATTGCTCCTGCTGATGCTGTGTTATCTGCAAAGTCTGATGGTGACTTCTCCTCTCAGGTCACTGATAAAATAGCAGAGTCTGGGGCCAAAATCTGATGCCTGTGGGAACCTGCTGAAAACATATGGCGCAATCTGCTGGTTTATGCTTCATACCTAAAGATTTCTTACTTCTCTGTCCCACTGAATGGGTCATGTTGACTCCATTTTCTGGCTTTGTTTTGTATAGAACCAAGACGGTTGCCTTACAAGAAGCAAGGTATGTTAAACGTAGAAGGTTATTACAGAAAGAGATAATATTTGAAAAGCTGAATTGTGGAATTAGAAGCACAAATTAGATTCATCTCCGTTTTGGACTTGGGCTCTAACTACTGTCTTCCCTTCTCCATCTCTTCCTGGATGAACAGCTTAACTTGCTGTTAATTTAGCTGCCTTGCTTACACTTAAATATTTTTGTATTTTTTGGCTGCCTTGTTTACACTTAAATATTTTTGTATTTTCTCCAGTCCCTCAGTATTGTCTCTTACTGAAAATAGTTTCAAGAGCTCTTTAGCAGCTCTGTTCAGACTTTTCAGATGGAGATTTTCTAGGCCTGCTAATTAAAATGGCCAGCTTTGAGTAGCTGTTGTTTTTATATTCTCTTTTGCTGTTGTTGGGCTGGAAATCAGTTCATTACCATCCTGTGGGATGGCTGTATCATCTGTTATTTCTCATATAAAGAGCAGTAATTCAGAACCACCCCCTCCCAGGGGTGTTCAATTAAACATTTTGGTCCCCTTCCCTCTCCTCCCACACCTTCAGACAAGCAGTTGCCTGATATATAATTAACATTCTTCTAGGTCCTAACAAACTCAGAAATGATCTTGTTTCCCTCTGAATTTTATGTTCTATTAACTCTTTCTTGATGTCTATGTTCTGATTTAGGTTAAGTCATTAATTTTTCCTTTCTTTCAGTAGCCTAAATATGTAATAGTTTTATAGGTGCTCTGATTTCCGTGGTAGGCAGGACTGTTTGCCTAGTATGGCTTTCTTTTCCCTGCCACAGTGAACTGGCAGGATTTGTTGTTGTTTTTTTTGTATGTAAGCTGAAGAGTTCAGAAATGATTTGCGATGTACGTAGAATCATAGAAAAGCCCAGGTTGGAAGAGATCTCATAGATCATCTGGTCCCACCTTGGTGCCTCCTTGTTTTAAGACCAGCTCCTCTGCGCTACGAGGAGGACAGGGAGGCAGCTGGATGCCCTGCAGCTGTTATGAGCATTGCTTATGGGTGTTAGGGTGTCCTCGTGGGTGGAGGGTGGGGATCTGCCCTCTGAGGGCTCTGCCCCAGCTTTTCTCTGGGGATAGGTACAGGTTAGGAAGGAAGAAGCTCTGAATGGGAGAGGGTGGTCCAAAAATGCCAAAGGCCTGTGCAGAGCCAAATTAAAGTAATGCAGGTTTGAAAGTCTCCCCTATATCTTGAAGGAATCTCTGTCTGTCTCTGTTTCTTATAAGAAGATAGAGATGGTGCACGTATTACTAAATAACTCTTCCTCTAGTCCCTGTATCTCTGGAAAGCATAGAGAACTAAACTTAGATTGTTTTGTTTTGTGTTTCTTTTTAAGAGCTTATGTTAGGATGCAGATGTTTCCATCTAGTGCTATTTTGAGGCCTGAACCTTGAATCATTACCGCTCATTTTCTTTTTTTTTTTTTTTAATGAAGTTGACTGAAGTAATGTTTTCTGGCTCTGTGACAAAGGAATTGTCATAGGAAATTGGAATACCATCTCTAAAGTATGGGGTGCCTTAAAATAATTTGTCTAGACAAATGCTGCGCATGCTTTTCAGTGTATACTTATTTTATCTCGTTCATATCCTGTTTCCTTTCTCTCTACAGCTTTTGGTACAGTTTCAAAACAAACTGGTCTGCCTTCAGCACAAGCAATAGCAAGGGACCCCCACTGCTCTCGTGGTGATGTAGCATGAAATGCTTCATTTCTCAGAGGAAGGGTGCCGGAGTACCAGTGCTGATGAAGGCACTGGTCCACACAAAACAAGGCGCCAGAACTGTTCCTGTGAATTCCTGGGTGGATTTCTCCAGAGTTGTGGCTGTGCCAGTGCAGCAGGGGAGTCTTGAAGCCTCCATCTCATGGTATGGAGGGCTACCAGAGGCAGTGTCAGAACACAAGGCATTTTGCTGTGGGATGGGTTTGGGCACAGCTGGCTGCTTCAGTGCAGCTCAAGTGCTGTGGCTGCAGGTACGCGATAGGGCTGGTCTTCTCAAGAGTTGTCTTCATAAGTGCTCTTGCTCTGCTTTCTTAGCCTCCCGAAGCAGTAGCTGTTTCGACGTGAAGCACAGGGCACAGCTGCAAGCTGAAAGAGCCTTGACAGTTTTGGAAGGGCAAGCTTTGACCGTACCCACTGTTGGATGCATACAGAGCTGACACTGCCACAGTGTCTGGTCTTAGTGCAAGTTTGTGGGAAGGGTGAGTGGTACGTCACATCAAACCCCAGGGTGTTTCTGTTGGAAGCAAGGTGTAGGACTTGCTTACTGCTGAGGGGTTCTTAATGTGCTGGCTTGTTCCACTGTCTGGCTAGATCACATGCTGGAATGGGATTTGACATCAAACTGACTGTTTTAGTGCATGTACTCAACGTGTAGCGCTCAGTGATAGCAACTTGGAACACAAAGTCCTGCCAGTGTTGCTTCTCTTTCTGCCTGATAGGAGATATCTGTCTGATAGAGGGGGCAGCAGTTTTCTGCAGGGCAGGGTCTAAACCCCGTGGCAACTGAGGTCATTGCTAGCCAAAGGCTGCTGACCGTTGAGCTCTGAATCAGGCAGGGGACTTCATCTCCCAGGTGAAGTGATGTGACCTATGGATTTCTTCACATTTGTTTTGCAGAGCCATCCTGTTATTTCTTTTCTTTTTTTTTTTTTTTTTCCTCCTTACCTGGTGATCACACACCTGCCTTTTGAGTTCAAGGAAGGGTTGTAGGTGTGTTGTGTTCATTTTGTTTTAAAGCATTACATCTGTCTGCAATGTTAACCATGATGTCTATGAACATTAGGCAGCATTTTGTAAAAGCTAAATCACATTCTCCATAATCTGCCTTTGGACATTTGAGGAAAGGGTCTGACTCTTCCAAAATAAAGAGCACTGAAATAAGCATCCATGAGCTTAATTTTGTATCTGTCCTTTTCCAGCCTCGGCTTCCACGCTTCCCCTCTTAAAACATGCAAACAAAAAAACCCAGACAGCTTTAATTAAAGAGATGAGTTTGGATGGGTGGCTTGTAGGTCTGCAGCCAGCACTAGGAAAAAGAAGGAACGATAACCTCTGCAAGCTGGAACAGTGCCATTTCAACTTTGCAGCCATTAAAGAAGTTCTTGAAGATGAAAATAGCGATTCTTATTTTAAATGTTAAGTGTCCTGTCAGTCACGAGTGGCAAGACAGAGCATGCAGCAAGCTCCGCTGATGGAGCAGAAGTTGTTCTTTCCTACCTACACTGTTCAGACTAATTTAAGATCCTCCTTTGAAAGATACTGGTTTGGTCCCTAGGGAGGAGGCTGTTGAGAACACTTTCCACGGGGAAAAAACCTGAGCTGGAGAGCATCTGTGTTCTGCAGGAGGCCCTCTGCAGTAACAGGAACCCACGCAAGGAGTTCTGGTGTTGCCCTGATCTAACAGCATGCCCACTGGGGTGGTTGTGTCTGGGACGCTGTGCCCAGAGTCCGAGGGTGTTCAGATGTTGCTCAATATATGGCAACAGTGATGAGACCTTGTGGGGTGAGCAGACAATGAACTGCCTGCAGGGCAGGTTGGAGTATCTCTGCTTTAAGTAACTGTCTCTGAATGGCCTGGTGCTTGTTGTTGCTGGGGACAGGGTTTTGTCCCCATGTAGACCAGCTGGGTAATCCCTGTCACTTCTAATTTTTTTCCCTGCTTATCCTTTTCTTCTTCCTGTTACTTGTGAAAATCAGCTTTAAGATGGGTGCAAGCCTAGTGATTCTGTTTAAAATGCAGGGATTATTTGTGCCCTTCGACAAGCACTGCAGTTACATGAGGACTGAGACAAGTCTGCTTTGCTTTCCTCCCCTCCTGTTCTGCTGGTGAGGGAAGATGGTAAATGAAATCAAGTGCAGCGTGCCCAAACGCTGTGAAATACTGCTAGAATGGTAAGGTCTCTGCATGTATTCAAGAAGAAACCAGAGTAACTGTTTTCTTTCAAAAGTGGCAATAAGTTAAACCAGCTGTGCAGTGACAAAACACATAATCTCTGCTGCCTAGCTGGTGGGCAGCTAACAAGACCGTAAATGCTCACTGGTGAACTGTAAAATTTGTATACAAAGGATTCAGCTTGTCTCAAGGCCTTCTTTCACTGCTTTTCTGCCTTTTTTTTTTTCCTGCTAAATGCTGGATTGTTGCCCAGAAGATGCTATTTAGATGTGAAACTCGCAGTAAATGCGAGTTCCTTCCAAAGAGCCAGGAGGTGCACCAATCCTGGGACATAACTCAGCAAATTTGTTTTAGCTCACAGCAAACACTTTTGACTGGCGTTGTATGCACGGAGTATGGCAGGGGCCAAAAAAACCCAACAACTGCATCTATTCTTTTCTTTGCTAGTTGGTTTTGAAAAACATAACTTGTCTGTTTAAGTACCTTGCCTGGGTGCCAAAACCATCAGAGACACTGGTGACTCAAGTTTGGAAGCTGAACTGCCCTCTGTCTGGGTGAGTCATGTGAGCTGGAGGTAGAGGGGGGAAGCCTGCTGCTGCTTCTGATGTTTTGGGGGCTCATGAATGCAGACCTTGCAGTAGAGCTTGTCGCACATCCTCTAAAGTCACTGGTGATAGAGTTGTTGTGACCATGCTGCTGAAGGTTGGAGAGAATGGCATGGGTAAAAGTGAGGGGGATTTCCGGTGTTCTGTAGTTCTGCTGCTCAAGCTGGCAGCCCAAGAGCTGACTTATAAGACAAATGGAATGAGTACTCAGCAGTGAGCCTGGTGGAAGAGTTAAAAAACCAAAAAGCTTTTTTAAAAAAGTGAAGCCCAAGCCACAACAACAAAAGCAAAATGGAAAACAAACAAACAAACAAAAAAAACCCTTGGCAGCCGAGAGGGGAGAATGAACACATCTGACCTGAGCGCATAATCCAGACACCTGCTTGCAACACAGAACTGATAGTGTTTTTGAGGTCTCAGCCATGGACCCAAACGGGGAGTGTTCCTGCAGGGCTCCGGGCTCGCTGACTCACCGCCCTGGTGTGCTGACCCGGTGACTCACTGCTCTCTGACATATAGGAAAATAGCCAAGGAAATAGCCAGGAAATAGCCAAGCATGCACCCAGCCTGTTGAGAAGCTAGGCTAGATCCAAGAATTGTGCACTGGGGGAAGGGCAGGGGAGTGTGAGAAGGATTTTCCTATTTTAAATGACTCTCAAGAGGCCTGTGCTAGGAACGAGCAATAGCATCATTTTCTCTGCCTGCGGACAGTGGGCTCACAACACTGAACTTCAGGGCTGCTGCTCACCCTGCCTCAGCTGTGCAGGGGCTGCTTTTTCTTTCATCCTCAATTTACTCGTAGTTATTGTAGAATTTAATTTTGTTTTTAATTTCCTGTTCAAATCCAAAATTCTTTGGAGGAGGGAAGGTTAAAGAATATTTGGAAACAAGGAAAAGCAAAGGAATAAATATCCTTCTTGGAAAAATCCCCCTTTAGTTAAAAATAAATGCACTGCTTCTTTGCTGGTTGAGGGTTGGAAATACTTGGGTGTTTGCAATGGGAGTGAGTGCATGCATGTGTGCATAATGGGGTGGATTATTAAGATTTGCTCAGCATGAACTTCAGCATTTCCAGCTGTGTAACCTGAGCAAGTTGGGAAGATGTGCAGATTTAACTACCATGTAAATCCATTAGCTCTGAATTCCCTGGCATTTGTTTTGCTGATGACACAACCTGAATGTTATTCACTTAGTGGATTTTTTTAATCCATCCAATTTTTTTTTGGTGATTAAAGTGAGTAATTGCTGGTGCAAGACTCCAAATGATCCTGTCTGCTGTAATGGTGGATCTCTTTGCTGTTTTCGAATACCAGTTCCATATTACTCTTCATATCCTCCCGCAAATGAGGCAATTTCAGTGTAGTTAATGACTAGACAGTAAAGAACTTTGTAGTAGAGTAAAATAATTGAGCAATTATTCCTCTCTGCTTTGGTTTTGATTTTTTTATGCTGTGGAAGATACACGCCTAGAAATGTGAGGTTCCCTCTGTTTGTCCTTGGCAGGTGCATAAACCAGGGTGGTGTCAGACTGCTGTTTTTATCGGTGTGTTTTAGGTGTGACTTGGGGGGACTGTTTACAGTCCTCATTGTCCCTGTTCTCTGCTCTGGCTGTGTGTAGGACATTTTTTTCCTGCTATCAGAAAGCTCTTCCAGCTATTCTGGTCCTAATCAGGCTGGGAGGGAGGATCTCTGTGTCTCATTCAGGGGTGAGTTAGATGTGCCTGCAGTTGTGTGCTCATTAATACTGGCTGTGACCTGTCTGGGAGGTCTTCTGGCAATTGAGATTTCAGCCGATTCAGGTGTGCTTGGATGACTTCTTTTCAGATGTGCACTGCCAAACATAGCTGGTTTCTCTTTTCCCTCCTTTTTCTCCCCAAAATTAGCACATACTGAAACCTTGGTATATCAAATTGCATAGGGTGCAGCCATCTGCTCTTCCACTCAGCTTCCCTGTGGGGATGCTGGGGAGGGTTGGCCTTGTCTCTCTTTCAGCCCCCATCTTTGGAATCAATCTTCTGGAACAATGCTGTGCTGCTGCCAGGCTGTCCTTCGTTTCTCATCCTTGTAAGAGCAGTGCAGCAGGAGCTTGGATCTGTGCCTCATAACAGTGATGTATCAATGCACCCTATGCCAGTAGATAAGCTTTTCTGTTCTGTGGGGGACATGTGGGAATGAGTTGTGGAGGTGAGGCTCTAGGGGGCTCCATTGATAGCTCATCTCAAAGCTGACAAGGCTGAGCATCACGCTCTCCAAGCTGTGGCTGAGTTTGGAGGAGTATTGGCCAGCTTCCCTGCTGCAAACG
The DNA here is from genome assembly GCA_013399715.1 of Alectura lathami. Lineage (NCBI taxonomy): Eukaryota > Metazoa > Chordata > Aves > Galliformes > Megapodiidae > Alectura > Alectura lathami. The sequence goes on from VXAV01011907.1 coordinate 342,460, forward strand.
TAAAGAGCTGCCAGGAGAGGAAGAAGTTGAGGAATGTGATGTACCTGAAAATCTGCAGAGTTTGTGTCTGAGTGTGTGGCAATGAACTGAAGCCCAAATGCCATGGAGTGCTGAGAGCAGCTGTCTTGGCTGTTTGGGAGCTGAGGGAGCTTTTCAGTGCCTTTGGGTTTGGGCATGCAGAAAGTCATGAACTTCTCCACTGCGTCATCACCGCTGGTAGGACTGTGTGTGTAGTCCTCCCCGAGCAGTGTCTGGGCTTGGTTCTTTAGCTGCAAAGGGCAGATCTCTGCCCCAGGCCCTTATGGGTATACGCTGCACATGCACACATAGACAGAGCTGTGCATGGTGCTCTTGCTATACAGCCAAGCCTAGAGCTGAACCCGCTGAGACTGAAGGGAATGTCAGTGCCATCTTTATGGGGCACCTTGCCTGGGTGCCCCAGAGCTTGAAGCCTTGCGTTAGCAGCCGTGGATCCTTTTCAGACCTCCTTAGTTACTGCATAAGCAGCTGCCAGATGCCTGTGAAATGTGCACTTGGTTCCTTGAAAAGGAGATGGTATCTCCGTGTAGCTGCTCTTCCTGGTGTTTGGTGCTGTTAACTAGAAATGGTGCCATCTTCTGTGATACTGTTTTATCTCCTGTGCACCTTCAACTATACAAACCACAGAAAAGCTGGTGAAGGAAAGATTCCTTCTTCTCCCTGTTAATTTACAGTGAGAGGAGAAACTGCGGATGGGGGAAAATTCATGCATGGGGTGCACATTTACTTCCCTACAGGTGGGGACTGGTTTGTAGTCTCCCCTTTCTCCATTACCTCCCCATCTTCTCTGTGAGGACTGCTTGTGCATGACATGCACTCTGATTATTTCTTTGGTGCAAAACTCTCCCCTCCAGCCCCCATTACTGCTGCTCGAGCCTTACAAATATCAAGCAGTTCTATACCTGCAGGTCGATGGTGGCCTTCACTTTTGTCCCAAGTGCCCGTTGGACAGAAGCGATGCTTCACATGAGGCACCTCCTGTGGTGGTGGGGGCTGTGGGTCTTGTGGATCCCTCCAGCAAGGATGGGAGGGAGCTGTGAACTCCCAGGAGGAGTGGGTCCACTGCCTGTAGGCTGGCTTGCCTTGGGCTTCCTGAAGAGCAGGGCTTGGTTGCACTCCTGCAGGAGGAGCATAGGCCTCCTAGTTGACGCAGTGCATTTACCAGGCTCAATGAAGCATGTCACTTGTTTAATAATTTAAATGTAATTATGAAGTGTTGTTTAGGGCTCTTGACTTCATTCTTTTTTTTTTTTTTTTTTTTTTTTTTTTTTTTTTTTTTTTTTTTTGGTGAGTTCTTTGAAAGCCAGTTTTATGATGCATTCTTTGTCCTGAGAATGTGACACGTTGAGATAACCAGCACTTGCTGGTCTGACTTCATGCTATCTGCTGGAGAAATCAGCACTCCCATGAAACTACCCAAACCTGAGTCTCTGTTTCACTTCAGAGCTGTTTGTTTGAGCAGACAAGAAAAAAATGTCCCTTCAGCAGAGCTGGAGAAAAGGGCTTTGTCTGGCAGGAACAGTCAGATGCTGTGAGAGCTGCAGCCTGCGGCTTGCTTGGTCTGCAGCCAAATACAATTCTCTAAGAGCCATCCAAAATCCACCATGTGCCCGGATGCAAGAGCTCTCCTCTGCTTGCTTTCCGCGGGGCTGATGTCTGTAGGTGTTTTGTCTTCCCCAAAAGCACCTGGCATATAGGTGGGAGCAAATGTCCAAACAGATTGGCAGTGAAACTCCACGGAGCTGCAGCTTTCTCCCTGCAAACACGAGCCCTGGTGTTTTGTTTGTCTTTGCAGTATTGTGGGAGAAGGGGAGGTGGAAGATAAGGTTATGTCTGTCCTAAATCCACAACTTTTTGCAGAGGTTAAAATCCCAGCTAAATGCATCTTTTTGCTCTGTAGAGAGGACAGTTTAATAATTCAAATGGATCCTTGTACAGACGTGTCCGTAATTAGTGCTGTCACTGGTGGCAGTGTGTGAGGGTAGCAGGGAGCTCTCTGCAGAGGTATTTTATTAAAAAATGAATGGAGGTTTACTCTGTGGCTTTTTGCCTCCGTAAGTGGTTGATGGCCCCTGCGGTGTGTGCGGAAATGGAGGGGACGGAGGAGGAGGTTTGGCGATGGAGGATGCGCACTGAGAAGGCAGAGGGTAACAGTTTAGGTGTAGGTGGGAATCTTGAGGAGCTGGATGCCTAACTGCTCCCTGAAAGCTTCTGCTGTAGCTCCTGCTCAAATGCCTTTTCTTCTTGACTTCTCTGAGCAAATGGAGCTGCTTTCAAAGAGACCACTGTTCTCTTAAGGAAAAAAAAAAAAAAAAAGCAAACCAACTTTGTGTGGTCACTGTGGTAGAGATGTGTGTAACATGCAAAATACTCCTGTTAACTCAAGCAGTGTTTTCTAATCTCTGAGAAGTCCGGATCCCTGAAGCTGGATCTCTTGGCTGAGTCCGGTAGCCGTGCGATCTGGCCTTTGTCAGATTGCCCTTTAGGGCTTCTGTGCTGACCTGTGTTTGAAGTTATGTCACAGACCATTAAAAATAAGATGAAAGCTTGATAACGAAACTAGAGAACCATTTTAAAAATGGACAGACCACTTACATGCAGTCAGAGACTCCTGTTGTAAATGCACATCCTTTTCTTCCTCACAGCTTGCTGCTTGTCAGCTTTGCAGCTGCAGCTGACAAGGAGAGAGCACAGATGTTGAGGAACGTGCTAGGCTGCCTTCCCTACCCCAGGGTCCTCTTTGTGTCCAGTTTTGGGAAGTTCAATGTTTACTTTCTTTGTTGCTTTTCCTGAGGTGGTTTTAGGAAGATTCCCTATTCTGAAGAAAAGTAATCTAACTTCTTCCATTTACTTAAAGTTGGTCACATAGCAATTGATTCAAATTTATTCCACATCAAAGCAGTAGTATGCAGAAGGCTAACAGAAATCTTTGTGTGGGTTTACCAAAAATAGCCAAGTAGCCTGTGGTCATTTTGTCTTTCGGTTGTGTCTGTTGATTTAGAACATCTAAATTGTGCCAGACTAAGTCAGCACTTAGGTATGATGTTTTCACGGATGACATCCTCAGGTTAGGGGCTGCTGCTGGCAGTGCAGCTGTCTTGAAACCAATGTACAAATACCCTAGCAGTCCTGTTTCAGCCCCGGTCACCAGTCAGAATAGTGCATGCACGAATTAGAGGGAAATGTTCTAGCCAGGTTTAGGAAAATATGCAAGCAAATGTAATTGAGGCTTGCCACTAGCCTGAACGAAGAGAAGCGTGCAGACTGTGGGGAAAAAATTCTCCCCAAGAAAGGCACAGCTTTTTGAAGGTTCATCCTTGCCTTTTGTCATGGTTGGGAAGCATTTCTGTCTCTTGTTTACTCTTCGATAGCTGCCTACCCTGCTTTACTCAGCACCCTTCTTGGTGCACCAGGGTTCTGGGCTAATCTCAAGCAGCCTTTCTCTTTCTGCTCTACTCAACAGGGAGCTGTGCTTTATACATTTAGCAGATGTGAAGCAGCCCTGGTTGTGAAGAGCTAGGGAGTCCTTGGGTCTGCAATTAAAATAAACAAGGTATTCTGAGGTGGTCATGACCCTCTTGCTGAATCATCTCAGAGTTAGTTTGGTTGTTTCATCATTCACAGCAAGTTAATGTGAAACTACAAATCCATTTTGCCATTTGTAAAGGCTTTATTTTAGCTAGCTTGCTGTTTGAGCATAGTAACTGTGTTCCTCTGTTTACTGCCTTATGTTTAGTAAATATTTTCCTCGGTGCCTGTCAGAATTGACTGAAGCCTTACTAATTTTGAAAGGAGTCCCAGTTAGCACCGGTGTGCATTTTGGAAGAGGGGCTCTCTCTCTTTGGATGCCTGGTGGGCTCTGCGAGAGCTGCCTGAGCTCGGCGTTTTCCAGCATCAGGCTTCAGGCCACAAGTGCTGCTGGGGTGTAATGTGCATGTGAGGGGTGTAAGCACACCACTTCCCTCATGGATTCTTACAGTATTGACTAGTTTAATTCTTAATTTAGCCTGCAGGAAGCCAGATCTTGAATTTCAGTGTTTGTTTCTGCAGGAGAGAGCAAGACGAGGAGCCAAGATCAATACTGCCTGCGAAAACAGAGCAAGTCAAACAGACTTGCATAGGACCATGCCCTAGTTGACAAAGACTCCCGTATGAGATGGTAGATAATGCCTGATTGTTTGGAAAAGCTCGTTACAATTCATTGTACAAATGTTTTTGTACCAAAATAGAATTCTCCGTGAATAAGACAAGCAGGGGTGGTTTCTTGCAGTGCAGTTTCTTGGTCTGTCAAAGATGTAGTCTTCTGACACTTGGAAGCAAGAAGAGCAAAGAGTTTTTGGATGTTGATGGGAACTGCACTGGGGTCTCAAGGAAATAGATCAGAAGATTTGGTTTGTGCTCATTTTGGATAAGAAGCAAGCACAAAATTATCCTAGTGGCAGTAATTAGTACTGGCTACCAGCAGCTCCAGCTGTGGGGCCTGGAAGCTGGACTTGTGCTCTAGTACGGCCTGGAATGCCACATCTGAAACAGATGTATAGATCAGCCAGGGAATCCACCGTATAGCATGTGCAGAGAGTCTGTGCATGGGTATATTTCCTTTGTCTTCTCTGTGCTTCAGTGAGCGTTAATTCAGTATATTCACGAGTGAGGCATTCTGACAATAAATCCTGCCGGGTCTTTCACACTGTGTGGGTGACGTCTGGTGGCGTGTTGGTGGTGGCTTGCTGTAGTGAGTACCTCTGGGGCAAGAAAGGAGGCTGCTTCAGGACATGTGCTTCTATTTTCTGTTTTCATTGCAAGTTAATCATAAACTCTTCTGTTTCAATGTGTGTCTCTGAGAGGACTTCTTTTCCAACTGTAGCTCTTCAGTTTGAAGCAGCGAATAGAGCAGGGCTGGTGGTTCCTGCTACTGGCTGGCACGGGTTCTTGCTGCAGATAGTGGAATTGTTCTGATCAATGCTCTCCTGTTGTTGACATGAACAGCAGGCAAGGAGATAGACTTTTTTTTTTTTTTTTTTTTTTTTTTTTTTTTTTTCCCCTTTTTGCCTCCACAGCACTTCACAGAGTTCCTGGATGAGTTCTCACCAGATGTCCTAGGCCAGCTCTTGAACGACCCCTTCCTGTCCGAGAAGAATGAAGTGATGGAGGTGGAACTGGCTCCAGCATCCCCAGCACCCCTCATTCAGGCAGAGCACAGCTACTCCCTGTGTGGGGACTCCCGTCCCCAGTCTCCCCTGACCCACATCTCGACTGATGACAACTTCAATGAAGGTAATACTGATGTGTGCCAAAAGTGATGGTGTTCTACCTGTCCTTGTTTGTGTGCTGTGATGTAGTGAAACGTCCCTGGTGGAGTGATGGTGCACTAAGGGTGCATGTGAATCTTCTGTGCAGGTTGAAATACCTACAGTGAAGGCACAGGGGGGATTTGTTTGATTTAAGTCTGCAGACATTGTGAATAAAGAAATTTGTCCATAGACATGGAAATTTTGCTCAGCAGAAATTGGTAAATTTGCACTGCTAACATTTTGAATTAAAGCTAAGCGTTCATCCAAAAGAAGAATGTCCAGAAATACACTCGTTTCCGTGTATCTGAAAGGCTGTGGAAGGTGAATGGAGACTGATAAACCAGATGAGTCAGATGAGGACCAGCATGAAGTTTGAGTACTGTAGAACATGACATAGAAGGAAAGAGTGAGATGGCTTTTCAGGAGAAAAGGCAGAGGGGAGATCTTATGCAGAGAAGACAGCACTGGACTCTCCTTGGAGATGCTCAGTGAGAGCACAAGAGGTAATGATACAAGTTGCAAGAAAGGAAATTCTATGTTTCAATGTTTCAGTGAGTGTTTCAATGTTAAGAAAATCTTTTTCACTATGAGTGGGTCAAGTGCTTGAACAGGTGTCAGAGGCTGTGAAGTCTTCCTCTGTGGAGGTAAATTAAAGCTGAGCCAGAAAAAGCCCTGAGCAGCCTTATCTGAGCAGGTTGTGCTTTGAGCAAGGGATTGGGAAGGCTGATCTCCAAAGGTCCCTTACAATCTACATCACTTCAGGATTATTAAAAAGCAGACAAACAAAAAACTTATTTGAACTATACTTATTTTCAGTAGTGGAACTTCCTAGCATTCCAAAATGAAAATCTACTGATTTTATTTCTGTTTTTAAAATATGTGTATAGGAATTCAACTGTAAATCAGTCTTGCTAAAGTCCTATTTTTTATTATTATTTTTATTTTTACTTTGAAGAAAAGAAAATGAAGGCATAGATTTAAAAGCATCAAAAAGCCATTTACAATTTTGTAAAGACACAGTAACTGCAACATTATAAGTGCTGTGGGAAGTGGTGATGCACAGGATATGATGAGCACCGCTGGCATTTTGTAGCAGTTTACTTCAGCAATTGCAAACATCTGGATGGGAAAAAAAAAAAAGGAAAAGGAAGAATGGTGAGAGGATGGGGTCCAGCTCTTAGGAGTAATCACTGTGGCAGACTTTCACTCCTAATAATCTGTTTATGTGTTCAACATCAGCATCATGGTGAAATGCAACAGAATACTAAGCTACTTTGCAATAAAGGGGACAAAGAGATCAGTGCTTATGTCTAAGCATTAACAAGCTAAGTTGTTTGTGAAGATCCACCAGGACATCAGTTTTCAAAGACTGACCATTTTGTAGGTGGAAACACACTTAAACAAGGTGTGGCCTGTTAGAGATTTCACAAATCTGGCTGCCTTTCACCAAGGACAACAAGTAAAACCTCAGAGAAGGCTTTTCGAGCTGAGACTGGGTCTTTAGAGATCATTTGGAAGCAGTATCTACATGAAGTCTTCCCTTTTTATATTTCCAAACTGTTTTGTGTGAATATCTTTAAATTAATGCATACAGGAGATGATAGAAATTTTTACTGTGGCAGGAGAACATGCACAAGAAACTTCAGAAAGCAGACTTCCCTAGAAGTTAGTAAAGCTCCAAACTAGGCTAAAAGTGAGGGGAGTTTCCTTGGGGGAAAAATCCTTAAGAAGTTTATACTGCTGAGACTACTGGGTAATTAATAGAGCTCTAGTCAAATGATATTTTAAAAAGCCAAGATGCATTAACAAGTGGGTTTAAAAATAGAAAATGAATGGAAAGCATTTCGTCTTCTGCTCATTCTGCAGTGTTTCATAAGAGAGGAGGAGGAGGAGGTGGAGGAGTTGTTCTTGGTGTTTGGGATTTTATTTAATCTTTATCCCTCTCGTGACCTCCCAATATCTATTGACTTTAAAACATTGAGGCTCAGAGGAACAGTTGAGGAAATCACAGTATTGCAGTTAACATGGATGGCTGAAATACACCTCCAAAGGCATTGTGCTGATGACTTTTCTGTCCCTGAGTCTGTGAGAGGGGGAGAAGGATGTTTTGAAGGAGGCAGTAATGCAGGACTTGGTGCTGAAGTTTGAAAGCATCTTCATTGTTAGACGGTGGAGGCACACAGCACTCTTGGAACAGCACTGGTGAACTCCAGTTCCCTTGGTGAAGGGGCTAATGTAAAGAATGTGCAAAAAAATCACCTTTTCCAGATAACTACCCCATGGGGCAGATTGCTGAGCCCTTACTATTGTTTGAGTCAATAATGCATTGTTTCTTCTTCATAACTCTCTAGACCTTTTGTGATTTTCCTAGCAACGTGCATTGGTGGCTTGTTCTCCAGGGTGTGCTGCAGTGCTATCTCCTCTTGTCAGTGGGAGCTTCTAAGCAGGCGAAGGGGAGGAAAGTGAAAGGCGGCAGGAAAGGGAGGGTTTTCTAGGGCCAGACCCCTTAGCCTGTATGACTAGGTAATACATGCTTGGAAAAGGCACTGCTTATGGTCCTTACTGGAGTTGTCACACCAGCAGGCATTCTGTTAATGTGACCTGGAACTGCTAGCTCCTTTCCACAAAGGTAACTTCTCGAGTGCAATGTGCTCGGGTATATTTAGATGCCAGCTGGCTTCCAGCACGTTGCTTCTAACTCAGTGCATTTTAATTATGTGAGGCAAACCTGCTGCTCAGCCCTTGGGTGCCACCTGAGTCCTGCAGGTGGCTGCCAAGCCCTGTGTGGGCCCAGCCTTTGGGTGGGACAGGGCTTAGCTGGAAGGAGGGTGTCCCCACAGAGGGCTGTGGGAGGCTGGGTGGGGGCTTGTTCCACATGGATCCGGTGTCCAAAAGGATGTCCTTGCCTGCCTGCCTTTAAAAATAGCCTTCAGATCTGATGATTGTTTCCATAGCAATGGGTGTGTTGCAGATGGCAGTGGTGGGTGTGTGTCCACAGCCTGGCCAAGGCTGGGGGCTTCTGTGGGAGCAGCACCTTGGGGTGGCTGGAGTGGGGTCCTGTTGGGAAATCTTGCCTAAAGAGTTTAAAAACAACAACAAAAACAATGTTAGAAGTGTACAGGTTGGCAAGAGTGTCAGCCCTGGGTTCAGTTCTTTTGAGGAGTCTTGTTCACTGCAAAATGAAAATGCATGTAAATGTTCGTAACATCAAGGCCCCAGTGCCAGTTTCTCCCCAGTTAGTAGTTGAATTTTACTGTATTGTTTCCCTGGCTTTATGAAGGAGAGCTTTTCTGAACACTGACAGCTTTTTGCTAATGTGCACACTCTGAAAGCATCTGTCCCTAAATCTTCAGCTTATGAATGTGCTGGCAAGTGTAACTACTTTAAAGCAGATGTGTGCAAGACATCTGGTGTGTAGTTGCTTTTTTTTTTTTTTTTTTTTTTTTTTTTTTTTTTT
>VXAV01011907.1:351266-388660 GCA_013399715.1 Alectura lathami
TTTTTTTTTTTTTTTCTTCCCCTCCTCAAGAATCTTATATTCAATTTTGCATAAACACTTAAGACTAAAGATACTTCAGAGAGGTTTATAGGTCTGGGCTGCTTGCTTGCAGCTGGCTGACTGTATGGTTGTGCTTGCTGGAACTGGACCGTCTCCTAGGAGGGGATCCATGTCATGCCACAAGAAAGGAGGCTATGTCCGAGGTGCTGAGGAGCTGCACTGGTGCTGCCACCCCTGTCACAGTAGGTTTCTGCTTTCTGGTTGTTAGCTGTGGGTTTTAAGAGGCAACTGCAGGGTAGCTGTAAAGAGATACAGTGGGTTGCTGTGAGGTGGAAAATGCTTCTTGGGAGGACACGAGGAAGCTGGGGTGGAAGGCTGAGGAAAAGGCTAATGGGTAAGGGAGTTCTTGGGCCATCAAGGACTTCAGGGTACAGGTTTACTTCTGGCAGTTGTAAACTGGGAGGAAAATGTTTGCTTTCTGTTACAGTTGGTGCATATCTTTCTCCAATCTTCTCGTCTCTGCAGCCTTTTGGAAAAGGAGGCTGTGGTCAGACAGCCAGGCAGAAAGGGAAGCCAGGAATTTCAGCAGTGGCTATGGTTAGCCTCCTACGTGACTTGAGGTTCAAATGTAGGGTCCATCCCTGCCCTCTCATGACTTGTTTTGTCTGCCATAAGCACAAGCTCCTTCGGACAGCAGCTGCACCTCGTTTTGGTTGCATGAGGTCGGTAGGCAAAAACCTGCAGGGGCAGAGGCTGCAGCATCTACATGGGGTTCTTCATTCTCTGGATTAAGGATGAATTTTGTGTTTCTTTTTCACTTGGCGAGCCTCACAGGGGCAGGAGGGTGGACAGCCAACTAGTCATTTGGATGTTTTTTCTCCAGAAATTGCAGCCAGGTGGCTGGGTGCCTTCCTTTCCCAGTCCCCCGAGGCCTGTGCTTCTGAGGCTGGTCTTAGTCCCCACCTGCCCTCCTGTTCATGCTTTCCTTCTCAGGAATGCTTTGAAGTTGCTCTTGGATTTGAAGCGGCTTGCCTTGGCTAAAGGATTGACAGTGATTGCTGCAGAAATTGAGTGTTTCTGTTTTATGCTTGCTTGTGCCAAAGCTGGGGCTGGCCCCAGAATATAACCTGTTTCATTGTTTTTTTTAATTTTATTTTTTATTGCTGAGGTTATATTTTCCTGCAATAAGCTTTTAAAGCCTAAGTTTCCTTTTAAGCTTCAACTCTGTCTCCCTGCATGAGAGGAAAGGAGACACTCACAAAATCATTCCCACTTCTCCAGTGCAAATAGCCCTACAGTGACAAATCCAGCCCTCATCCCAGACAGTGCTTTGTACAGGGAAATGCTTCGTATATGGAGTCTCCATGCCGTAATCCATGTCACATGCTGCCTTTTTGCATAGAGGCATCTCTGGGCTCAAGGCTTGGATTGATCGTCATACATTTTATATGTATCTGCATTTATATCCATAATACGTATGTGTAACTCAGATATTTATTATATGTATAGTAGGTTGCATTTATACATGTAGTAATACACAGAAATGGGCTATATCTGTATGCATTGTCCTGCTTCTGTGTATTTTTCTCTCAATACCAAATCAATGAGATGTGAACAGTGGAAATGTAACTTCCTCTCTTCCTCTGTGCTGACTTTCTCAAGTTCTATTTCCTTTAAAGAAATTCACTTGTGTTTTGAAAAGGTGCTGTCGAAGCCGTATTGATAATTTTCACAGGTACATGCAAATGCAGCTTCTTGATTTTTTTTTTTTGTTTGTTTGAAGAGGAAACTATTTAGCAATGATAGCTTGTATTTGAGTGATTTCTATGTGGAAGGGTGGCAATCTTTATCAGCATCTGCAGTTCTGAAGTATGAAAAGGCTTCTGACCTTTAATGTGTCTGAGGTCCAAAATCTCAATAGCTCACTCTGAATCAAGCCTGAAACTTCTACTTCTGCACCAGTGCATCTGAAAAAATGTCAGCTCTGATTTAGAGGTGAGCATTTTGGTGATCACTTATGCTTACTGTTTTAACTGACAATAGTGTTTGCTGTCAGACCTCCTTTAACTTCCACACGTCAGATCCCTTTATGGCCTTTACCATGAGAACTATCTGCTCTCAGAAACCTCTTTCCCCAGGTGTTTGTAGACTATGATTAAATTCTCTCTTGAGTTCTGCTTGGATACAGTTTAAATGAACTGCACTCTGTATGGTATATCTTCTGGACATGGAGCTATTCTTGCATTTCCTTTCTAAACAAAGGAACGTTTGCAGTTCCTTTTCAAAAGTCTTTATAAAGTGACCACAGGAGCCAGTTTCCCAGATGATGAATATTAGGGGAATATTCCTCCCACTTCCAGTCCTGCTGTTTCTGGAACCAGTGGTGTCATTCTTTTTTAGCTGTACTGTTTAACTGGGAGTTCGTGCACACTTAATGATTTACTGTGACCATCAAGTCCTTTTAATGTGCGTCAGAGAATGATTGCTGCCTTAATGCAGATATGACTTCAGAGCATCCACATGGGGAGAAAAATGCAGAAGGCTGAGAGTGTATTGCTTGAATTGAACACAGTACTTCTGTGGACAATTTTCACGTATCTTAAAAAAAAAAAAAAAAAAAAAAGAGAAAGTATAAAGAATATTTGACATACTGGCAAGAGGCACAGACTGATGTTTGTAAAACCTGATTTTCCTTGGCAGTGCAAAGTGTACTTCGCCTCAAAAGGAACGAGGAGCCTAGGTAGGGGTTGGAGTGATTAGAAAGCCTGAATTTCTCTTATTTTATGGTGGATTTTAGTTCTCAGAATTGTTTGTCAGGCATTAGCAAATCCACAGGGCAACAAAACCTCATGCGTGGAACGATGTGAGGTGGTGAGCGTTGGAGTGCTTGCCCCTATTTCGGCATCTCGCTCCCACGTATGTTAAGGTGGTTGGCATAAGAATAACATTTTTCTCCGAATAAGCAGAATAATTAAAAACATCAAGAACAGTGTCCCTGCTGACACCTATAGCTGTGCAAAGTCTGGGGCTGCAGAGTGGTTGAAGCAGAGCCTGTAACCCTGAGACAACTCCTGGCTGGTTTTACATGAGAAGCTGATTCATGTTTAAAAACTGTCAAATTTTCCCCTGAAAAGAGCGTATTGACCCTGCTTCCGTTAGGTATGAGAGGAACAGTGTGTCCCTGTTTCTGTGGTAGGGACTTTGGTAGCTCTCCAAGTAATCTGGAGGGGCTGGGTGGGCGCTGGGCTGCAGGGAGGGGAGGAGCAGGTTTGGCTGCTGCTCCTTTGTTAACAAAGGAAAGGCCACTTCTGCCATGCGTTGTGGTGACCGTGTATCACTGCTACTCATCTTTCCCCCTTTATTTATTTTTCCCTTCCTAGTGTTTTAAAAAGGACCCCAGTGTTTGTGAGTCTAACAGGGCTGTGTTTGTGGAGGCCGCTTCAAGGGCTCTGGTGTCATTTGTGTGGGGGAGTGCAAAAGCCGTCAAAGCAAGCGCTTGTCATGGCCGTGGGCTCTTGCCTCACCTCACAGAGGTGGGACTCAAGTGTGAAGGGGTCTTGTGTCTGCTAAGGGGTTATGCAAGTTGGGACGTGGGGAAGACAAGGAAGCAGTCATCCTGCCTCCAAGGTGGGCCCAGGCAAGGGCCAGACATTGGCCAAAGTGCAGCTTGGCACCCGCGGGCCTGTGCTGCGAGCGTGGCTCCTGCCCTGACTCAGAGTGGCTCAGAGTGGCTCTGTTCATCACATGTCAATAGGCCCACGTGCTGCTGGACATGACATGGCTGTGCAGAAGCCGTGCGGGCTGTGCGTCCAGGCCCCGTGGGTCATGATGGCAGTGTGAGGCCTGTCACGGACTGCAAGGAGCAAAATGAAGCCCTGTGCCTGAGATCCATGAAGCAGCTGAAGAGGGGGATTGTTTAAACACATCAGGCTGGGGAGCACTTGGAATTGTTAGGGATCTTCTTGAATTACCTTGTCCAGAGATGTCTCTTCTGACACCTGTGCAAAGCACCTGGACTCTGGTTTGTTGCTGTTTCCTTATGTTTCCTGGTTTGACCTTCTGCTTGGTCAGTGAGCTTTGAGGAGGCAAGGATGGCCTCTGTTTTTATACATACAAGAATAACCCCCAGTGCTTCTACCTGTCTTATTTGCAGGCTTGTTTTAGGTGACATGCAGCACATGCATTTGTTTTGTGTGTGATTACAATCTGGCATGGTGGTGATGGTGGTAAGCTTTTTTTGGGTGTGTGTTGAAGATTAGGTTGGGTGGTACGTCCTTCATGCAGCTTTATTTGCCTAGTGGTGCCATCTTCCTTTTTACGTCAGGAAAAAAGAGGTCAAAACCACAGTTTTTCACTGAATGCTTGCATTCTTGCCACTTGGGTGCGGGTGGGAATGCGTAGTGCATCTCTAATTTCATTTGCTGAAAAATACAGAGCAAGTCACTGATTCAACTTGGCTATGCATGCAAAAAGTCTCTGTTAAACTCTTCAGTAACAGTGCTGAACTGAATGTGAGGAGCAAGGGAGATGTTTTCGGTTAATTCACAAACTCTGTTTCTCTGTACATCCATCACAGAGGGTGATATTTAGTCAATATTTGAGATAATTTACTTTTTCTCAGGAAGGGAGGTAATATGTTGGGTGACATTGAAGAATTTGTCTCTGAAAAGCAAAGCGTAATATTGGGTAGAAGTAAATAATTTTTTAAAAAGGGGAGAGGAAAGGAAAGCCAGCTAGGAAATCTGACTGTGAAATAAACAGTACAGATGAAGTAAGCACTTTTGACCTTATTTTTTCCTTCTACAACCCTGCTTTTCACTAGTATTCTATGGAACAGGGAAGAAGTAAAATGTTGCAGTACAGCAGAGAAATATAAGTATCCCAGAAAGTGGCACATGCTGTTGTGAAGAGACTAAGTTTATATATAAAATATACATACATACACATTTAATGAGTGAAGAAGTAGCATATATTAATCTTGCCATACTTTGACAGGTTCTTAATAGCCTTTTAAGCAAATCTGAGGGCAAAAGTGGTTCTGTCCTTTTCTCTAAGTTACCACAGCCTCCAAATTGCTGTTTTCAGAGAAGAGAGAAACCTGGCTTCTTCCTTCAGCAACTGGCAGTTACCTGAGAGCTCTGTGGGAAAGTTTGGACTGATTTTCGTAGACACGGGACCTGATAAACATCTTACAGCAAAGCATGTGGGTTGTTGTCTTTGTTTCCTTCCCCATGCAGCTCCAGGACCCTTCATAGGAAACACTAGCAGCTGAGAGTACAAAGTTAGGAATTTGTAGAGGTGGTGTTTTGGTTGCACTACAAACACAGCCCTTTTTGGTTGTGTGTTTTTCATCTATGCCTGAATCACATGTGCTGGTTATTGCTACAGCTGAGATGCTTAGAGGAGCACTGAACTCCTTTCTTCCTAAAAACTATCATTATAATGCACAGAGAGAAACTGAAAAATTGGGTGTGTTGTGCACCAAAAGCCAAGCACTTTTGTGTGACTCAGTCTTTGTAATGGATTTTAAAGATCTTAAGCTTTCGTTGAGCAAAATCTTGAACAGCCTTTTCCCTTTGGGGTGTAGGGATCTGGAGAAAGGAAAGGGAAAAGGGAAAGCCCACTTGTGGTATGTTGGGTAGATCTGTCTAGCACTGTCCATCTTAACTGCAGATGATAGAACCTGGGTCAGGATTAGGGGCTCTGAAATAAAGATGGAGGACAGAAAGGGTTTTCTTGCTACTTGGGCAGTTTGTGTAAATATGCACTAAGTGCCGTACTTATACTTACAGTACAGAGGAAAATACAGCTCATTTTGAGCTTCTGCTCCTGCTTGATTACATACACATCTTCTTACACATCGTCAGTCTTGTACCTGGGACCAAGGAAGACACATGATGAGTGCAGCTGGGAAAGGAAGGGTCATGTTTAAAGTTTTTTTTTTTTTTTTTTGGTTTGTTTTCATTTGGCTTGGCTTATTTTTCTGAAAGAAGGTGGAAAATGCATGCTAAACAAGAGTCTGCAGGAAAAGTGAGGCAGATTGATGACAAAAGCAGCATATAAAAGCTTTCTAAAGAAATACAATTTTTGTCTTGGACATGGGAGATCATAGATGCATGTGTCACAAACCTCAGTTGCTGTGATGAATTGTTTTTTTTTTTTTTAGATGCTTGATTTGAAGCTGAGGTTTAACTTGTGGAAGTGCTAGATGCTCACAGCCGCACCTGAGCTGAATGCATACTATGTTTTTATTAAGTAAAGTATAATAATGGTGCTAAATCATCTGAAAAATCCAATTCCAGTTGTCTCCAGTTAGTCGTTTTAAATTAGTAGACACTTTGTGGTCTTAATCTCTCTATGGCTCACATGGATTTTCAGGACCGCTGTGGAAATTAATTCAGGTTGGTGAAGCATTTTGATTGTGCCCTAGGAGGGAATTAAACACCTCTGTGGGAACTGAATCTGAATTGCATTTGGTAAAGGAGAGATGAGGCTTGTGCATGAGAAGGCAATGAGAATAACAAAACGTGGACTAGTTTCTCAGTTAAGGGAGAACTGTGCACTCAGTGTGTTGGGTAAGGCATGGGTTCTACAGAGAAAGCTTTTGATCACGTTAAGACGTTGCTATTTTTGGATTTATATAATACGCAAAAGCACATTCAAATAGACCTTTATAGATATTTCTTAATACCAGGATGCTTTGCAACTGTAGTGTTTAGCTAACATGCTCTGTATGTGCAATTTAACAGCTGGTGCATTGCACATAGGATCTGTAACCGAAATCTTGTGAAGCATGGATCGCTTAAGTGACCAAAATGCCTGGTATTCGTGGACTTACTGAAAGGGTAGGTGAGGGGGAATACTTCTCATCTGAGACAGTCATTGCATGACAGAGCTCTGAAGTTCATAGGAAATTTCAGCTGGGCAAGGGGATCCTAGCAGCCAGGATCATTGCTCAGCAGTGAGCCTTGTTGTCAGGGTTTTGAAGTCTGAGAAGAGATCTTTAACAACCAAAGTGACAATCCATAGAATGTGGATTTTCCTAGCCATTTGAATAGCTAAATCTCTTGTTCAGGCTTTCTTCTCTTACACCTGCATGGTTTGCAGTGTAGTTTGTCTCACCTTGGCAACACAACGTTGTTCTATCCATATCCATCTAGAATACAGTCACTGAGGGCATTTCTTCAGCCTGTTGTTTGGGTCTCTGTCTCAATAGTTAATGTGTGCCTCCTGGATCATGTTGGACATAACAATGAACACTTACCTTCAATTTCTAGACTCTGTTTGTCTACTCTTCCTACAGCAAGTCTCACCAGGTTTGGAGAAGACGCTGTCCTTCTTCTTTGGCGCATCTCTCAAACCAGCCCTTCCTTTTCAAGAGTTCGTGTGCACCTTCATGCTTTTTCTCATCCTTCCATAAAACCTCTGTCATGGTTGTTTAGACCCCTACATTAGAAGTAATGGTGTCTTGAAGAGTGTACCACGCCTCTCAATACTACCAGTATTCCATAGTCTGTTCAATTTTTCCCTGATCTGCCTAAATGTGTCTGATTTTGTGCAGTATTCTTGAGGAGTTTGGGGCAAGGCTGCCTCTTTTTTCCGCTAGTTCAGGGCTTGGCAGAGTAGACTAAGGCTCTTAGGGGTTGTTATAAGAATAAATTGATAATGATTTTCAGGTAATGTCAACTCACTGTGCTGTGGAAGAGGAGAAAGGAGAGAGGGAAATGTCCTTGCAGATCAGAGGAGAAATTGTCAGTGACTTCAGAAGCTGGAACATGTCAAAAAGAATGTGCCTCATTGCACAACACTGGCTGTGATGATGACTATGTAATAGGGGCTTGGGAAAATCACAGAGAGGGGCATGTGGAGGTGGGATTCGACCAGTGTGTTGCTCCATCCCTTCCTTACAGAGGACTGTTCATCTGGAATGACAGCTGTCACCACGCGTACATAAAGGACAACATCAAAGAAGAGATAAATGCAGTTCTTCAAAGTTATCTTAGTGTTAAATGCACCGTGTTGCTGTCTCTGAAAACCAGCTGTAACCCTGTGAACTGGTTAGACTGGCTTTAATGCCTGGAATAACTCAGGGCAGTTAGCACGGAGCTCAGTGGTGATGGCGGGGTGTCAGGTCGGGCAGCGCGGTCAGGTCCCAGGGGAGGAGAGTGACTGACTGAAGGCCAACATATCTTGCTGTGTTACAGCAGCTGCCTCCTTATGATGAGTCAGGGGATTAGAGGTGATAACCATCACAAAGCACGGCCTTAGAGGACATGCCCTGTTTCACTGGGCACCCACAGCTAGGCTCCTCTTCCACTTGCACAGTGATACAAATCTCAGCAAGTTCAGGGCTAATTACTTGATTCACTGATAACTCTCATTTATACTTAGCCTTCTCTCCCAAAGGGACTCTAAAGTAGCTTACAAACACTAGCGCTGCCGCAGTGCTCGTGCACAGTACTCTGACTCAAGCCGGAGGTGAGAGGCAGGCAACAAGTGGAGGCTCGGCACAATACCATGTGGGGGAGGCTTTGGCAGGAGTTACCCAAACAAACATTTGAAAGTTGTATTTGCCAAGGGATTCTGGATTTCCAGGCAAAGTTACCACTTTAAAGCTCTTATCTGGATGATCCACACACAGCAAACGAGGGGGAGTCCACTGATCCACTGAACATTCATTGCAGTCAGCAGGAAGGGAACGAAGTTCTTGTGTTTGTGAGAGCTGCAGTGAGGGTGGAAAGAGAGTAATGTCCTCTCACCTCAGTTAATATTTAGACAATGCTAGTGCTACCTCCCTCTCTCTCTCTCTTTTTTTTTTTTTTTTTTTTTTTAAATTATTTTTTTTTTTTTGTCATAAATGCTTCTATTTTTGTATTTCTGCGTTTCCTGGAAGGCTTTGGGAGTAAGCGTTGCAGCAGCTTAAATATGGTGCTTAGCCCTCTCTGTACAGTTACTTCTCTTGGCAGAGCTGGCCTTGCTGTTCTGAAGCATATGATTACAGGATACATATTTTCATTTTTAATTCCTTGGTGTGTCTTTACTCAAATTAGCCCTTTCCTTGCCAGCGGTGGAGGTTAGGTCTACCACAAAGTAACGATGAGCACGGGCAGTGTGCATGCTTCTCTCTTCCTGCAGCTGCTCAGCCCCTACCCAGTGCCTGTATGCCAAATTCCTGTGTGGTCTTAACAGCAGCGGAGACAAGCACAGAGGCTGTAAGACCGCTCTTATTTTTGTTACCTGTCTGCAGCTGGTGGCATCCTGCCAGTTCCATTTGCTGAGATGTGTAAAGGTCCTGTATCAGCCTTGCACTGTTGGTGGCACAGCCACAGTGCCCTGGCCGACTCTCACTGTGTTGGTGCAGCATTCAGTTAATTCAGAGCTGTGTTGCTGTGTGCTAGCCTTACCTCTGTTTGTGTTCATGCTTGTTTGCTGCATTCATTCCATATATGCAATAAATACTGTGTGTGAAAGCAGGAGAGAGCTTTGAAAGAGAGATCAACGCCCTTTTCCCTTATGTATGTTTGTCCTTGGCTTCCAACTGCTTGATTTATGTACATGCCTCTTGCGGTTGCTGACGAGTTGTGACAGAGGACTGTGCTGTACGTTGCTGGGATGCGATGTAGCAGTGTGGGGGTACTCTCCTAAAGTAAGAAGGAGAGTTCTTCTTACTCTCCTAGTAAGAAGGCCTTACACAACTGAAGTCTAGCAGTAGGAATGGAATTTTTTTAAAGGTAAAATTGCAACTGCAAAAAAATCATCTACTTTTTTTCTTCTTCTCCTTGTCTCCAGATTTTAATAGGCTTGTGAAATTATTTTAAAGATTAAATCCCACAGAATTCCTAATCCTCTATCATAACTTAGACCTAGGAGAATAAGACCCTTTTCAGCAAGCCAAACATCTCTTTCCCCGGTGGCTCCCAAGAATAGAAATGGGGAGCTAACAACTTACTAATACCAACCTCCTTCCAGTTCTTGGCTCTGCAAGGCAGACCCTTCAGCTTTGTTCAGTGAAAGGTCACAGTGAACTTGCAGTAAGTGGTTTCTGGGGCCAGTTCTGCCAACATGTGATGCACTTTTCGTTGCTGCCAGTCAAAATATGCATCCTGTGCTGTGTCTTCCAAATGTTCTGGAGAGGAAATTAGCTTGATCACCACGGCACTGATGCTCCTGTGAAATCATCAAAGCCACTGCCCTCTTTTATACTCACTAAGTGAATCTTTAGGGGAAAAATCTGGAAGTTGAAAGAGTGAAAAATCCTTTGTTCTTAGAAGTGTAAAATCTCCGCTCCAGGTATGGGATGACTGCAGGCAGCAGAAGGCGCAGAAGGCTGGCTAAGCAGTACCTCTACAAGGAGGATTAAAACTGAGTCAACAGGCATTAGCGTGTGTAGGACACGGCTCCCCGGCTGCTCTGCCCAGCAGCTTGTTAAGTCTTGTTCTGCTATGTGTTAGCAGCTTTTGGCAGTGTGCAGTGATGAGTGCTCTGTGTCTTTCTGCACTGCTCCTCTCTGTATCCTGGGGCTAGGATTAGGTTACAGCCCCAAAACAGCACAGTTGTCTGCAGTGGCTGAGAGCTGAATAGTAAGGGCAGAGTGTTGTTGATGGACTGAAATGCCTTCTGTGTTTGTTTCCCTTCTCTGGAGGAGGGATGACATTATTTTCATTTGTAGTCTCTCTGTCTCTGACCTAAACATGTGGTGTCCGATTTCCTTCCCTGGCAGGTGACCTGGAAAATGAGGACTGGTGTCTGGGTACAGAGCTGACTCCAGCAGCAATAAAGACTGAGCCAGCGTTGTGTGAGACATCAGGCCTCACTCCCTCTGTCAGTCTCACTGTCACCGCCACGTCGCTGGAGGGGGAACAAGCTGAGCTGCATACTGATGCCCTGGTACTTGCAGACTTTCTCTTTCTCGTCTTTGTGCAATTAGATACAGATTCTCCTAGGACGCTGCCTCCTCTCTGTGCCAAAGGTGTCAATTCAGGGTGTGCGCTACAGTCATCCGAATGCTTACTGGTGTCCCACTGCTGCTGTAGAGTTTTTGTTTCAGAACTCAGATCTGCGTCTTCATGTCTTAATGGCTGGATGCACAACTTTCTCTTCCATTCAAAAGCCTGAGGTTGATGCTTTTTTAAAAAAATACTAAAACAGTCTCTACTGAGTGGGTCCTAGCTAGTGACCAACCCACTTGCCCATAGAGTCTGTGAGGAGCTAAATGTCTTCCATAAGGACTTGCTTTAGTGCTGCTGTACCTTCCCCTAATCAGAGTAAGACTACTTGTTTGACATGACTGGAGAGTTTTCCTTTTTGCCTGCTAAGCCACTTTTGCCAGGTCTATCAAGCTTTGACATTTCAAGGTGCTGGTGCTTCCACGCTAACCTGCCTAGTAAGTAGCATTTGTGATGCCTTTCTGCCCACAGCTGGAGCAGCTAATGTACATTCACAAGGGCTTAGTTTGGCTGTGGCTGAGCTCAGGAGGATGAACAGTGGCAGCTGATGTCTCAGCAGAGCTCCCCATCACTGGAGGAAGTACTGTGACAGTTCTCAGTCCCTGGGGTGTGATGGCAGGCCAGTCTTGGTGGAGCTAGGCTATGTTGAAAGTAAACATTCCCACTTGGATGTGGATCAGAAATATGTGCAACAGAAATTGTTTCGTGAGAAACTGGGAAAACAGAAACATCATTTTCCCATAGTCCTCTTGTAGTCTGCTTATACACAGTCTGTGGTCCTGTCATAGCCTGGGATGCTGTGATACTACAAAGAGTGTCTTGAGACTAGCTGGTGGCTCGTTACCATTGCACAAATTAGTTACACAGGTTAGTGGGAGGGATTTTGGCAGCACTGAGCATGCTGAGGTGCCAGACTGACTTCCTCAGGCCCAGGTTTGTAGCATTCAGGCAGGCTGGCCAGCAGCTTGGCAGCCCGGTTGATCAGTTGACAGGGCAAGTCAGATGTGCTCCAAACATCAGTCAGCCATGGCCATCTCTGTTCGCTCTCGTCCGCACCATGAAATGAACTTGGGTCCCGTTACCCAGTGCTCAGTGAGTGGCACCTTGATGTCGCTCCCAGATGACAGTGGTCTCAAACGGGTTCTCCCCCACTGCCAGGAGCATTTCTGTCTCTGCTCAAATGGGCTGTGCAGTCCGGCAGATCCTAGCGGCAGCTCTGTTGCTAAGAGAAGTAATTTGAGTGGGTTGTGTGGGAGCTTTCAGTCTGAAATGTCACTCTGAGGCGTAATCTTTTATTTAGCTAAATATAGTAATAAAAAAAAGCCACAGTAGGAGAAGTCAGGGCAGCATTCTCTCTGTAGCCTGGCTTAGCACAACTGTGTGAAGCAGTTAATGCTTTGCCTGTAGCAGAGGAGGAGAGGGAAATCTCTCCATTTATGGACAACTCATCCCTGTATCCTTCTATTAAGATCTTCAGATGTTTGCTCTGGGTTTTCATGCTGTTAATTTCTCTTTTCTAGATGAAACCACTGAGCCAGAAAGTTCTTCCAGAGATTAAATTGGAGCCTCATGAAGTGGATCAGTTTCTGAACCTCTCTTCTAAGGAAGGTCTGTTAATTACCAGCCCAACATGCAAGGGAGATGACCAGAATGCATGATGAACGTACTTTACCCTGATTAAATATTTGGCTTCATGGTTTGCCATGTTAATCTAAGACGAAGCTGTTGCCTTCTAGGAATTTGACTCAGGCTGCTAAAAAGCCAGCCTTTCTGACCCATTTATGTGATTTTTTTGTTTTTGTCTTCCTCATCATAAAAAAAAATCCTTATGTTGTCTGTAACATGTTGACAGTTATGCAGTTGCCAAAGGTAGCTTGAATCCTTAACGTACGAGATTATTTAGAAGACAACTCTTCTAACCTAAGAGCAGACGTAACTAAGGCATAGCAAATACGAAGAGCACAACTGGAAGCTTTGCTGGTTTTAACCTTTTTGCCCTATGCTGCAAAAGCAAGGATGTGAGTTTATGTGAAATTCAGTTAGGTGCATCTGTTTTTAGCATATTTGTTTCAGTTCAGGTTTAAGAACCACCAGAGTCCCTTTGCACTAAATGAGGGAGTAGGAAGAGTGATGATCCCTGCCTCAAACGTGAAATGTGGCTTTGTCTCATATAATCTATTGAGCTGGGGAAAGTTTAAAAGAGCCAAATATTTTGACTGAAATCTAAGAAGATAACTGCATCTCAGTTAAGAACACTTGATGTTCTGTTACTGAATTCGTTGATGTATTCGTTGATGCTAACTGACTTAGCGGGTGGAAAAAATGGAGGCTATACCCAAAATGTAGATGAGATTGCTCAATTTGTGAGATTAAAGACCTTACTGCTTATAAGTGTACATTTTCTTCTGACAACTTCTAGAGTTAAGATGCTAGCCTGAAAAGGGCTCATGTATAATAACTCTTTTTTGTTACTATTTTTCTCCCTTCCTCCCCCACCACCGGTTTGATTTTTTTCAACTCAAATTTGCTAAACATAAAAGAAGTGGAAGGTGTCAAATTCAACCCTGTGTCTTCCTACTCCCAATTGTGATTGCTGCAAATTTATCTCAGAGAAAAAATGACTTAGTAGATGTCCAAAACAGCCATAACTAATTTGTCCAGGCAATCTGAGCAGGTGAGACATTGTGCTGTCTCTCTTGACCCAGATCCGTTTGGTCATAAGCAGCACTTGGCTTGCCAGTTGTAGCACAGGTTCTGTTGGCTTCAAGTGCAGTAAAGTTGGCTTATGGCTCTAGATATGAGAGAGGTCCCTGTGGCTGCCTGTGCTGCTCCTACTCCATCAATACGTTAAAGCCTTTGCTGTCACAAGGTTGTCACTACCGACCATCTGTGCCAAACCAGATCCTTAGGGGATAGAATATTTATTTCCTTAATGCTCATGTAACACCTTGGACTTGTTATGTTCTCTTGAAGAGAACTGGTAATTTGTTAAATCCGTAGCAAGGTTGCGAATAACTGTTGTTTTTGGAGAGAAGGCAGGCTGGCTCAGAGCTCTCTCTGTTAATGTGGTTTCCCAAGTGGAGTACTTATACCTAAATCTCAAGGCATTTGGAGAAGCAGAATGGTAGGCAGAAATGGCTGGAGCAGATGAGGAGAGCCTTCTTTTGTCTGTGGAACCTCTCATGTTTTGTGTCTCCCTTGGAGACCTGCATGCTCTGAAGACCTTCCAAGTTGCCACATTTGCTTGATCCATCTTTTTGCAGACAGTCATAGTCCTGGAAACTGGGTGGTGGTGGTGGCAGTGGCTCTTGTGGAAGCTTACGTTAGCACCTCCAAACCTTATGTCGTATTTCTCTCTTGCCATTCAGCAGTCGATCCCCTGCATTTGCCTCCAACCCCTCCCAGCAGTCATGGCAGTGACTCTGAGGGAGGGCAGAGCCCAGCTCGATCGCTCCCTCCTTCAAGCCCGATCCAGCTGCAAGCCACGGCTAAAGTGGCATCACGTGCGGCTTCAGCGCTCTCCAATTCCCCTCTCCTGACTGCACCACATGTAAGTTAGGTCGGCTTTTTCTAGCATTGTCTTTTTTTTTTAAGTTGTTGTTGTTGTTTTTAAATTACTGTTTTTGCCATACATTTGCTAATTTCTGTTGTTTTTTGGATGATCCCAGCTCTGGTCAAAACTTCAGATCCAGTGATTCTTGCTCGTTTGTCTATCTTGTTCCCACAGGGAATGACGTGCGCCTCTCCACCTAAGCTGAGGCAGGGTTTAGCAGTGCTTTGTGGTTTCTCCTGTCATGGACTGTGTTTTGCATTAGGTCCAAGCCCTGCTGGGTTAACTTGTCCCTGGTAGATCAGCATCTGTCCTCTTGCTGCTATGTCTTGGAAACCAAACGGTGATTTTTAGGGAGGGATTTTCACCAGTGCTTCTCATTTGTCTCTTTCCCCCTTTGAGCCAAGAGAATCTTTACTGTTGGCCTCAGTGTGCTCAAAGTTGGGCTGAAAGTGACTGTTTTGAGGCTATCCTGTCCCAAAGGTTCAGTCTCTAAATGGAAGCTATCTGAAATGTCTTCGCCTTGCATGCATTCCCAGTCACAAGAGACTGCTGAGT
The DNA here is from genome assembly GCA_013399715.1 of Alectura lathami. Lineage (NCBI taxonomy): Eukaryota > Metazoa > Chordata > Aves > Galliformes > Megapodiidae > Alectura > Alectura lathami. The sequence continues at coordinate 366,321 of VXAV01011907.1, forward strand.
TATTATGCAGAGTCCTTGCTGAAGTGGGAGAGCTGCTGTTCTCTGTACCCTAACGCCTTTTCTCTAGGGCTCTGTTACTGTTATATTACTTCATTTCTGTGATACTTTCAGAAATTGCAGGGGACTGGCCCACTCATCCTGACAGAGGAGGAGAAGAGGACGCTCATAGCAGAGGGGTACCCAATCCCTACCAAACTGCCCCTGACAAAAGCAGAGGAGAAAGTGCTGAAGAAAATCCGCAGGAAAATAAAGAACAAGGTAAATGAATGTTCATTTAGCATCTTGCTGGATAATTCCTCCTCATTTTTCATTAAAAAATGTTGCAGCATTTCAGTAGCAATGGTCTTGTAGTACTGTTGAATGCTGTAAGATGTCTTTAACAAAGTATTTTTATTTGTTCCTAAACATCCATCACAGTATGACAGTGCCTCTCTGCCTAGGTACTTACCTGAACACACGAACAGTGGAGTATTTAGCAAGCAGGGTATCAAGCTGCTGTTGCCTGGCTCCATTTTAAAAACAGTATGATCCTTTCCTTATGGGTAGGCAAAGACCTCTGCGTTCTTTTTGTGGTGATGAAGGTGTTCTTTTCTACCATTGCATGTTTTAAGGTCTGACTGTGTATTTCATCACCTTAGTCCTTTGATCACTGAGTTCCTCAACCTTTAAATGAAGGTTGATACCAAGGCAGTGAAATGCCCTACGAGTCTTCTCTTTCTCCCAGCGTGCAAAAAGCTAGTCAACAGGAGGAAAGCATTTTTTTCAGACCTGGCCAACTCGCTCGTTCTAGAGAACATCAGCACACCTTTGAAGGTTAATACATTGTGTTGCTGATATGCAGACAGAGGTGTAAATTTGCTCACATTGAATTGGGATTTGGTCTAATATAATTTTTCAAAATATTTAAAGTTTCCTTGTGCATTTTATGTACCACTTTGATATCATTAGAATCATTGGTTTTGGAGGGGATCTCTGGAGGTCCGTTGGTCTAACACCTTGCTGTGAAAGCAGAGTCAGCTTGGATCAATTTACTAGGTAGCTCGTCCAGTCGCGTTTTACTCTTTGAGTGATGAGTCGTCAGCTTTTCTGGGCAACCTATTTCCATATTAGGCTGCTCTTGTGGTTAAAAAATAAAATAAAAATAAAATAAAATAAAAAATAAAATCTTAATTTCCAATTATTTCACTTGTTGCAACTTGTATTTGATGCTGCAATAGGATTTCCCCCTTAGCTTTCTTTTCTTAAATGGCAACAAACCAAGATTTCTTTGCCTCTTCTGATATATGCTGTGGTCCAGCGTACTTATTATAGTGGTGACCATCCTCTGGACTTTCTCCAATATGACCAAAGTATTTATTTCAGAGCCCTGAACTTCACGTGGTTCTCAACTGTGGTCTTGCAGGTGCTGAGTAGAGGGGAAGAGATACTTCTCTTGACCTGCTGGCTACGGTCTTGCTGACATAGCCCCAGCTCTGGTTGGTGTTCTTTGCTGTGTGGGCACACTGGTGACTTACGTTTGAGTGATTGTTCATCGGGATCCACAATCTTTTTTTCTGCAAAGCTGCTCTCTAATGGATGCATGGGTTTTTCTTCTCCTAGATACAGGACTTTCTCTGGGCACCATCTTTTACTGTTTGCCCTAGGATATTCTCTGCAGATGAATCTGATTTGCTTTTTAAGGTGTGTTCTGTAAGAGCAGAGAGTGATCTTTTTCCTACTACTGAGAGGAGCAGTCTTGCTTCAGGATGTGGGAACAGACCAAGTCAGTGCTTTGCTTGCCAAGAATAGGAATGAGAACAGCACTGAGGCTTGAATCTAATAATGTTAGGGCTTTTTACAGGTTTATTAATTCATCTCTGCTGCCTTTTTTTTTTTTTTTTTTTTCTTTTCAAATATTTGGTGTTTTTCTTTCCTTTTCCTTAGATCTCTGCCCAGGAAAGCAGAAGAAAAAAGAAAGAATACATGGACAGTCTGGAAAAAAAGTAAGCCAGCCTCCTTCCTGTTTCAAATGGGCCAATAGCGCTGGTTGCTGGGATGGGAAGGGATCCAGCTGTTGACGTTGGGACTGTTTTGTGCACAAAGTGCCAGCTGCCCTCTCGTGGTTGTGACTGAGAAAAGGCCCTTCTTCAGGCTGCTGCTTGTACATGTGCGGAGGTGCTGCATACACAACTGTATGTATGCAAACACATAGTTGATATGCTGGCAAAGTCCTTAAACCTGAAATAAGGCAACACCTGTCCACTATCAGCCTTCTGCTCGTGCAGCTCTCTTGGTCTAGTGGGTAGGCAGTGGCCGGGGAAAAGTAGGGTTAGGGTGAGTATAGTCTGTCTTCTAGTGCAGAGACAGAAACAGGAAGTGGGTGAGCCAAGACTGCTTGGGAGAATAAGCAGGGCTCAGGAAAACAGCATGTGACCAATTGGCTTTCTTTAGTGAGAAGGAGCCTACCCCACAGTTAGCAATTTATATCCCAGATTAATTTTTCTTCCAAGAGACAAGTATTCTGGTATTTTTCTTATGCACTTCACCAGATGGATCTGCTAAACTCTCAGTACCATCTTTGGTGATATCCTCGATGTAATTTCCTGTTCTCCTCATCTCTGTATGGATGAGCCTTGCTTTCTCTGAGTTAGACTCTCATGAAACTGCAGCATACAGATATGAAAGTATTTCCCTTTACCTTTTTCCTCTTAAAGCTATTCAGGCTTGTCATGCTTATCTTTTAGGAATCTCATGTTTTTACTTTGACCTCTGATGTGGTGGGTCATAGAATAATCTCCTTTACTTCAAGGGCTTTCCAGGGGCAGTGGGGAAATGGCACTCTCCTGGAAATGAATCTTCTGGCTAATTAACCTCTATAAATTTGGAATGCAAGGATCTGAATGTTGAAATGCACACATGGAACACTCTTGCACAAAATAATTGCTACCAACGTAAACAGAGCATATTCGGTGACTTCTAAAGTATCNTAGTTGAGCACTGTAAGCAGACATTCTGTAGCTAGTAGCATCTATTGCAATGTCATCTACACCATGAAGCAGGATTAAAGGTTATAACTGAAGTTAGGTGGTGTAGCTCTTCATTAAATGTAGGCAAAATCATAGAGCTCTCTGTGAATGTAAATTTGGTTTGTTTTACAAGTTCATGAATGTAAAAAACCACTCATTTGTTAATCTATCCTTGTGCTGTCTCCAGAGTTGAGAACTGCTCAAATGAGAATAGTGAGCTGCGTAAGAAGGTTGAAGTCCTGGAGAATACTAACAGGTAAGATTTGAAGGGAATAAAACAAAATTGTAGCATGATATTACAGTAAAAAAGGGAAGTCTGAAAGAGATCAGTTGAAATGTGAAGAATAACTAAATTTGATCTGGCTAATGGCAAAGAAAGGTGATGGAGAACAGTTATCATAGTGTAAAACATATGGGCTTTGATGTCAGCTCTTACCTGTCTTCTTCACTTGTGGTGCATTTACCTTGTTGTAGTCTTCTTTGAGTTCCTTTATTACCCAAGGAAGCATGACTAGTGATAGATAACAAACAAAAAACTGCAGCCCAATTCTCTAAATTGCCCTTTGTCAGTGAAAGACTGCTTTGACAGGAGGCCTTGACCTGGAACATGATGCTTGGAACTTAGTGTTAAAGCTCAAGAGTTGCTGTTAGCTTGTTCTGGACTACCAGATGTCATTGCAATTATTGTACCCTGTTCTAATAATCTGACATTCCATTATATCTTTCATTTTAGGAAATACTACTCCCTTTTGGGAGGGAATCAGCTTCTCATTTCTTCGTTCCTGGAGAAATGAACGTCCCAGTGGTGACTTTCTGAAAGGATACGTGGCAGAAAATGATCTGTAGCTGAGCTTTGAATTGGATGTTAGCCAAGAGTGGAGTGTCAGTCATAGTTTATGCTCAGTGTGTTCTCTAATGAAGGCAAGTTCCAGCGAGTAGGTACTAGATGAGCCCACTGTTAATACCTTCTGGCTAGAGGCATTTGAAATGATGGTTGATTCTTGCCACTGAACATGATGGTAGCACTGAAGTGTAGGAGGCGGCTGGATTTTAAAGATAAGACCCACGATCATGAAAAATGTCCCTAGAGCTTGTCTGGCAGCAAATACATTGCTAATTGAGTGGCATGTGTTGTTTCTAATCTCCGGATCCAATCTCTAATTTCATGGAGCCAGACCCTGTAGCACTGTAATTTGCTAGAGAGTGTCTCCCACACACTGCTCATGCATAAAGGCATCTGCTGCTTGCTTGAAGGGAGCCAAGCCATTTCTGTCCCTCCTGTATCTCCCTGCAGTGTTTTAAGCAAAAGAGCCAGGAGTTGTTCTGTAGGTGTGGAGTAGGGTTGTCTTTCCCAGGATCTGTCCCAGTAGGTGCTGAAATGGGCTGCTATAAGGAAGGGTGCAGCTGTGGATGATCCACTCAGGGCCAACATGTTGTCAAGCCTTGAATTGTTCTCCTGAGTTTGGCGCAATTTGGGCAGCTTTTTACATCTCTTGAGTTGTTGCAGGTGCAGTCATGAGAACAGCTTTGTTAATATTTTCTGTTTTTTAGACAGGGCCTTTACTTCTCTGTTATTTTATGATCTTAATTCCCTAATGCTAACTGCTTTAAAAATATTTACCTACCTATGTGATATTATCTCTGAATCCTTCATGCTCTGAGCATATGTGATGAGTTGTTTTGTTTTCTTCCCTTTGCAAGAACACTGATACTGATTTGTAATCTCCTGCAGAGAAGCAGATGTTCCTGACCCTCTGTGCAGAAATTCTTATTTTTTGTGGTGATGCTGGTTTGGATATTTAGATACAAACTGTACCTAAAAATTGTTAAGGCTGCAAACTGAAGTGCTGAGAAATTTGTAAAAGTGCCTGGCTTCATCAAGCTTGAGTTATGTAACACCGTCTTGTGGGTATTTTTTGTTCTGTTTTCTTCTGGTTTTGTTTTAAGATCTCACCCCAAGGAGCTACTTTCTATCATTTTGTGTATAGCCAGGTAACTGTTTTGTTCAGAGAACGATTCCAGACCCCTGCTTAATGCACATCATCCACTTTCTGCGATGAATTCAGAATGACTGGTTTCCTCATTGGTACGCAGCCTTAATGTGTCATTCAGAAACTATTCAAATGTTGCAGAACTTGTCTTCACAGTATCCCACAACTGGTACTTCCATCTCATGCTTAGTCAGGGATCAAAGCTCATAGAGAAGTGAAGGTCAAATTATGCAGTGTCAGATTATTCTTGGATGCCCAAATTTAAACACTTAGGACCTTATTTTTCAAAGTTCCTAGCACACAGTCATACATATTTCTTATTTAATATGCCCAAAGCAGAGCCCCAGTTGACTTCAGCAGCAAGTTTGAGTGTTGAATGCAGTAAAAAAAAAAAAAAATAAAAAAAAATAAATTGAAGATCTCATTGGTGGTTTTATCTAAAAGTGGATCTACAAACATCAGAGCTGTTTTTTGTTTGCAGAAAATTATAAGACTAGAAAAAAGATAAAAGGAAAATAGCATTGTGATTACATGTAAAAATGTTCATGCAGTCAGTGTGGACAAAGACAAAGTTGTTGGAAAATTGGGCTATTGCTGCTCACCTAAAAGTCTGTCTACATGTATGTGCAGTCAGGCAGCATTGTGTTTTTATAGTCTGGCTGGAGCTGAGAGGAGCTGACGGGCAATTCCCAAAATATACAGCTATTGAACAGCAGAGTTTTCTTTCAGTATGTGCAATCAGTTTTTCAGAACGTGTTGTTATTCTATATATAGAACACATTTTACACAGATACATACCTAAGATTTCAGGGAAACCCTGCTCACATTTAAAAGTCTGGCTCCAAACCATGGAAGCACTACAATTTGTTCTGCTAAAAAAAGTAGCATGAAAAATTTTAGAAGAACCTGAGAGACTGCCTTAGCTTGAAAGTCTGTGTCTGAAAAGATCTGATGTAAAAGGTGCAAATGTGGTCCAAAAAATTGCATCCAGAAGCATCTTCCCTGACTTTCACGGATCTTAAAAGGCGAGGCAGGAGTCTGGGGATCAAGAAGCAGGGGAGTTTTTGATTTTCATTAATGTGAGTGGGTGACTGCAGTATCTTTGGCATCTTCAGTATTAGAACACCAGCATATGCTTCCTTTCCTAATTTGTGTGACTCATTCCTTTACAAGAAACCCATCCAAGTTCCTTCCTAAGGAGTTTTCTCAAAATGACAGGAACACATTATTACATGTGTCTGTTGCATCTTGTAGCCACAAGCGAGCCAGGATCCAATTGGTTTGGGGCACAGCTGTCTTAGAAGGGTGCAAGACAAAGCTGGCATCAAGACTTGTCCCTGTTTTCAAAAAGACTTGATCCACTCACGTGGTGGCATTGGGACTGAAGACAGAAACTGCTGTTAGTCTAGGCTTTGACTGTGGTCTGTGACACCGCCGCTGTCTGGCTGGGAGCTGTCGCTACTTGGGCTTAAAGACAGCATTGAAGCACCAGGTGCTGTGTGTATGACGTGTGAGGAGTACCTTTGTTTTTCACTTCTATTAGCTGTACTTATAAATGTATTCATGATCACTTTTCCTGGAGAAGTAGGTAGAAATGGAATCAAGTTAACATAGTGAGGAGTGTCACACATGGACAATGCATGCAAGTAGCTCCTGGAGTTGGTCTGGTGGAGTAATGGCTAGCAAGTTGTGCAGGTATCCACTCTGACAAGAGTCTTCAAGCTGCTGCTTTATAGATACAACTGGAATGTTTTTCCATTGCTCATTCTTCTGCGCAAGCCATTGCCGTAACTCCCAGTCATCCAAGAGTCTGACCCAGCAAGAGTTTGTCAAAAGCAAAACATTTAACTAGTTTAGTTTTTGTTCCTCATAAAGTAGATACATTCTCTGAAAAAATCTGAATCAAAATAAACATTGTTTCTTTCTTCTAGCAGCTGTAGGGTTTTTTTGTTGTCAAGTCAATGTTGGATTTTAAATTTAAACGCTATTGAAATTTAAGCACTGTATTGAGCAAGCTAGGTCCAGTGACAAATTTCCTCCACTGACTGGAAGCAGAGGGGAAGCCTTGACCTGTTCCTTACTCTGGTAGTGAAAATTGTCCTTCTGAAGATCAGTGAGTGAATGCACACATGGAAACAAGACATCACCGGCAGAGTGGATTTGCTTGGAGTGCTGGAAAGGAGAGCAGGAGTCTTCAGTCACTTTACAGCTTTCCAATGAGGTGCTCCTCTTGGCAGGGAAAAGCGTGAAAGCACATTCACACCTCCTACAGAGGTGACCCTCTAATTGAATATCACTGGGAAATGTGTCAGACACAGTGAAAATAATCCCTGTGGGTACCAAGCCCCTTATGCATGCAGCTTTGGGATTGCATTTTTTCCTGTTAGGATTTAGCCATCAGCAGTATGTTTCACTAAGAGCGTTCTTGGCCTTTCTGCTGGTATTTAGTGGGAACATCTGGATATAACTTAAGTCTGTGTTCTTCAGAGCAAAGAACTGCTCCAGAGAATTGCTCCTTGGCCCTCTCTTCTTAGACCAGATCATCCCTGCAGCCATCCAGTATCAATGAAGGCAACTTGTGTGGGGGAAAGATCTTTTCACCTTGGAATCCAATTTTCCAGCATTTCCTATTCAAATAGAGAACAAAAGCACCAAGGAGTGCCCCCATTTTGGTGATGGCAGAGCAAACTGGGATCGTCTCTGAGCAAATAAACTTCTTGCTTTTACATCAGCTCTCGCTTTTAGTTTGAAAAATGCCCCTGTAGCCTGTTGTCTCTCACCACCAAGTCTGTGTCTGCTGAGAACACAACAGAAGCTGTGTGCTCGGACAGACAGGTGACTTGGGGGAGGAAGATATTTGTCAATGTAGTTGGTCAGTAACCTGAGAGATGATTCTTCTTCTGTGAATAGCTGCATAATTACACTTTCCGAAACAAGTGCATTTTGGAATCAGCTCTCTGGGCCCACTTTGCCCAGCAGGTTTTTTAAATTGGACTTGGAAAGAAAGAGATGATCGAAACTGCCTCCTCTGTGTTGATATCCTCATCAGCCATTAGTTGTTTTCTCACTGACGCCTCCACAAAAAGTGGCAAGAGTGATCAGCATTGCAAGTCTGCAGCCCCCGAGCTTGGGAGGAGGAGAGCTCCTTCCTCCTCACACTGCAGAGCTCTTCTCTGTCAAGCCCAGTGACTCAGGCCTGAAACAGGTTGGGGAGGGGGGTTTAGTCTTCCATAATAGCACAGAAATTTCAGGGCTAAAATGGCATTGCTGTATAACATGGCATATGATGGGAATGCTGTGTGTAGTGTGTAGTGTGGCAGAAAATGGTACATCCTCTGTGTGCAAGTCTGTGTGATCCCTGAGCAATGAAGTGGATGGAAGGGAGAGATGCTAACGGGGTAGGATATAAGGATGGTCTTGTTTGCATGATGGATTCTGTTTTCATCTCTTAATTTGTCTGTGGTCTCTCTAACAGTGAATAAAAGACTGAATTAGGCAAATCAGTTTCTTCTTTGTACTCAGTTGAGGAATAAACTGTGTTCTCAAGAGCGTGCAAGACATATTTCCTTAATAAGTTGGGAAGGATCTGCTGGCCCAGATAAATCTGTGCTGTGAGCATGCCTTGTGCTCATTTCAGAATGCATTCCTGAAGTCCTTGAATTCATTAAATTCTAATTAGCAATGATCATTGATGATTAAAAAGGTCTATAATAATAGGCAGACAAGTGTATATTGAGCTGTAAAGGCACCTCTGGGTCTGTCCTACAATTAGCTTTTAGCTGGTTTGATCTTAAAATAATCCTTCTATTTTCTCTGACATCCTAACCTTGCCTCTTGCTCTAGCATTTGACGTCATGGTCTCCAGAGCTGTTGCCTGGAGTTTTGTGGGGGTTACCCTCAGAAATAGGTGGTGAGACTTACATAAGAAGTGAAAAGTAAAATTGGAAACAACCAGTGAAGTCAACATCTTGATGCAAAATAGTACTATCTTTGTCTGTGTCAAGAACAGGCATTTGGGTTACTCCTTTTCTGGTAAAAACCTTTAATGAAAACAAAATGGAAACTGCTGTAAAAACTCTATGTCAGTTATTCTTTGAGATCATTTCCCACTTTAGTGACTAATATACTGACTGTAGCAACTGATGGTGCTACAGCAGGAGAAAAACAGCCAGTGAGGCAGAGGAACGCCCTCCTGGTCCACAACAGTTGACTCCAACCAGAAGAGAATTGCCTCTGTGGTTGCTACCTCTGAAAGGCACAGTTGGAGTAGCTGCTTCGTGCAACTGTGGTTTTCATGAACTCCTGGAGGATTTAGCCAACAGCAATAAAGAAGTACTTTATTTAGTAAATGAATTTATGGGAAATGGTGTCTGTGCTTTAAATCCCTTTCTTTAAAAATGGTTCAATTCACTGTACAGCACGTTTCCAGAACAGGGAGGTAGATGTATACTTCTACCACCAATTACAGAAATTATAAGCTTGCTCTTGCATTTCGATTAATTGTGAAGCTCCTGCTCAATTCAGGATATAGAACCAGGTTGTATAAGCTGTCAGTTAATTGCACATAGAGCAATTTCAGTTGTTCATGCACTTACCAGAACTTCCTGTAGAAACCCTGAAAATAGTTTTTATTTATCAGAGCTTTCTAAAAGAGGCAAAGAAGTCATTGTTTTGGAACATCAGCAGAGGGAAAGGCAAAAGATCTTTTTGAAAGACTCACCACTAACACATGCGAGAATTGGGTAAAAATTAAAAACATTCCTTACTTCTGATTTCAAGGGGAGGCCTTTAATTATCTGTACCTTATTGTAACTGCTAAATGTGTTATTGCCAGGTGTGAAATCTGAAGCAAAAATCTTTTTATCCAGCAAGTAGAGCAGTACATCTGATGCTTACATCTGTTGTCCTTGCTTTCCAGAACACTTCTGCAGCAGCTGCAGAGACTCCAAGCCATGGTTGCAGGGAAGGTGTCCCGTTCGTGTAAGGCAGCTAGCACACAGACCGGGACCTGTCTCATGGTGAGTATTCCCTAAAGCTGGGCATTGTAGAGAAATGAGATTCTCTTTCCACTGCTCAAAGGCACAGCCTCTGTTCTGCTAAGCCCCTCGCTTCTAATTGGGAAATTTCTCTTGATAATTTAACACTTCATTCTGAGGTAGGTGAGACTCCTGGCTGATGAAGGGAAGGCATTAAATTCTGGAGGAGGCTGGACCTGTGCTTTTGATGGGCTGCTGCAGCGGTGAAGGAAGCAGCACTGTTCCTCTGGATGACCTGTTTTATTATTTCCTACAATTTTCTATGTAAGAAGTGGTTTCTAGAGTTGTAAAATGAAAATGAAGGGTGCCCTTTGGTGCTCAGTTTTTTAGATACCAGTAAAAATAAACTTCTTAATCAAAAAAAAAAAAAAATCACTAAGGCTGTAAATCTGTATCTGTTTTATTTCAATAATATTTGTCAGGATAAGAAAAGGGTTACAATGAAGCTCTTCCTTCCTTACACTAAGCCAGCAAGTTCCCTTTATGCTAATGCTATAAATTGATAGAAATTATATTCAAGGCCTCTGCTGTTCTCATTGGCTGCCAGCCTCTCTGTCACTTTGAAGCAAGGCTGGGGCCAGCAGCAGAAATAACCTTGGAAATTCCCGACAGTATCTGTAAAACACACATGGCAGTTGTGTCTGCTTTTCAGCTTTGGGAGGAAATAAGTCATCAGGCCAAAAGGATGGCAGGCATTGAAAACAAACTCCGGCATTAAAGCACTGAATTGTTCTTGTATGTGTACCTTTACTGAGAGGTGCTGTAGGTAGTGACAAAAATAGCCTCGTCGTTTGTTCTGAAAACCTGTCAGATCTGCTTTGTGTCAGTTCTTTGTTTTGTGGGCCAAAAGGCAGTGCACCTAACCTCTTCTGCCTCCTCCCTTTCCAGATGGTGGTGCTGTGTTTTGCAGTAGTTTTTGGGAGCTTCTCTCAGAGCTATGGGCCATACCCTTCTGCAACAAAGATGGTGTTGCCCAGGCAGCATTCCTCACCCGAGTCTTACACAGACTCCATTGGTAAGTGACAGCCAGCTTCATCTTGCTCCTTCCTTGATTTGCTCTTCAGCACTTGTTTTCCACCCCTATCCCCAGAGCCCTCCCCAAGCACCTCTTCTTTTCTTCTTCTTATCTGGCCATGCCTTGATATATCTGTGGTTCTCAAAGAAGGGTAGCTTGGCAAGTTGTGCTGATTGCACTAGCCTCCATGGAGATTAGCCAGGCCATTCCCCACCAACCTGCTTGATACTTCAGTTTAAAGCATTTTTGTGTCTAACCTAAAGCTAGTTGTCTGTAAAAGGCAGCAGGAGAGTTTCATTTCTGCTCTGTACCACGTGTTCATACTGTCAGAAAGTACAGCTGTCAGCTGGTGTTTCCCTTGCCAATGTCGTCTGAGGGTCCAAGGACTGAATAGGCAGCTGTTAGTGATACATAGCAGTTCAGAGCTAATTGCTTTAAACCTGTGTTATTAAAGTGATTATTTCATTTTGCTTTTGTTCAGTAAAGAGTTCTGAGCTTTTTGATCCCTACCTGGACCGTTGCTGTGGTATCTTCCCACAGTTATCAAACCACCAGTTAATCACAGTGAAAAGACCTTTGCAGCTCTGGTTCTGCTCTGATGGCTTCCATTTCCTGAAAGGACCAGGGCTGTTCTATTTGACCTGCCTGTTCCTCATCTCTCTTTTGCCTTCTGTCTTTGTGTGTAGTGAGGTCAAGGAGTCTGCTAATTTATGAAGAGCCTCACCAGCTGGAGGAGTCGTCAAGCCCACTCTCGTTTGTGGATCGAAGCGACAGGCACGCAGACAGCTCCAAGTATGCGGCGTTAGGTCTGGAAACCACGCCGGTGACGCAGCACGGTGATATCATGGAGTTCACAATAGCCAACGAGACAAGGCTAGAGAAATCCGTGCTGCTGGGCCTGCAGCAGCACAGGTGGGTGCTTGGTGGGCTGCTTGGGAGATGGGTGTTTGGGGTGTCTGTCCTGGGGGCCAGCAGTAACTTGTAGGCAGATACTGTTACACAAGTTTGGAGAAGTGGTTGCAACAATGTTCTAGTAACAAAGCTACAGAACTCAGTGCTAGGGCCTGGAGGCCTGTTAGTTGTGCCTACCCCTCTTCGAGCACTTACTTGCGCATCCCCTAAAGGAATAAGCTTTTGCCAGTTGGGTGGAAGTGTGAGGCTGTGACTCTCTGGGCTTCATATGAGGTTAGGGTGTGAAGAGCTAGAGCTACTTGCAGCAGCAATCTTACTAATGCATGCTGAGGAAAGTTTGCAGGGCTTAGAAAGCAGACCTGTAAAGTTATCTGATGATGAATGTATACTTGGGGCCTCTGCAAAAAGAGAGATTTGCCGGTTAAATGTCTGTGTGCAGTTTTCCTTCCACTGTCCCTTTCCTTGTCCTACCAATGTCCTGTTGGCTCAGGTCTTGGTCTCTGCTAATGAGCAGTAGGAAGCACACCAAACAGATGGGCTGTGTTAAGAGGCATGCTTTTCAGAGGTCTAGGTTAAGCCATATAACCCCAAGGGTACCTTTGAGCACTTGTGTCAAAGTTTAACCCAAAGAGGGCCAAAGAGATGACTAATTCAATGTGTCACCATACTCCAACTGACAAGTGCCTGTTAAATACCGAGTGCCGTTTTGGCACTAGCCAGTTTGAGCAGGATATGTGCTTTTAAAAATGACTGTTACTGTTAACCTTTTTTTTTTTTTTCCCCTACAGAGTCAACTCTGAAATGGAAGGAAATGAAACACTGAAGATAATTGAAATAGATAGAAGAGTCAATGCCACCTCTTAAAAATAAAAAAAGGGCTTTTTTCTTGATTTCCCTCTTTCCCACATATTTTCAGCCAAAGTTCCCCCGACTTGTCATCCTCAGTGAACCAAAGCACAAAACAGAGGGAGTTGACCAAATTCTGCATTGACTGGTGAGGCTGTGACTGCAGATGGGATCTCTTGTCTTGTAACTCCCTTCCTTGTTTCACACACAATCCCTGCCTTCGTTTTCATTTCTTTCCTGTCTGATACTGCAAGGGCAGGATTGAATTATGATTGCAGATGATGCCAGCAGTGTCCTGATGACTGATCTGTGTATGTGTGTCTGTGCTTGCATGTACACTTTGTCATCTGGGCATAAATAAGAGTGGAATATGCAAAACTGATGGGGGCATGTGGGTGATGGGTTTCTTGGGAGAAGGTAATTGAGAGGAATAGGAGAAGGCAGCATGATGCTGCTCAGAATCTAGCCACAGCTCCATGCCTACTGGTCTGTAGCACTTGAGCCTTTTTGGGAGGAGTGAGAAGCATGTGCTTCAGCTGCTTCTGAAGACACAAGAATGGGCCCCAATACTATTTTGTTAACAGCGCAGGCAGGAGAGGGATGGGCAATGACGGTGCTGAATTGTCCTCCCGTACATCCTTCTCTCTTCTCCCCTCCAGCCCCTTTGTCATTTAGTGGTGTAGGTTTCTCTTTGGGTTGGAAGCAGACCTGGTAGGCATCTCTGCTGCTTCCACCCTTGTGGGATTCAAGCAAAGATCAGTCACTGCCTTGTCACACTTTGTCTGTGTGGGAGAAATAGACTAGTTTAACTAAATCTGTTTAGAGAGCAGGTTTTGTTAACTTCCTGCAATGTTCTGGGTGGATGTTCTTTAGTCTGCTTAAGGCTAATCTATTTAGCTCAGATCAATTCCTTCCCAATGAACTAAATCAATATAAGTCTTAAACCAAAAGTGCCTCCTGAGGGGACCGTATGGATTTTATTTATTGGCTTCTAGTTGCATTGATGGGATTTCTCATGTAGACCAGGTCTTGTGTTTTCCTTTTCTTGCCATTTTCCTGTTACTGTTGTAAATAGTATTTATTAGCTTTGCAAGATTTTGTTCAAGGAGTCACATCAAAGAGGATTAACCTTCCCTAACCCTGCAAGTGGTCTGGGCAAGCTCTGAAATTGGACATACAAGTATCATTGAACACCCATTCCCTCCCTCACCAAACTTGAATTGCTCTGAAATATTCATGGGCTTCCCCTTCTTCTTATGTCCTTTTCCAGAGATGTGATCTTAGACCAACTGCTTAGCCAAATAGGTGCCTACAGTTCAGGCCAGGAGGTGGCTAGATGCTGTATTAATGGCATGGCAAGGCAGTTCCTGACCTGAGGAGTCAGGTAAGCAGTAGACAAGGCAAAAGAGGGATGAGGAAGGCACAGAGGGAGGTGAAGTGACTGGCCCAAGCCTAGTGGAAAAACCAAGAGCCGTATTCAAATCTGATCCTGGTTCAGTACACTTCTTATATTTGCTGTGTTTTTTTCTTGTCCCATGTATCTGTTGCCTTTAAGGCTGGTCCTTCTGTTGGTACCCTGCTCATGCCTTTGCCTGAGCTTTGCCTCTTGGAATTTGTCCTTGGAGTGACACAGCCAAATCTAGCCTAGGATTTGAGCAGGGTTTTGCCTGTTTGCTACAGAATGGCACTCAGACTCCATTGAGGATGGATTTAATGTTGAAAATCCTAATTCAGCAGGCTAGCATAGCTACTTCACAGTTTACCAGAAAAAAAAAATATATATTTGTAGCTCTTTTTTTTTTTCCTCATGATAAATAGGGGAAAAATGAACCTAGCCTTACAAGTAACTTCTTACTATGTACAGTAGATATTTCCTGCAAGTATTCGATTTCCAAAAATATTGGATTTGTATTTTATTACCGCAGCTGCCACACCAGCTCCTTTCTTGTTCTTCGTTCTCTTTAGACTTTGTTCCTTTGGTGTCCTGTGTGCTGCCTGCCCTTAGGCCTGACTCAAAGCTCAGTGAAAGGAATGGAAGAATTGGGTGGATTACAGTGGGCTTTGGATCAGCCCCCTCGGTGCCATTTTAAGAAGGGGTCTCACATTAGTGAGAGTGAAATGTGTGCCTGAGTCCATGAGCTAATAGTGAGTGTTAGTGTCCAGGTGTATTTTCTAGTTTATGCCAGTTTATTCTAGTTTATTCTTCTATGCAAGTGCCTTTTTACTCTCTTACCTTTTGTGGAAAGGAGAGAAGAATGCCTTTGTATTCAATTTTGCAAGAGTTCCCTTCTTGATGTGGGTCAGTGACACACGTCCCCCCCACACACACACCTCTTAAAGCTTCTTTCCCTTCACAGTGATCCTTTTTGGGTCCTCTGCATCATTCCAGTATACCACAATGGCTTTTGGATGTTTTTTTTTTTTTTTTTTCTTTTGGAGCAATGATGTAAGGCTTCACCTAAATAATGAGCACTGGTGGGTGGTGCCACTGAAGGTGACTCAAGGGATGGCTGCACAGTCCAGCCACATGAGGTCAGCAAAGTGACAGGAGAAAGCTGGGACTGACCCTTCCACTGTGATATGGCTGGCCCCTGTAAGCGGGTAAGGTCATAGCTTAGAAGATTTCTAAAGTTGTCTTGTTTTGGAGCACCCATGGTTTGTCACTTCTGAGTGAAACTGAATGCTTAAGACTTCTGTGAAGGAGGCATCAAGCTGTCAATCCCAACACTGCTTTTAACAGGGTTGCAGTTTGCACTGTGCATGAACAGGAGGCCAAACTGCCTGAGCTCATGCCCGCTGCCAGCTGAATGGATCACCTCCCACTGCAGATACCGCTGGCTTCACTGTATCGAAAACAAAATTGAGTCATTTCCCAGTACTTCAAAGACAGAGAGAATTTTGCAATACGCAAGTAACCCCTCCTTCTCTGAAACCTCCTGCACTAGCCCCCATAGAAGCTTTGCCTTCTTGTTTGGTTAGTTTGGACCTAATCCATTCAAATCTTGTTGGGAGATAGTCATGTTTTCATCTGAAGCATTTTAAACTGGTCATGGTCAGGCCCTGCTGAACTAATTCGTCTGAACCAGTATGGCAATGCTGATTTTCTTGTAATTGTTTAATAATCTACTTCTATAATCTTAACCCATCTTACCCTTTAAATGGTTTTTAGGTACTTTTGGGAATGTCTTGAGCTAGCACACACATTGTTTGTGGATTTATTATTACTAAATATTATTCCTTTATAATAAGGAAATCCTTTGCTTTACTTTGGTATGTTTATGACCATTTTTCTTCAGGGGCCTTGATGGAACAGGTTTCTCTTTGAGATAGTAGGGGCCAAAGAATGTCGTGTCATCACCCACTCATGGGTGTGATGAGGACACTGCCTCTGGGGCAAGCAATGGCCATGTCCTAGCAGGGGGCAGGGGAGATCCAAGAGCTGGCCCCCAGAGATCCAAGGGTAAATGCTGATGCTCTGCAGAGCATGTAGAGGCAGCTGGATGTGCTCTGTGCTACAGCATGAGGAAGGAGCAGTGAGGGGTGTTCAGGGAGGATGCCAGTAAGTGCTCATAATGAGCTCAGCTGCATCACTTTGAGGCCTTCTGCAGCAGTCTGTGGTGTGGGATGACATGTGCCGGTGGACAGGGCAGGCAGAGGCCTCATACTGCCTGATTTCCTCTTCCACTAGAGGATTTAAGCAATCCTTAGAGTTTCTGGCTTCGTACTGCTTGGTGACATGGTTACACACTAGTGAGCTTTGCTTCTGGCCCATAGCTTTACAGCATGCCTAGATCTGTCGGGTCTTTTCTTCTAGGGAGATGAGCTATGAAGGAATGTAGGGCATTATTTTATATATATATATATATATATATATTTAAGAAGTATCAAGCACAGGGCATGTGACAGTTCTAAACTTGTTACCAGTGTGTAGATAATATTGGTGTTGGGTGTTTTGTTTGTTTATTTTGCCAAGCTGTTCATAGTTCTTTGCTGCAGTTCTCTTACTTTCTCTGCACCATCCAAGGCTCTCCAGCAGCACACACTAATAGGAATTAGGCTGGGATTCTGAGGCCAGCTCCCGGCTGAGGCAGTGTAGTTTCTCAGTCACCGCTTCCAGCGGCTGCAGGTGGATCCGTGCTGCACGAGACCTCTTCCATATCTCTCTGTGTAACAGCACATCTTGATGCGGTCTTATTCTTGATTTCTTTAATGCAGAGCTGAAAATGAATCCAGAAACTTCCCTCCTTTTTGTCTCCCTACTGAAAATCCCCACTTCTCTGTCCCCATCCCCCGAACCATGGGAGGTGTGTTCTGTCTAGATGCACTTAGAATGTGGGTCAAGTAAATGAATGATTCTAATTGCTACCTTGGGAGGGATTTCCTCTGAGTATTTGGGCTCTAGTTTCTAGCTAATGCCAAGAGGCCGTTGTACAAAGCCCACGCAGCTAAGAACAGAAGTATGTGGAGTATTTTTATACTCTGGTGACTAAAATATTCCTTTCTCAAGTCACTAATTAGAAAGGGAACATTTTGTATTTTGAAGGTGAAGTGGTAGGTCAGTACTTGTAACTACAAAAGTTGCCCTATATAAGTAGCCCTGTGCTGTGGTGGGGCTGCTTTGCTCTGTAGCGTTGAGGTTAAAGAGCTTTGGGGTTGTGAAGGTTCCTGAACTGGCTTATATGCTAAGGGCTTTATAAATGAGAGGTAAGGATTCTGTTAATGGGCCAGGGTAGCGTAGCTTTATTGCAGCTCACAAAACAGCACTGGGCATTAGAGGCTGCGAACCCAGTTAGCGCTGTGTTGCTAAGATCGGCCTTCACTGGAGACTCCAGGACCGAGAGGAGCATTGCCGTTTGGTTCTGTGATTATCGTGTCAGGCCTTTTCTGCTTTACCAGCCTATATATCTGTAATCGACTTCCTGTGCAGAAAGGAGCACATCTTGCAAAAAAAAAAAAAAAAAACTCATCTGTGATGCTGAAATGGAGTTTGGGTGTTACACTAAGTTACCACCAGTGGTCTCCACTCTGCCCTGGCTGTGTTCAAGGCCAGGCTGGATGGGTTCCTGGGCAGTTTGATCTAGTGAGCTAGTGGCTGGCAGCCCTGTCCGTGGCGGGGGGGTTGGAACTAGATGATCTTTGAGGTCCCTTCCAACCCAAGCCATTCTATGATTTTATGCCCTAAAGCCCATCTCTGTATTTTTCTCCAAGGGCTGGAACTGTATAGGTGAGAATGAGGCATGGGAAAGCTGGATTTGTCAGCCAGTCTTACAGAAAAGATGAAAGAAATGACAGATGAAGGGACTCCTGACATCCCAGAGAAACCTCCTATTTCCTGATTCCTTAAATCAACAATGATAGTCTTTTTCAGTAGTTCCTACTTCATTTTAGCTTTACTTTTCCCCTTGCTCTTCAAGACCATGCAGTCCTGTTCATATAAAATGAATACAAATCTGACCTCTATAGTGTAGGCCATCTTCCCTTCCAGCCTGCAGGTAAAAATCTTTCTGCGCTTCTGCAGCCTGTAATTAAGGGAGTGGAAGGGAGAGGGGGGAAAGCAGAGGCAGTGGTCAATGTTTTTTAGTAGAACTCTGCTTGGACCTGACTGCCGATTCCAGTTCAGTGGTGCTGAAGTAATGGCATCTTACTTTGTTTGTCTGTGCCATGAGCAGAACGAGTGCTTGCGTCTCTGTGCACATGTGCATGGTGAACAATTTAAAAAAAAAAAACAAAACACAAATGCAGAGTTATTTTCTTAATGTAGTGTCACTCCGTAAAGACATCTACCTGAACGGCCTGGGCACATTCCACTCGGTGCAGCAGAAAGCCCAGGTGCTTCTCTCTGTTCGCTCACATTCCACACCTCTCCCACCCTCCTGCCCTCTCCTGCCCTCCCCATCACGTGGATTGCTGTCTGACATCTGTCCTGTTAGTGAATGTCGGCTGAGGGTTGTTGAACTGTGTGCTTTTGTGTGTGTGCACAGACTGGCAGTTCTGTAGGACAGCTCTGGCTTGGTGCAAAAAACATTACTGTTTCTTGTCTTGGAGTGTTGTTTTTGTTGTGCGGAATTATGCTTTCGAATGCTTTCTTCTCAATGCTATAAGTTAATATTTAAAATGGCCTTATAAAAAGGGAAGATGGACAGTTGAGATGATGGGGGGGGGGGGGAGGTTCTGGGTCACACATGNGTGCCCCGTTCCTTGAGGACCGCCTCCCTCAGCACTGGGCCATGCTGTGGTGTGAGCTCATTGCAGCTCCACCGAGATCTTGGTGAGCCTTCCAAAGGGCAATTACCTGGTGCTGCCCTCTTGGGGAGAAGCAGAGGCCAAACACATTGCCTAGGCCCACAAAAACCAGTAACTCTGAGTCACTCTGCGTGTGACACCCCTGAAGAGTTTCGGCTGATCTTTTCCTTTCCCTCCGTACACGTGGATACAGTATGGGTTGGCGCAAACCCTTGAACAAAACCATCTCAGACAAAAAGGACAGTGATACTAGTGCAAAAGCATCACCCCAAATTCCTGGGTAAACTGCATTGGAGCCTGTCCTGACTGCAGATATCCCTGTTCTTTTGCCAGAAGTCTGTTTCACTCTGTGTATGTGTGCTCAGTGGCCTCTCTACTTTTGTACAAGTGCTGTCACACAAGTGATTGTTCACGCTGCAGCCATGTCCATTGGGTGTAAGGAAATTGCTGTTTGTCCTTTTAACTTGTCGGCTTGGTTCTACAAGAGAACGGACTACCTGCCTTTGTAGCCTAAACATGTATGTAGTTAATTATGTTATGCTTTTCAATTCTTGCAAATAAATATTTTCTGTAGAAAAAGCAAGTGTAGCTTGTTTGCTTTGCTGCTGGTGGGGGGTGATGAAATGGCTTTCCCACACACGGCGCTGGGTGCAGTGTGGCCATCCTCGTGCAAAACATGGCACAGCCAAGAAGTCTGAAAGCTGTACTCTGGGTTTCTGCTGAAGCTGGCTGCCCCTTTCTTTTCTGAGAGGAGAATTATATCTGCCAACAATGGGGGAAAATTAGACGAAGGCTGATGGCGTTTAATAATGATAATGGCACTTGAGTGCAACTGTGCAATACAGCCACATTAATATTAAAAATCTCTCTTTTTAAAAGTGGGATCCAGGAAGCCTGATGCTCGTGGGGGCACCAGCTTCAGCCTCGTGATACAGGTCAGCTAGAGCATGGTAGGGCTTAATTTCTGCAGGCCAGATTGCTCGCTGGAAGGTAAGGCCTTTTCCTCACTGACCTCACACTGGGCAACTGACTGCTTAGAAAGAATTGCTTAAAAGCTCTTTAAGCATTGGCTTTTAAGGGCTGGGTCCTCTGCTGGCCTCAGCTCCACTCCCTCACCCTGGCTCACTCCCAGACAGCTCTGGAGCCTCCTCCACCACTGCAGGAGGCAGCTGCTTTGCCCACACGTGTGATCCACGCTACGTCCCACAGCTCAGAAATTCCCTATGTTAGCATCAGCTGGGGCCACTGTTGGCCTTCACCCCTTTAAGTAGGTGTGGGAAGAGAAAACACCTCTTGTCCTCCAGTTTGGGGACTCTGGCTGTGCTGCCATCTGGGTAGCTTGGCAATGAATGGCCTGGTGCAGAGATGGAAAAGACTGTTTGCAGAGCTGCTGTAACAAGTGGTGCGGTCGTTTGTACTGTGCCAGTTTTCTACCAGGAAAGGGAGCACATGTACAAGTGCCATGCATCTGTATAATGGCACCAAATTGCATCTCCTCCGTGGGAGTTGCCTGCAATGGAAGTAACAGGTCGAATTTTTCTGAACTGAGCATGAGAACATGGCAAAAGGCTTTGGCACTTCCTCTTTGAGGCCCCCCTTAAAGCAGACTGGCCTAGAGACTGTGGAGGCAAAGTGCCACACGGTCCCCATGCAGCGCTGTGCAAGAGTGGCTCCAAGTGGCCCCAGTTCTGTCACAGGAACAGGCTTTGCTTTCTCCCTGAAGTTATGCATCCCACTCCTTCCCTCTGCTCTTCTCCTTTTGGAGGTTGCTGCAGCCGCTGCCTTTCTTTCAGCTCCGTTTGCCCCTTGCTTTCTGAGCGAACACTCGTCAGAGCTATCGAGCCAGAGCATTTGTCAGCAGCATTGAGCCACGTGCAACATTTTTACAGGGAAATCATCAGGCTGTGACTGATCGAGGAGGTTGCCCTCAGCTTAGTTTTAGCTGAGTTCAGTTCCTTGGAGGATACAAAATACCACCTGGTGACTAATGATGGGTTAAAATCTCGCCAGGTGTCAGCACTCCCCTCAAAGCCTCCTGCTGGGGGCGGTGCTGCAGGGAGTCTGTGATTAGAAAGGAAACCCCCCCCACACACACACATTTCTCCTAAATGCTGGGTAATGAGCTGCTGGGCTCTATCTGTCGCCCTGGGGTTCACGCTGTTCTTTGGGAAGCGTGCAGCTGCCAAGCTCCAGGCTGGATGCTGGTACTCCTCCTCAGACTCAGGGTTCCCACTGCAGGGCAGGAGGAAGGATGCGATGTAGCTTGAAAATGCCTCTCCCAGCATGGTTTGGTTGGGAAGTCTTCACCCTGTGCTCTTGTGTAAGCCTCGTGCCTGTTTTAGAATCATGAGGACCTCAGCCACCCTGCAGATATGTCGTGGTGGATCCGTCACTAGTGCTCTCTTTTCTTGTTTGTTTCTTTAAGGACCTCATTAGATGGGAGTTCAGAAGCAGTGAGCAAAAGCTCACACCTTTACTGTAACTAAAATCATTCTGCAGTAGCCATGCAGAGAGAAGCACTGGGGAGGGACTGAGGAAATGAGCTCGTGGGCCGAGCCCTGTGCGTGGCATGCTGGTGAGCTCGGCCAGCTCTTCTCCATGCTTCACTTTCCTGGTCTGTGAAACTCCTCTGTGTAAAGATAAACCTAAGGAAGGAGAACTAGAGGAGCCAGCAACTAGAAATAAATGCATATTTCACTTCACGTGGAATGAACGATGCTTGTGTGCCTTGTCTCCCTTCAGCTTATGCTTCAGAAAGCTGGAGTGATTGATTTGAGTTCTCATTTTCTTGGTGCTCTCTCACAAGGCCTTCCGTCAGTCCACACAGGAGCCAAGTTGTAAGGAAGGACTTGCTCATCTTTTTATAGTTGTATCAATCCTAAGTTGTATTTTCATGAGCTCTGCATGTTGCCATAAAATTGTGTTTTCTGTATGTCTCCAGCAAGGAGGAAAATGCATGTCCTGGTCCTTATCTCTGCTGGGATACATCTGAGAAAATAATAATCACTGTCGAGTAAACCCCTGTTTGCTGGGTTGTCTCTCTTCCATTTGCTAAAGTGACGGTTAGTTTTGGGTTAGCCCCTTTTTAAGCCTATCAGGTGAATGCCTGGGCGTGATCTGTGGGATTGGTAAGGGGGCAGCACCAGGCGCTTCCAAGCCAGGATCAGGTCCCTGTTGTCACCACCACCACCGAACACCTTAGCAACAGGAACCGAGGACTATTCCTGGCTGTGGCAGCCTACGTGCAGAAAGGGGAGCAGTGCTGAGAAGTAGCTGATTTAAAAAAAAAAAA
>VXAV01011907.1:390869-408048 GCA_013399715.1 Alectura lathami
GGGTGCCGCCGGGGTCCCGGAGGAGCCGGGGCTGGCGGCGGCGGAGTCTCTGGAGGAGAAGCTGCGGAGCCTCACCTTCAGGAAGCAGGTGTCCTACAGGTGGGTGCCGCCCCGGGGGCAACGGTCGGGCACAGGGTGGGGGACCAGTGCCCGCAACCTGCGGGGGCTTCCTCGGCCGCCAGGTAGCAGAAAGAGCCCCGCGGATCCGCAGGGCGTTAAGCGGGCAGCCGGCCCCGCGGCTGCCGTCGGGTTCGGAGTTTCTCAAAGAGAGTCCGAAATCTCGCTCGGCTGCCGGGGGAATAGATCCGTCCCTTATGCTTTGCTCTTCGCAACGAAAACACGGCTGTTCGCCTTTCTGGGGCTGCCAAAAATCTTTTTGCTGGCAGCGCTGTTCCCGAGGGGGCTTCCCCCTGGATGTCCCACAGCCTGCCGGTTCCTGCTCCCACCTGTGCCGGCAATGTCACGCGAGGCCGGTGGCAAGGTAGGGGGCTGCTGTGCCTGACACTTGCACACGGGGCTGTGTACCAGGGGCCAGGAGTGTGGCAGTGTGTTGCATGCCAGCACCCAGCCTGGGTGCTGCTTTCATGACCAGGGGCTTGTGTTTCACTGGTGTGCATTCATCCTGTAGCTGTGATGCTGAATAAACTGGCTTCTTCTCTGTGCAAGTGCACCTGTGTGAATAGGTAGCTAATGCGGTTTGACTGCTTCTCTGTTACCACCTGTGATCTATTAATGGTCAGCAGCTGTGGACAGCGCTCGCTGTCTGAGCAGCTTAATGCAATAAAGTTCTTGGGTCTTATCTAATTCTGGCTGTGTAACCCCAGTGGTGGTAGCATGGTATCTGTTACTGCTGGGAATGAGCTCTCTTAACCAAGAGGACAGAAAGCACAGAGCTTTGTCTCTGCATGGAAAGAGTGCTTCTAGCTGTAGGTAGGTAAGTGAAGAATCTCCTCTAACATGGAGATATCTTTTTAACTTATTCATGCTGTCAGCTTTCATCTGAGATGATAGCTTAGTAATGGTTTGAGTCTCTGCATGTGGTAGGGCTTAGATGTGATGTAATTAAACACTCTCTGTAGCTGAAGTTTTATATAATCCTCTGTGTATGGAGAGACTTCCACATAAGGCTGGTGAGTGTAAAGTTAGGGATGATTCATGCAAGGCTCAATAAGGTGAATGATGTGAAAAGGAAAACTTACTGGACACACAAAGGGCATAACACCAGTAACCCTCTGGTACTGCTGTGTCTCCACCTTGCTGTTTTTTCTAGCATATAACATTTAGTATCAGGTAGTCTATTGCAGGCGAAGGCATGCTCTATAGTGGGCTATTGAAGTAACTGCTGTGAGGCAGGGCTGATAATGAGTCTGGTCTTGATAGGGAAGGCTGTGGATTTGCAATGCATTTTGGAGGTGCTTCCACTCAGGCTATACATTTTCACTTTTATTTCAGTAGCTTTGCTATCTTTCCTTTTTGAAGAGGGGGGATATTAAAGTCGGTTTTTAATGTCCTGTTCTCAAGCTTATCTAGAAGTTTGTTAAAGACATAGGTACTCCTGAAGTTTTCTGCATGGTGTATATTCGTAAGGGTTTCATAGCAAATGCTAATAGGAGGAAATGTAAGGTTGATTTCTCTTCTTCCTACCTTTCTTCTCCTGCAGCTAGGCAGGTGTACAACAATTCACAAAACTTTAGATATGGAAATCTTTTCCTAAACATCTCTTGATGTAAATTGTTCTTCTGTGTGACTTATGCTATGTCCAAGGAAGTCCATTTTCTTTACATTCTTGGATTTCCACACTTTTTCTTTTGGAGATCATTTTCTACAAATAACACATGCTCTCATTTATTCATAATAAGAACAACCTGGGGAAACAGAAGAGTGGGAGACTTTCACAAAGGACCTTCACTGAGCTCTCCACGCCCCACATCGCCTAGCCTACTTAAACTGCTATCATTTATCTCTGCAAATTTATGGTGCTGAAATAAATCTGTAAATGTAAATGACGGTCATATACACTGGAAAATCTGTTGGCACTTGAATGCCCATTTCCACTAGCACAAGAGAATGCATTCAAGGCTTCACACTGACTTTCAAATGGCTCATTTAGGAATCTCTATGTAGGTCTGTTACACTAACACGCCTATACATCTGTACTTACACAAGCAAACAAAACCACACTCAGAACTTGCTGAAAATAATACAGATATCTGAAAATACAAACAAGTCTGCTGGTGACAACTGAAGAAATGAAGTAGGTGGCTGAAAGAGAGGTCAATGTACTGCTACAGGAGGTGGGAAAAAAAGAAAAGCAGTGGAAGAAAAATATTTCCTGTACCAATTCCCTGTTAATCATTGTCTAACATGCAGGCATGACTTACCTGTATTTGGCTTAAAGTATTACCTTTTTATTCCCCATTTTTATTGATAAATAACAGATATTTTATTGTAAAGCAGATCTATCTAATGTCATAGTTGTGTATGAATAACATGCTAATGTCTCCAGAGTTGTACCAAAACTATGAGCAACGTGATTCAGAAGACAATGTTTGGCATGGTCATGGCCAGTGGCTTACAATGCAGAAACAGCTGTGCTAGATACGTGATGAATTTGTGTAGTAGATACATACACCAGGCACGTCACCCATACCAAGCTGTAAGCTTCTCTAATTTAGAGAGACATTTTCTTTTACATGCTACAGGTGTGCTGCACCGGGTGATCCAGAGCCCCACAGACCTTGCTCCCAGCCCTCATGTAACTATCTCGCACCCAATGTCCCCAAAGCTCTCTGCATGCACCAGAAGCTCTTCATTCCTTTGAGAAGAGATGTTTGCTTGCTGTTTTCTTTCTAGAGATGTGCTGTAATCATGTACAGATACGCAGCAGGGATACACCACTTATCTGTGCTTGCGTGTGAGCTAATGGCTTTAAAGTATGCCTGTTTGTGTGTGCGTGCTGCCAACACACGGTGCTGAAGTGGATCTTAATTTGCAGCTGGGGCACCTGCCCCTCCCAGTGCATGACAGTGAGATGAGCCCTGCTGCCGGCTCAGCCTGCAGAGGGGCCTGGGCAGGGAGTGAGTGGGGAGTGGCCCCAGGTGTGTGGCCCCTGGTGTGGGCCATCTTTGTACTGCTGCTCCCTGCGCAGGGTTTATGACGGCTCAGGGGAGCCGTTGTCGCCTTCAGCCCCTCACGGTTAATTGAGGCCAACCTACTGAAAGTGGGGCGCTGACTTCAGGATGCCAACAGATAAGCAGCCATTTCTAGGGCACTTTTTTTTTTCTCCTACAAATATGGAATTAAGTATTTTAAAGACTCCAGCTTTTCTGCTTAGAAATCCGAACCATGGATTCACAGAGTAAAAAATATGTTCTTCTCACAAACAGATAAAACCCAAAGTCACAGTGAAGAAATTAACAAATGGAGAGGAAAAGAAGTGAATCAAGTATGTACCCCTTCCAAAGAGAAATGCTCTCTGCAGACTGACTGGTGCTTGGAGCAGTATTTACCTCCTCTGTTTCTAGACCCAGCTGAATACTTACTAGGTGGTGTGGTGCAAAAGCAGTAGGAAAAAAATTCTGTCCTGTTCTTTGCAAATTTCTGTCAAGAACTCCATGGTCTCCTTTAGCTAAAGTAGTCACGAGTGTAAATTTCCCCAAAGTAATTTTTCAAATAGAAATTCAGATTTTACTGAAGAGAAGCTCATTAAGAATATTTCCACAGTAAAAGGTTGTAGCTGCATAAAACTATGGGGAAAACATAGTAAAAGCTATGGGAAATAAAGCTCCATCCTGCAGGTTTCCTGCAGGTGCCTGCAGCTCTAAAAATTTCATTTGAAAAATAATTGTTACTTTAGCTGTTTAAGCTTAAATAAATAGTAAAAGATCCAAAAAACCAGCAACTAAATCTAAACAAATACAAACCCAAACCATCAATAATGCAAATGGCTTTTAATTTGTTAATAATTATTATTTAGAAATCCAGGGAATCTTGGTTAGTGGCATTGGAAATAAAAACGAAGTTCGAAGTTTGAAGTTTTAATGACCCTCTTGCGAGAGCTCAAGTGGCGGTTGGCAAACGTTTGTCGCTAGGGAATAGTTCATCTTGAGAAACGTGATTTTGCTCTGACCAAGCGGAGGAATCCTGCCTGATGCAGCGTGGTAGGCATTGGGGTCCTTGCCTGTGTGTGGCTCAGACCCCCCCAGCCTGGGGCTGTTAGGGATCACTGCAGAGCGGCTCGCTGCTGGTGTGAAGCAGGCTGGTGGTGTGCTGCGCATGCGAACACCGGTCGCCTGAGCCAAAGACACCGAGTTTCGCTTTGAGTCATGGAAGTGGCTGGAGGCAGCCGTGCCCTATGCCTCTCTCTGACCTGCCAAGTGAAGCTGCTCAGGGCAAGCCTAGTCAGTGTGCTCCCTGTGTTAGGTGGGTAGGTCTGTTGAGAGCTGGGCTGCTTTCTGCTTCTGCACCACCAGCAGCACTTGGTCGGTTCTTCTGGCAAAGAGGGGCCGGAGTGATGATCAGAGTGGGGTTTGTTCCTGCCTTTGATGGGGAGACGTTTTTGCAGAGAAATCCTGGGAAGATCTCCAATTAAACAAGCCTCGTCACTGCTGAAGTGCTTGGATAAGGCAAAGAATGTGAGTTGCTGGGACTGCAGATGAGTCCTTGGACCAAAATAGAAACTTACGGATAGGAGACATCCTTGTTTTTTGCTTCATTTATTTACAGACATGATAATGATCATAGAGCTCGCATTGCTTCTCGGCAAATATTAAACAGAGACAGGATGGTAGAGGTGTCTCCTATTACTAAGACTTAATTATTTTATGAAGTATGACAGCATTTACTAGTGTACTGTGAAGCATTATAAATAATTAAAGCTGACTGACATTTGTAAAAATGAAAACATCCAACAACCCGCCGATCTTTTGGATGTGTTCCTTTTTTTTTTTTTTTTTTTTTTTTTTTATTTTTTTTTTGTTGTTTTTCTTTTTTTTTTTTTTTTTTTTATTATACTCATCTTTCCTTGAATCTTAGTCTGTTCTATTTCTGTAAATTAGTGAGGTTGTTCTACATGAAAATGATGGATGAATTTTTATCTTCTATCGAATGTCAAGAAAATATTTTTTGCTCTCCCGCCTAATCTTGTAAGATCTGCTTACACCTGCTTTGTTAGAGTTTCGGGTAGGTACTGTAGGTACTGCACAGGGTTGCTACCACCCACTCTCAGTGACTCAGTTTATTTTGTCACCCCAAACATCCATCACTGCTTTATCTTTTTCTCCCAAAGTGCTCCACTTGCAATTTTAGGTACATGAAAGGGCCTTCATAAGGCTGTCTATCATACCCAAAGCTTTGAGGAAAGAAATGGAAGCCGTGTGTTGGAACGACCGCAGAAAGAAGCTACGGTAGTTTAGAAATGAGACTACCACCGTAGGGAAAACAGGTTTGCATTTTAAGTTCTCTGTTGACTTAGAGACATAGTTTCAAGTCTGGCCATCAATGTCTCTAGGTCATACAAAGTAAAAGGACTGCCTCTCTGAGCTTAGAGCATGTCTCCTCTGTTCTCCCTTTTTTTCTACAAAGTACTTTGCAAAAGACACTTGGTGAATGATTGTTCTGAGTAAAGCTGCACGTGTGCTGCAATGGCACTGCCTACGTGCTCAGAAGTGGATAAATGCACGCGGGATTTGGAAAGGAGACACTCTACGAGTGCATGACAAAGCTGCTGTGCAGCATAGACACAGACCTGTAGGCTCAGGTTGCCCTGGGACTCTTGTAGATGGAAAATGTTATCAGGTAATAAGTGCTGAATCAGCTACCACGTGAGTTTGATGAGGTGGAAAGGTGCTGTAGTTCTGGCTAGCCCTTAGGAATAAATGAGCAGGCAGGCACTTCTCACTGGGACTGGTCATGGCGCTGATGAAATGCTTTGCTTGAAGCTTCTCCAGCCTTTTGGCAGTTTTTTATTTGACAAACTCAGCAAATTGGCTAGGATATTGGGGAGGTGATGCATACACGCATATTGTTTGTGCTCTTCTGCTTTGCAGTCTGGGCACGTGGCATTGGCAATTAGCAGAAGGATTTTCCAGATCCTAAGAGGGAGGGTGAACAAAGAAAATCAGTAAGAGAGGCTACCGCATTGTGGCCGCTTCTAGTTTCAGAACTGACTATGAGGAACCTCATCTTGGAATAAAATAGATATCTAAATGTGGAGGTCTTTTGTCTACCCTCCCAATCCCCAAGTTTTTATTAACCCCTTGTAAACGGAAGAGACATGTTAACTCAATTGTTCTCTTCACCTGCATGTCTCATGACAGGACATGGACGCAGACAACTCTGCCGAGTGTTTTCCAGGCTGCAGCTGTATGTGAAAATCACCTGTGATTTCTAGTAAATAATTCTGTGACTCTGTGGGTCAAGAAGAGTGTGCCAGGGTGCACTGTGTCTGCAGTGCTTGGGTGTGAGCCCTGTGGAAATGCACAGAAACTTACTCAGAAGGGTTGCTGTTACGTTCCTAATCCCAGTGTACTGTGTGCAGCTTTTCTCCCTTTAGCTGTTTTTCTGTGTAGATAATATGTATTTATGCATAAAAAAGTATGAATTTATTTGTGCATGGTGAAGACCTTGAGTCTGAGTGAAAGGGGCTGTGGCTCTGTCTGAAGCCACCAGGTCTCTCTGGCTTCAGCTCTCATCTCAGCCTGTGCTACTCTTCTTTCTACTTCTCTTAGCTGCTTCTCTTGATGGGGATGCACTGGCCTATGGGTACGGCTGCTGCCCAGGTGCCATGTGCCACAGGCTGGCCAAGCTCCTGCACAGCATGGCCTGTCCAGACCATGTGTGAATCTCTCTGAGGGTAGTGCTGGGCTGGGGGTGACTGTGGTTAGGAAGGGAAGAGGGATATTTCACCTTAAATTTTGCTAGGCTTGTGTCTCACTCAGAGAAGATCTTAGCTCCCATGTCTGCAGATGAGACCCGTGAATGGAGTAGGAGACAGTGTAGCGGTAAGGAACGTATGGAGTATTTTTAACAGAAGAAAATCTGATATGTTGGTCTGATCCTTACCTTAAGCCAAAAAAAAAAAAAAAAAAAAAAAAAAAAAAATCTACTACTTGTCCATTGTATCACATCTCTATTTTTCAAAGTGTGTTTACAAATAGTCAGGTTGTACAGTGCCTTTGTTTGGTAGGTATTATTGCTTATAGATTACAGCCTTACAGATGGAGAAAGCTGAGACCAAGTGAGATACAGTGACTTAATCTGCATGGCACATGGAGTCTGTGTGCCAAACTGGGAACAGGTCCTCAACCCAAATTCTAAGAGCAAGCCCCTCCTGTGTTAAAAGGAGAAGGTGGGAAAAAATAATCAAAACAGCAACTTTCAGAGAGAACCTGAAATCTGGAGGAACAGCAGAGGATGCCTCTGCATGAACACTGTAATTTGATCATCTTAGCAGGTACCACGTTCCCAAGTTTTGCACCTGAATTATTTGTGCATGGAGCAAGTGTGACAGTTCATTTTTAAGGAGTTATGATAGCCTAAGGCTGCAACAGGGCACTAACTGTGTGGCTAGAATTTCCTTGCACCTCCAGCTAACTTCATGAAATGGCTCAGCATAGAGGTTGATAAGGGTTTGGGGGGTAAAGCAGGAGGTGCATTCATTTGTTCTAAAGGTCACTAATTACAGCGCTCTTGACAAACTAAGTGGGTGCAGGGCTTGGTCAGTCTGTGCTCTGGAATTGACTATCATACTTTGCTCATACTTTCTCTACTCTGTTTTTTGAGGAAACTTGATGGTTTGAAACACTTATGCTAGGAAAAGTCTCAGTAATGAGATTCCAAACCTTCCAGTCATGGATTTCTGTGCAAGTGGGGCTCTGAATGGCACTGCCAGGCTCCCCTTCTGATTAACAGCTGTTTGAAAGCTTATCTGTCTTCAAAAATTACAGTTCATAATGGGAAACTGCTTTTGATCATCTGGTCTGTCTGCGCTTTGAGGGGCAGTGGTTTCCCATTCCTCCTAGAAAGCTTTCCAGATCGATGGCCCTACATACTACCTAATCCCCATTGTTGTGGACTAAGGGCTGCATGATTAGAGAGAATAGAGGTGTCTAATTGAGGCATATAGCAACTTTCCACATCATTGCCTCTGCCGTGTTCCTTTGTGGATAAACATAGGGCATGAGCAGATGTAGGGTGTTATTTTCTCAGGGTGTCAATGAGGGAGGCATAAACCATCCGTAAGGAGTTTACTCATTGGGATCAGAGAATCGTGCCACTCGCCACCCTATAGCCTCAGCTGAGCTATGGATCCGTTGCAGAGATGTATAATGTTGATGGCTAAGGTTGTCTGACAGTATGCAAGAGCCCTTGGTGGAGAGATGTGAGCTGTTTTTGAATGTTCAGGGACTTGGATGGAGGTGGTTGACTGAGATTGAGAGATGTAGGTTTGTACAGTGGGGAAACTGGTAGGTGAATAACTTGTCTTGCTTTGTGTTATCGTCTTCAGGTGGATTAAAAATTCTTCATTTTCCTCTCTCTGTTACTAAATAATGTGTTTAATATGTGTAGCTCTAGCCAGGCATACTTTAGATCTACAATACACAAGTGCTTGGGGGTATGACCTAACACTTTACAGGTGAAGGAAAATAATTTCTCATATTAAATATAGATACTTGTAAAAAGTGCTACGCTTATGTATTGCTCATTTCATATTCTTAATTTCTTTCAAATGTTTCTGAGCTTGACTTTTCTTAGAAGCAAACAGCAAAACCCCTAATAGCTAGATTATACACCTTCTAAGCTGTATGACTCATCAGGAAACTTGACCCACTGGGGAACATTTTCCAAGTGGGGCACGGATTAAGATTCAATTGCACAGATTCATCAAAGATGATGAGCTGGACAACTTAGAATCCCTCTGTGCTCGGAAACTGTTCCCTGGTGCTGTGTAATATGTAAGAGAGGGGACTGTCTGTGATGCTCTGAGAGGTGCCATGGGGTTTCAGGGCACTGTAGGAGAGGGTAAGGAAGTGAAATGGCTTTGAAGCCTGTTAGCATTAAAGGATGATGAGAAAATACCTTCCTGTCATCACTTTATTTCATTAGGTTGCTAATGAGTTTCCTCTAGGGGTACTAATGGGGTAGTTCTTATGCTTTTATCCAATTAGTGAATGATCCCAGGAGTACATCCTTTTGTTGTGAAAACACACTGAGTTTCATTCCAAATTGAGCTCTGCGTCCTGCAGGTTCTGTAAAGGCAATGAAATGCCATATGTAGGTGCATGCTATACTATGTCCTTGGGTATGAATTGCTGATGTTAGCCTGATTTATGGTTTCGAGATGATGCCCTAGAGGGCAATGGACTCTCCTGTGGAACAAGTGAAATGCCAAAGATGTGAATAAAGTTTCATAATGAGTTTTGAGGTTAGTTGTAAGTTAAGTTGCTGAGACAACTTGCAAGTTAAAAACCTGTGTAGACAGGAAACAGAAGAAAAGCGCCTTTGAAGCTATTGCCTTAAGGGGTATCCAGTACCAGAGTGCTGCCAGCTGCTTGTGCTCAGGGGATCCTTTGCTGCTGGTGCTACAGTCACCTCCAGGTCCCAAGCTGATTTAAAATGACATTGAAGAAGGAACTAGCAGCAGTACCCATCCAGCCTGCACATTTGGTTGCGGGTGGCCTTCCATTAGCTGAGAGGAATTTAAGCTATTCTTCATTTTTCATTTTACCTCTGCAGGTAGCCAACAGTTACAGCTGTCGATTCTGCAAGGCTGTATATTTTGCTTTGGAGCCAGGTAATTTCTCATTGTACTAATGTTATCCCTGACCAGTTTTCCTGCATTAGAATTCCTAGATTTTTTCACTATTTGTGAAAATAGTGAAATTCTCATTCTGTATCTTGCCTTTGCTGCCCTCTCTTCTTCCTTGCAGCATGTTTCTGCCTTTTTCCTGATTCTTGCCAATACACTGGTGCTTTGCGTGGGTTTATGTATCTGCGTGGTGCATGGTGCAATGAACAAAGAACACGCAGCTACAGAAGTACTGCGCTTCACATTCTAGAAGGTTAGGTTTAAATTATTCAACTTGCTCCAACAGGTTTTTTCCCATCTGCCATGACCAGTGTGATCTTTAAAGTCTGGTGCTGCATCTCTGCTTTGCTGTCAAGATGCTCATACTAAGCATCTTCCTTTCCCCCTTTCCATTTGCAGTACTGGAGTTTTTCCAGCTCTGCTGTGGACAGCATGTTGTAGTGGTTGCAAAGTAGTTACATACGTCTTTTAAGTGCAATCGGATGTAAAGGTAGGGACCATTTTTGGGCGTCTGAATCACTGTAATGCAAACCTATGGCAGAAGGAAGGGCGTGAAAGTTGCCTTCTTTAGCTGTTCAGGTTTTAGAGGTTTAGAAGTCCAGGTTTAGAACAATGAAAAGAGCTCAACAGACCCTGTTGATGTGTGACAGAGTACTGGAGTAAACTCAAGGTGGCTTGAATATGGGGTAGTGTTGTGATGTTTGGGTGGGCTCTTTTGGTCTTGTGAATCCTGATTTGCTATTTGCTCTTCAGACTGGAACAGCATTTCTTCATTTCATTGAGTCTGATGTGGGCCATGTCATCATTTGACAAACGTACTGTGATTTTGGGTAAGCAGCGAGATTACTGAGTGTTGGGTTATTTGGTCTATGTCTTGTCAGCTCCTGTTTTCTCTTCTTTCAGTGGGTGGTGGGAGGGATGACTAATGTTGGCTGTGATGTTGGGGCAATTACAAGTCGGACTGAGACCAACGTAGCAGTCAAGATGCCCCCTCCCAAAGCTTGTGTGCTGTGTTTAGAAACTACCAACTTGACAGGATTCAGACAAGTGAGCTAGCAGTGACAGCTCTGCCCTATAACATCTCCTTACCTACCAAATATTAATCTTTCTGAAAGAGAGGAAAGCTAACCCTCAGCAGGGATGGCTGTTGGCAGTCTGGCCTGGAGGAACTAGGTGCCCTGCAGTGGGAGCACAGCTTTCCAGAATGGACACTCTGTCTCCCTGTGGGAATAGCCTGGACTGTCCCAGTGCATAAGTTTCTTGCAGACCCTTCTCACTCTTCTTGGGAACATGACAACCAATAATAACAGCCAAGTGTGGCCTTTCCAAGCATTGCATCTTCACTGCATGTGTATAAGCAGATACAAGCTGGAAGCACTCTGAAATGCTTCCTAGGGCAGGATGGACCCAGAGAGCTTGTGTGAGCCTTCCCATTAATGAACATGTCTTAGAAGAACTTCGTATGTGATTTTTTTTTTTTTTTTAAATGGAGTTAGTTTTGCTCTTTCTCTTTATTTAGTGAAAGGCACAGAGCTAAGCTATCTCTGGCTATTACTGGTAAACAGAAGTGTGACGCACCAATATTTTTAATTTCCTCAGAAGCAGTCTCCCAGAGTCAGTGTATTCAAGAACAAGTAATGCATTCTTCCTAATTTTCACCTTGAGACTGGTGAAAACATGAGAGATCAGATAACAGGAAATTGTAAAGAAAAGCCTCTTTTAATCCCTCGGTTGGGCAATAGGGTTGTCTTTCCCCACCTTCTTAAGCGCGGGAGGGAAAGTAAGCAAATGCAATTCTATCACCAGCTCTGATAGGGCTGTAAAAATATCTTCAGCCTGCTCATGCAATAGATATTTACATTTCCAATCCCCTTTTATCCAAAAAATACTTTGAGCTTAGCATTCATATTAGTACCTGGTGTGTACAAAATTCAGATAAAACAACCAAACAAAGTGATTACAGAGAGAGAGTCGGGCACAGCTGCTGAAACCCTGTGTGGGGTTCTTCTCTCTTCACAGCTCCTGCACAGCTCCTGCTGTCTCTCTGTTGGAACAGAAAATGGGATGACTAATTTTGGGAGGGAGATGGAAGGAAGTGGGGAGCTGACCTGTGTCTGTGAAAGAGCTGTGTTCATACCTCCTAGCTCCCTAATTGGTAAAGGCCTTTGTTTATTCAGTAGAAGTTGTAGCACAGGGAGTGCACTGAAATCTTCCATCATGCAGATGGCACCTCTCTCCTGACTTAGCAGGAAAAGAAGGTAATTCACTTTCTTTTTGGTCTTTGGCCTTTATCCCAAGATTACTCATGCCTTTTTCTTCCTGAAATTCAAAGATTGTTCTCTTTTACACATGAACTGCCAAAGTACCAGATGGCCGTTCCTTTCTGCCACCAATGACCTTATTTTGCTACTCCTTGCAGCTGTGCAATGTCCTAGATGAAAGCTGCAGCTGAAGATCTCCTGTAGGATGTGGATGTGGGCTCCCAGTTGGGACTGGAAGCTCAGGCTATGCCTGGTTCTCCCATCTCCTTGCGTTCGATGGATCTGTCGGTCATTACGATGTTTTGATGGTTTCAGTCTCAGTCATGCTTTTAGGCCCTTCAGCTGACCAGAGACAGGTATTTCCAGTGGGTCACAAGAAACTGAGATGAGGAAAGAAAGGGAGAGTGCTCAGGATGGCTTAGAGCACACTAGGTAATGCTTTAACATAGCAAGTGTTTCAAGTGTGGAAGAGACCATTAGTGATACAAAACAGAAGAAAGGAGGAGGAAATAAACTGGGAAGGAAAATTGTAGCCCAAGTTTCCCTGCTCAGATTCAAAGGCTGAAAAAAGAGACATTCATTCCCCTCCAGTGAGAGAAGCAGCCTGCTGTTCAAATGGCAAATCAGCTTTCCCACCCACTCGAAGTGCGGGGCTCTCCTGGGTCTCAGGGCCGAGCTGTACAAAGCGCTCGCCCTTGCTCCTTGCACAGCAGCTGCACAAGGTACCCCATTCCCTGCCAGCTCTCCTGCCGCCCCAGCACCCTGCAAGAGCTTTGTTTCTGATTCAATCAATCTGAAAACAGTGTCACAGTTTGTCAGATGCCGAGAGTGATATTTGCTTGATGGAAATGTTGGCCCTATTGTGAATCAATTCTAACAGCTTTTCACAGAGAGGTTGTAAGACAATGAGGTGAATTGATTACACATGCAGACAAAGCAGCTTCTACTCTGTGTGAAAACACAAATAATAGGGGGATAAACGCAAAACAGTGAGATCATCTTAAAGACTCATTTCCAGGTATCATTTTGCTTTCCCAGGTACAATAGTATACACTGGTGTGCAACCCTAACGGCAGAGGAATACAAACAAGTCCATGAGGCAAACAAGCATGTATGTCTGAAGGGTTCAAAACTGAGCCATGGTGTGTGCAGAAATGTGAGGATGACCACAGATTTCTGTGAGAGATTTGTTCAGACAGAGCAGCAATGGGAAAATACATTCCCATTATTCCTTAGAATAAAGTGACCTCTCATTCTAAATTAAAAGAGAAATAAAATCAGGTATGAGGCTATACTTCTGAAGGTGCCACGGCATACGTAGTCACTTGTAGGTGAGTTCTATGGCTGAGAACGGTGGCTGAAATATTTCCAGTGGAACACTTTTTCAGTCTGCTGACTTAATGATCTTTTCCAACTGAAATCTTCTGGGAACATGCTAATTTCATTTTCAAAAAATGATGAGCAACACATTCAAATACTCACCATAACTTGTATTCCAGTTAATAGGATTACAGAATAGTTGATATTATAATTCCTTGGGATGTCTATGCAGAGTTATTTTTTGTTTTCAATCTGATTCAAAAGAAAGTATTTTGCTTTGGTTTTAAATATCAGAATTTCCCAAAGAACGGAAATGTTGAGCTTTGGCAAGCCAAAGTTTTTATCTAGTAGCATCTATGAAGCTAGCTTGGTCATAATTAATTTTTGTGATTGAAATTCGTTGCAATAACCTTATTTAATGTTAATAACTGAATGGTACTCAGCATCTTCTGAGGGACAAGGGATTGAACCTGAAAGATGAATTGTCCTCTGGCAGCTGGCGGGACCTGCTTGATGTCATGATTAAAGTATATTAATGGGCTAATATTGGGTAGTGGATGGCCATCCATAGCCTTTGGGATAAACAGATGGGTCATTTCCAAGTGTGTTTGAAAACTGAATACATAAGAGATGGATGGTTAGGGTTATTTTTCACTTTTCTTTTTTTTTTTTTTTTCATTCTCTTTCTAAGAATAATGTGTGTCTGTCTTTAACTACTGGCAGAATGCACCAGGTAATATTAAAATCTAAGCAGTTGCTTATTGGACATTCATTCTCTGTATTTGACGAGTTAAAATTATCTCTGACTTTTAGAAATGGAAAAGCTTCTGCCTTCAGGAAACATTACTTTATTTAACTTTTTTTTTTTTTTCCCATTTCTGCTGCTTTTCTCCCTCTGACCAAGGAGCAGTTGGAATCAATATTTATGCTCCCTGCAGGGGGTACCTTGTGGTGGATCTCAGCTGGATGGTGGTGTCTCCCACCATGTTCTGGTCTTGTGCCACAGTCCACTTGGGTCAGCAGTGTGAGGGTTTTGTAGAAACCAGATTGTTGTCAGATTTGTCTCTCAGAACTGAGGAGCTCCCATCCAGCTCATGTGCGCAGTGGAGGAGGAGAGAGCCGTAATTTTTAATAGCTACATGGGGATGGTCCCTGACCATCTTCTGTCTAAGTCTGAAAGGTGTTGATAACTACAGCCTGAGAAGGAGTACTGATGATGCACACGACCGCAAGATGGTATTTATTATAATATGTTACTTCTGCTGGTGCTGCTTTTGTTGTTCCCGACAACTGACTCCCACAGGATTTAAGAACTTTCTTGGGAAGAAGCTGTGTGAGAGTGCAGTCCTTGCTATTAAGACTAATGCATTTCCTTCTAATGGCTCTGCCGTGATGAATCAGTCCCCAAGTGTATGGATTTGATGTTAGGTGTCACTTCTTAGTGGCTGTGGAAAAAAACGTGAGCATGCTGTGTGTGAAGAAGTCAATATAAGGAGGGGAGGAGTTATTGAGGGAGAACTCTTGGGGGAGGCTACCTTCTCCTGATGTCCTCAATAGTCATTAGCAAGCAAGAGAGTCTTCTAGAGGACTTTTTTTTTTTTTCCTTTGGCAAGAGATGAATCTGATTTGAAGTGGAGCTGGTGACTTCCTTTAGTGGATGCTGGCAAGTACGTCAATTTTAAAAATTGCTGCAGTAGCTCTACAGTCAAATGGAGATATTGCCATTTTGCCTGCTGTGAACCACATCTTTAAAAGGATTTCTTTTGCCAGCTGCAAGGGCAGCTGGGAGACTGCTGTGGTTTTGTATTTCAGTCTCAATGCAGAACACTGAAGTAAATCACTTGCCCTGTGCCTCCCTTATCTATGGAATTTGGTCACATCATCATGTTTTCTGTGAACTACAATAAATTACCTGGAAAGTTAAATGCATGTGTTGCCCTCGAGTGTGCTGATTTCTGAAGATTGTTCCTCAATGGTTCAGAGGCAGACCTGGGTATACCACGGTATGGTGTACAGAGCATTTATTAGAGGGAGGCTGGCATCTCTGTGCAGCTCCTGGCGTTCATTCCAGAAGCCAGTCCCCATGTTTAGATGAGCCTTGCTGTTAGCTTAATTCTCACTTGTACCCCAGGTCATTCACCTCATCGGAGCAATACAAACTAAACCTGTGGAGGGAGAAACAGAGACACAGCATTTTCGTATTGAATATGCTGCATGTCAAAGTGTTGATTATGGGCTGAATGATACCTGCGTGGCTTTTATTTAACCTCTTTGTTTCCTTTCCTTTTTTTTTTTTTTTCCCTTTTCTTTCATTTGTTGGGAGCTTAAAAATGTGCAGGTGACATGAAAAAAGGCTAGAAAAGGGTACTGTATATCACTTCAGGCATTCAATTGTACTT
This sequence comes from Alectura lathami, assembly GCA_013399715.1. Classification (NCBI taxonomy): domain Eukaryota; kingdom Metazoa; phylum Chordata; class Aves; order Galliformes; family Megapodiidae; genus Alectura; species Alectura lathami. Next base: position 406,658 of record VXAV01011907.1, read on the forward strand.
ATGATTACTTTGCAGGAAGAGAGATGATAGCCTCCGGTTGTTTAGTTTGAGTAGAAGAAAATATGATGAAATAAGTAAACCCGGGGCTATTCCTTTGCTTGCCATACCTGTTTTTTTTTGTGTATTTAACAGGGAATTCACAGCTGCAGGAAATCATGGAAGGGAAATATTTAGTATGATCCAAGGAAGGATTAGGCTTTTATGTGAAAATGAATCTTATTCATAGCAAGTCTGACTGCTGAGTATACTCACAATGTCACAAGTGTTGCCAATGTTTTCTTGCTTCAGGGGGCAAGAGAATCACCTGCTATAGCTGGAGAGGGATTATCTCTGTACAAATCAACTTTCTATCCTTCACTGGGTGCACTGCTGCTTGTTTTTATGCTTGGTTTCCCTTAAAACATCAGGTATTGGAGTGATATTGAAAACGGGGTTCTTGAAATCAGGGGCCGGTGATTTGATCAGGCACAACAACCTCTAGGTGTCTAAACAAACAACAGAGCTAATTGTGTTCCCCTATCTAAAATTCTAATCTTGTTTGTGATGTCATAATTGGTTACCATAGGAATGATTATGGTGTCATAAAAAGAGGATTAATTATGAGTTTAAATGAGGAACAAGCAGCTGGAGCAGATGAACTTTTTAATAACTGCTGCCTGCTCTGAAAGCTACTGTTTCTATGTGTAACAGTGTTACTTCAAACAAAGAAAGATGGGCTAGAAGAAATTCAGTAACTGAGCACTGAAGGTGCAAAAGAATATTGCTCTAAGCTTCTAGGTCTCTCAGGATGCTGCATTACAAAGGAAATCTCATTTATACAGACAAATGCTAGAATGAGCAGCAGATCTGTCTTGCACAGACTTTTCCAGGTGTGAATCCACAATTTTTTCTTTTTACGTATTTTTTTTTTTTGAGATTTTTAAGAGTGGAAAACTATTTTGAATAGGGGTTAACATTCCATTGTAGGTGGTTTAAAAAAAAAAAAAAAATACAGGTAACATAATGGTAATGAAATTCAAAGATGAATGAATTTTAGAGTAACCTAACTATCTGCTAGGTGAGGACATTTTAAATTTTGGTGGCTTTTCTTTTTGCAGCTGTTTGTGTCAGGAAAATCAGGTTTTCTGGAGATAAAATATTCCAGGATAGGTAAACTGATACTTGAACTTTTGCCTGCGCTATTAAGGCTAAGAGGGTTACCTAGCAGGGAGCAAACTAAATCAGAAAGATGGGGATTTTGTGCCCGAGCTGTTGGGATCCTGAACTACAGTATTAAGTGATCCATTCACACAATTTCATTATCCCATGCAACTGCTCAGCTTTGCTGCTCTACTGGCATTTACACAGTGGACAGTTCTGATTTGTGGGAGTTTCTTCCTTTTTTTTTTTTT
>VXAV01011907.1:408084-419788 GCA_013399715.1 Alectura lathami
TAATTGCTGCTGACTACATGCAGTTTGTAAAGCAAAGTTTTGCAAGATGCTGAATTACTTTTGCAGCATTAATAGCTGTGCTGGCTGCTTTACTCTCTTGGGCATTCTTGCACGTTCCCTTGGAGTCAGGCAGGAACTCCTTGGCTTGACTCTTTCTGCCATTTACTGCCACGACCTGAGCCCCATGGTCAGTAATGGGTTAGCAGAAGAGTCACTGATACGGATTGTTAATATATAGCAGGAGACAGATGGTGGTGTGGAGAACTAAGGGTAGGGCTGAGGGTAGCGCTGAGGATGAGATTGCTGGCAAGAAACTGTCTGAGGGCTTGTGTGTGGGTGTGATTTGGTGCTTTTGTTTTGTTCCTTGCTCTTAAGACATTTGCTTAGCTCTTTTTGTCTCTCTTTTGTCTCTCTTTTTTTTTTCCTGTCAGAAAAAAATGTGTGCTTTTGTCTGCATGGAAGCTGAAACACAGGGCTCCCGAGTTGTTTTGGGGAATGCTTGCTCTTAGCTGTGACGCTGTCGCTTACTTTTGCTTTCTAAGAGGAATGCTAACAGCACTGTCTGGTTATTGTTGCTGAGTGTATGAGAACAGCTGCTCTTGCATCCTCTGTCATGGTGCATGGATACCACTACCAGTGCTTGCAGACAGTCACCGGTATGCCAGGTGTCACTGTGATGCTGTGCTGGGGTCACCAGTGGCTCAGGATGACCAGCCACGAGCCTTTCTCCAAAGGTGCTTTCTGGGAACAATAACAGATTCTGTGGGCTTCTACTGGGGTTTTCAAAACATTGTACATAAATAAATAAATCCCCACAGCGCAACTGAGATGGCAAGGGGCAAGCTGTTAGCCTCTTACCTCAGATAATGAAATTTAGAAATCACAGTTAAACTATTCTTCCCAAAGTTTTCTGAAGGGATAAATAGATCTTTTGGCTACTTGGAGATGCTGATGAGCTTGGAGCACCTACCGGTTTTAACCTGGCTGAAGATGTTTCTAGTGTTTTTGAGGACTTCAGGGGGCGCTGTGCAGGCAGGTTTGAATGTTCCTTTGCTTTCTGCTGCCTTCCTAGCACGGTATCTCAGCTGTCCTCTCCCCCTGAGCCCTTGACCTTTGCTCTTCCCAGCTGAAGCAGCCTGACATACCACTTTTTACCCTAATCAGTGCTTGTGTTCCCATGCAAAGGATCAGCTTGCCAACCATCCTACCCTACTGTTGTGCAGTGCTCTGGTTACAAGTGCAATGAACAATCCTGTGGCTAGTCCTGCACAGTAGGGTAGATATTTTGGAAAGTAGAAACACCACTGCTCTGAGCTGTGCAGACGTTTTGGGGAGCTCTGTGCCCTGAAGTCCCAGAGTAGTAATTGGAGAGAAGGGGCAGCATCAAATATCTTGTGGTGGGCAGATAGGTGGTGCTAGCTCAGGCTGTTGCAGCCTGACCTTTAGTTGGGAGCTAACACCCTCTGCTGCTTTGATCTGGATTGTTGCCTTCAGAAACAGGGAACTTTGAGTTTCCAGCTCCTCCAGACTGAGGAGATACACTCACTGTTGGGCATCTAGCTTCAGTCAAATGGAGATTGTAATGCCCATCAGTTCATACATATATTTTTCCCCATCTGTGCTTGTCTGGAGGCCCACAGGCTCCTCCCTGCATGTCCAGGGGTGCAGGGCTATGACCTACCCTGAGAGAACCTCAGCTCAGCACCTGGCTTCCCCCAGGTTTATGTCAGGTTTGTTTGAGCCACCTGGGCAGAAATGCCAGCTGTGGAGGCCTGCTGCAAGGTCAGGGATGCATCTGGGAGCAAGCTCAGCCCCGGTTTGTTTTCCGAGACAGTTTTTCCCACTTAAATCCTACACAGTTTAGAGACCTTACCCCTGTGAAATCGGAGGGATTTCATTTACTTTCAGCGAGTTGCTCCATGTTCCTCTTCTTTTTTTTTTTTTTTTTTTTTTTTCAAAACAAAGCCAAGGTGTGCACATTGATGGGNTTTTTTTTTTTTTTTTTTTTTTGTCAACAGCAAAGGCAAGGTGTGCAACTTGATGGAGCAGTCCCAGTGAGAGCAGGAGGAATGGGTGGTGCATTATTCTGGTGACAGAGCTGTCACCTGATCTTGCTGCATTGTCACCTGGCAGATGTGTTGTGCAGACACCCCCAAATGCTGTGGGGCAAGGAGGCAGCGTGTCAGTGTTGCTGAGACAAAAGGAGGATGGGCTGGTCTCATGAGCATCTTTTTCATACATTAACCATAACTGCTGTGCATAAAGCACAGTGTGACCACATCTTAGCTGAGAATGGGAGAGGTGTATCAGCCTGCCTGTGGCACACGGTCAGTGGAGGGGGCATTGTATGTGCTTCTAAGCTATGCAGGAGAACATGATTCATGGGTGATCAGAGGCAGCTGACAAACACATGGTAAACTGGACCTCTGGCTACCTCATACCAGAGGAAAACTGAGCCGCACTCACTTGTCTGCTGGGATTGGTGACAAAGGCATCCCATGCCCCATCCCTGGCTGTGTTCCAGGCCAGGCTGGATGGGTTCCTGGGCAGTTTGATCTAGTGAGCTAGTGGCTGGCAGCCCTGTCCATGGCAGGGGGGTTGGAATTAGATGATCTCTGAGGTCCCTTCCAACCCAAGCCATTCTATGATCCCAAGTGATAGGAGGCATTATGGGGGATCTCAGGAGATCAGTAAGGGCCATTGCTCCACTGAGATGAAGTGTGAAATGTGTGGGTTAAGACAGCTTTCTTCCGAGTTCATGTGGAGCTCGGAGGTGTTGGGCTTGATGCTGGGTGGTCACGGAGCTGTCTGGCACTGGTGATGTCTCCCTGGGGAACAGGGCCATTGTCCAGCTCAAGGGTGTCTATGGGCCCCCTGCCCTGAGGTGTCAGCACAGGCAGAGCTCAGCCATGTTGGGTGCAGCAGTCTGAGCCCTGGTGTCTGTTAGGACAGAGAGGAAGTATGTGAAGCAAGGGTAATTTTTCCACCTGTTGATATACATGCAAGAGTCACGAGAAGGTTGCTTCTCCTGTAGGGACATACGTGAGTGCCTTGAAGTCTGTGCACTGTGCTTTCCAAAGCAAAGTCATAAGGCCAGCTTGCTCCACCTCACATAATGTAAAATGAGCTTTCAGTTACTATGTCAAAATATTTCATTTTAGTTGGTCAGAACACAATAATTTCTGTGGGTTAAGGCCTTGTTTTGGCTTTTACTAGTGGTCTCCACAGCAAGACCGAGGCTAGGCACTGAGGCTAACCCAGAGATCGTCCAACAAAGGCTAATGGGAAGCAGTCTTGCAAATTCCATTAATTTCAATGGGACTTGCTCCTCCCACCTCCAGTTTCTCTTGTTCTTCCGGAAAATGGTTGCAGGCTGTTGAAATGGATCCAGCTCACAGGAATTTTCCTGGGGTCAGGGTTGTAAGACGTAAGCTGCCTCTGCCCACGCTGCCCTTGCTGGTGACCTGGGTGCTTCCCAAGGAGGAGCCATAGTGGTTTATATCAGGCCTCAACTTGGATCTCGCTTTGTAGGTCTCCACTTTTTGGATACTTCAGTAGTACTAAGTGATGAATTCTACTGTGAGTTGGGTGTGAACAGGAAATTGTTTCCGGATTGTTATTTCATTTCTGAAATGGTGCTGCTCAGTTTTGTCATGAGGATTTTGGTGATGCTAAGTGAGAAAGAGAAACCCCTCTAGTAAAATATTTCTTTTTCTGAGCCCCTTTTCATCTGAATCTAGGAACATGAAAGTACAAATCTGTCTCCTGCTGAAAAAAATTCATTTCTGTTCTAATTTGCAATAGGTCTCTGGGTGCTGCAACAATTCTCCTTTCTCTACAGATTTATCATGAGCATTTCTCGGTGGTCTGGAACTGAGCAAATGTTTAAAGTATACTTTGCCTTCTCCTTGCTTTCCCCTTACATGGTACACGGTATGGCTAAGCCAGCTGTTGACCAAAACAATCTGTGGAGATCAAAGTGTTAAGTATGAGTCAGAAACTATCGTGCATTAGAGTGTGAGTCAGCTTTGGTTTTTAAAAAAAAAAAAAAAATCATTTTAAAGAAGCTGTTTGGAAAAAATGCTGAATGGAAATATTTCAGAAGAGTCTCTCAGTCTCCGAGGGAAGATGAGGATTTATTTATCTCAGTGCAGGAATAAGAACAAGCATTAAAAGTAGTAGCAATTATGAGATCACTCTAAATTGACGATGCTTCTTTGGGAGTATCACACTCAGTGCCCTGGGTTGGTCTTTTATAGCAGAAGGAGCAGGTATTTGAGGTGAACGAATAGATCAAGGTCAGCAATGCAAGGTTAGGTCAGTGGGTGGCTTGATTTACTTGATAGAGGTGCCAGAAAAATGTGGTTGCTGGGATGTCCGAGGAAGGAGGACCATGGCGCTACCTGGCTGAGCTGGCTTGTGGCCTTTGGAGCTGGGCTTGAAGGTTAACAAGTAGCTCTGGAGGCTTGTTGCTGCCCCTTGGCTGGCAAAGTCTGTTCAAGCCTGTTGAAGGTGGTGGTATCACAGCATGCAGGGACATTTCTTTGCGTGTGCTCTGAACCATGGCCAAGGATTAAAGAACTGACAGACATCTATGAAAGCACTATCTTCTCTAGATCTTGGTGTTTTGTTTTTTTTTGTTTTTTTTTTTTTTCATTAAATCTGCTGCTTCTCATATTTCATAGCTTTGCCTTTTTGGAAAAGGGACTATTAGCCCAAAAGGATAATCCTCATCTGTAGAGCTGGAAAATGCCAGCAGCAAAGAACTGATGATGTGTGACACAAATTTGCAAATGAACCAACTGAACAGCCATCCAAATTCCCAACAGAAAGGGCATATTGACAAAAAGCAGGAGTTGCCTTTAACATGGGAAAGAATATTGCTGTGCTCTGTAAATTAAGCAAATTTATTCCTGAATCAATTCTGACTTTTGTGTGGCTGTAAGCAAAGCTCCTAATGTTTCTAAGACAAATATAGCTGCTTCTTCCTACTCATGTAAAGATGTACCAGCAAGATATGGTGTAATAGTATAATAATATACTACAAAGGTAAGTGTTATGTGCTTTGCCAGACCTTGTTATCTATTGTGAAAAGCTACAACACTTAGAATTTTAGCAAAGCCATAATGGTTGTTATCTGAGGCAGAGGCAAGGGATTCCTGATTTCATACTCTAACTCTCGATGCTCGTGGTCCTTGGACTTATTTAAAATAATATTTCAAGAGGATCTAGAAATTGTGTGGGTTTTCTGTGCTGTTCTGCCTTTCAGACATTGTCAGGTCCTCCATGGAAACAATAAGCTAAGGAGGTTGTGTTTTTTTTTTTTTTTTTCCTTTTAGAAGTAACAGCTACTCGTGTTTTGACCTAAATATAAAAAATGGGAAGGGAAGTGGAGCCTGTTGATACGGCAGCAGTTTTAGTGACATCTCAGGAGCCACCTCTTCCTCTCCTTCCAGGTTTTTTTTTTTTTTTTTTTTTTTTTTCCATTCAAGTGCACTGGGGCAGCCACAGGGCACATCTCAAGCCTCCCGGGGCTGCCGCCTTCTTGTTGTTGTGCTGGGCTGCTCATGCAGTTGGCAAGAAAGACAGGCACCGTGTTTCAGGGGCAGGAGGTGAAGGAGCTGGCAGAAGTCCTCAGGGATGTGGGACCGGTGGAAAGACAAGCATCCTTGGAACACACGGAGGTTGGAAATATTTATATTCACTTTTTTTTTTGTGTGCCCACCTATACAATCCAAGTTGTCCTAATGAGTGTGACAGCATGTTGTCTGTGTGTGTGCCATAACAGAATTTATGTAGTAGAGAAACAGATATTGCTTAAGGTTAAAGGATTCACCCTGTGGTTTTCTGTCACAGCAATTTAAATGAGGAGCTAAAAGGGAATTTTCTCTTGAAATATCACCAAGGACTAAGTGGCAGTAGATGGATGGCGTGGAACACTGGAAGTGTTGGCGTGTGACAAAGGACTTTGCAGACTCTGAAAAATATTATGCTTTTAATAACCTCTTGTGAATTTATGCCTTCAAGTGCAATAATTTTTGAGGGGTTTTGTCAAGGGTGAGAGGACCCAAATTTGACCTGCCCTGGGAACAAGTTTGCTTTAATGCTTCTGCTCTCTGCAGTTCTCCTTTCCCCTGCAATGAGGGTGTGATGTTCCCAGTGTGATGGATGCTCCCTGCTGTCGGCCCATCAGCAGCAGGTTCAGAATGCTGGGCTGCCTTGTGATTGTTGGTGCACTTTGTCTCTGTGCTTGTGCCTTTGGTTATTTGGTTGAGTAGATCCAGTTCTCACGTGTAGCGGTTACTCCCCATTTGAGGTCCACCACTGGGCGGAAATCCCTTCAGCTAGGTTTCCTGTTTTCCTCCCTCTTTTGTTAATGTGAGCCTAGTTTGGGGTGCTCCATGCTTAGCAGTTTACAGCACAAACCTTTGAGGTGTTCTGAAACTCCCTGCAGTTGGGATGTTTTCCATTCTCACTGTGGTTGCATGTGATTTGGGAGATAGGGTGATGAGCTTATAGAAGGGAAGCTCGTGATAAACCACAGCACAGAGGATACTGAATACTGAATGAGGGGACCCCAATTATTAGGTCTTAACTTTTACTGACTAGTCATAATATTGGGTGTAGCTCTTCATAAATGTGAGTTGATAACTTTGTCTTCTCCCACCTGCTCAAATGGAAGATGCAGCCCTACAGAGGAATTCACTTTATTGCTCTGTTGCCTCAGGGCCTCTTTTCACTTGAGCCCACTCCGAGACTGGCATCGAGCATCACACTGAGCACAGAGATCAGAAGCATTAAAGTCCCCTCTGTCCTTTGCTCTTGGCCATTAAGTCATTGTGCTGCGTGCTGCTATATTTTCCCATCAGCTTCCTTGTGCCCACTTCTTACCCTATCTCTTAGACTGCTTTGGACAGGCTTCACCTATGCCCTTTCCCATTTAATTTTCTGTCCATGCAGCATCGCCCATTTAAAATGAAAAATAAATCGATCCATTATCAAAATTTGTAGGATTAATTTGCTCTATTTTCCATGTCATGTCTGATTTGGTGTCCATTAAGACAGATAAACTTGCAGTGATTACTGTTGCCACTGCATTGGTCCCTACTGCTGAGCTGTGATTTTTAGAGCATATTTTATTTATTTTATTTTTTAAATAAATGTAAGTGACTATGACTAGCTGTAGCTATGGCACAAGACTCTCTACCTTACTTATGTCACTTGTACTTATTTTCAAGTTTCACCAAAGTGTTTTTTATTATTTCTTAATTATTTTGGGCAGTTGTGATGAGATCACAGTGTAGAACCTAAAGTGGCATTATGTTTTATTTTAATTTCATTGATTTTGGCACTACTTTAAGTTAATTTGCTTAGCTGAGTTCATAAACAGTCAGTGTTTGGGTTTTTAAAGTTGCAAAAGATTTAATACTATCTAGCAAGAAATCAGTTTTACTGATATAACTCAATATAATGCAGTAAAAGTTGTTCTGGGTCTTTCTTGTACTTATGAAAATTTATTTATTTTTAGTTATGACCTGGAAGCCATAAAATTTGGCCTTCTAATGGTATTGGCTGTGAATGTTATTTTTGAAAAACTTAATAGCTGCTTAGCAGTGAAGTTTCTGCTGTAATGGGGGGGGAAAAAGAAAAACCTATATATGAGATGAAACAGTTGTTGATGGTGGTACGAAGTAAATGCATTTACTGTTTGGATTTGTTCTTGTGACACAAGAAGATAATTTTCTTGGAGAGGTCTGTATACTTCAAGCGTGCCTGGGACAGAAATCTTGTTTTCTTTCTTTCCAGAAAGTACATATTTCGGAAATAAATATTTGGCCTCTTCCTGTGAGATGGGTCATTGTAGTGCTGCTGCTGAAAGTGCTGGATACTTCAGGTGTGATGTGGTACAGAGCAAGATCAGCAAGATGTGTTGCTGCTTTTGTTTTCACCTTGGATATCTGCTTGTGTTCCACTCTGCTCCAGGGGGAGCTGTAGCAAGTAGGGACAGGTGGAGTGACGGCCCTAGAAGGTGGCTTGATGAGTTTTTCCCTTTCGTGGAGGAAAAAGGGGAAAGGTGTGTTGTGGAAGGCTGTATTGATGGCTCTGGGAGGAAACGTTTGAACCTACTTGAGGACAAGAATGCTGTGCTTTCAGGTCTGTCTCAGGCTGCGCTTTAGCTGAACCTGAAGACAGGGCTGAGGTGAGGGACTGGATGTGTTACATGTCCTGACTTTAAATAGCGATGATGTTGATGACAGTAGCTTTCTCAGAAATAATTCATATGGGGGTGGGAGGCCAAAATGCTGCTAGACACATCAACCAGCTGATTTCAAAGCTGTTGTATACTTAACCCCCCTGCCAACCACACAGTTCTTCTGCCCACTGCCTCCAACCACTCTTTGAATCCCAGATCTCCATCTCTATTTCAGGACTTGATTGATCACAAACTTCCTGAAATAAGGGAGAAGGCTCAAGGAGGATGTTAAATTTGGATATTCAAAGACGTTAATTGCAATAGAACCAATTTTCTGATGAGAGCTCTTCTCCTCAGAGAAGTGGTCTCATCATTGTAGAAACACCACCATAATTAACAAGATCTGAAGCACTTACTGACAGCTCATCACATACAGAGGCTCAGGTTAGTGTGTGTCCAGATGTTAGTATCTTATTCTCTTGCAAGAATGACATCTTCGTGCTCAAAGATGAGGTGTGTTGTCAGGGTGGCTTAGCTGCTGCCGCTCTGTTACAGATGAAGTCTTACTGTTCTCTGAACAGTGAACTTACGATTCTTCTGTCCGTTTATCAGGATCTGTGATTATCGGGTTTAAACGTCTCTCTGAGCAAAGTAATCCAGCAACTTTCCAGGCAGTGAAATATGCAACCTAAAACAAACAAACAAAAACCCTGGAGAAAAAATATAAACAACTGGGTGACCTTTCTCTTTTTTTTCCTGGATCTCTTCTCCCTAGTATTATTTCCCTCTGGTGTTTTATGTGCAAGGTTTGTGCTGAACATTTGGATGCTGAAAAGAAGATATATGCTGAGTGTCTGCCCCTGAGTGAGGAACAAAGTGAATCCAACTTCTCTAGGAAGCAGAATAGTGAAGGGTAAACGAGAAAACTGTTCAGCTAGAGATGGTGGTTGAAAGGGCTGCAATGCAGTTATCAAAGAGATCTTTCACCTGAGGCAGCCACAGTTCAGATCCTCTCCTATGTCTTCAGCAGGGTCACTCGATTATGCAGATCACAGATCAATTGGGCCTGAAAGTCATTGCTCAAAAAAGACCTTGATAACAGGGTAGGAAGAAGTGGTGCATGTCAAATACAGCAGTACCAATGAGGGTAACAGCAGAGCCATTTGCACAGGAAGTGAAGTTTCTTGCACTACTCTAGGTGTTTCTGGCAGCTGGTTGGTGCCTATGAAATGAAGCTGCGGGAAAGTATGCTTCAGATGTGAATGCTGCCTCTTAGTCATTACAAAAGTGTGACAGAAGATGACTTTAAGAGACTCCATTTGGTACCAAGGATGAAGATTCCCTCGTTAAATCTGGTCTGTGCACTCTGTCCATTGTAACCTTATCGTCAGAAACTCCAAGCCTTTTTCCCTACCCCACCTCCAACATTAGCAGTCTGTCCCCTTTCCTTCCTGGGTGACTGATGGTTCACAAGCCCCTGCCATGTGGTACTTTCTGTGATCTGGCCAGATGAGGCTCCATGCGTGCATTCCCAAATGTCAGGGATATGTTTGCTGGCTCCTTCTTTGTCCTCCTTCTGCACACACATCCCACTTGTCCCCACCTGTTGCCAGACATGGAAAAACAGGAACAAAAGCAAGTGTGAGCACATGTGCAGAGCCCTGAACAGCAGTAGAGATGCTAATGTGAGCAAAGCCCTAGCTTTGGCAAAGGTCTGTTTTCCCTCGGTGCCAATTTTCCTTTGCTTCTCAGGGTCCTTCTGCTGCCAGCAGCAATGGGATGCTGGGGTAGGAACAGCTCTTTTCTTGTCTTTCCTTGGCATCCTATTGCATGTATGGTGATCACCATTGTCTGGTGGGAAATTAGGGTACCTGCTGGTCCTAAAACCCAAAAACAAACCCTTTTATTGTTGCCTGAAACTTCCTTAATGAAGGAATAAAAAGCTTTATACAAATCTCTCTTGCATGGATCAAAGCTTTGGCCTGCTAGGGAGCCAATAGGTTCCTGAAAGAGTCCATGGCACATCATGCCTGTGGTCTGCATGCAGCCAATGGGCCAGACTCAGTAGCACATGCACTGAGCTACAGCAGAGCCTCTCTCCATCACGTGCCTGGTCATGGCTGTACTTCTGCACATGACAAGCCTCGACTTTGTCGAAAGCTGCTCTAGGGGAAGAGAAGAACTGTATTCCTACCCCAGGCCTCTTTGTCCTGGCATCTACAAGCACCAGCTTACACTGATGCCTGAGAGGACCCAGGCATGTGAGTAAATGTTGAGCTAGTTTGGGTGGGTTTTGAATGGCTCTGTCATCCCAGGATGGGGGAGTGCAAGAACTGTAGGAGGAAAGCTGGATGAGAGAGGGTGGTTGGGGGAAGATTTTACATAAGTGTAGGACTATGTGGTTTAATGCATTGGGAGTGAGTTGGAGGTTAGGAACTAGGAAAAGAGAACTTATCTTAATAAGTCTGAGTCACTGAAAGAGTGGGGGTGGTGGCAGAGAAGTCTTAATGCAGCAGGAATCCATAAATTGAGGAGGACACTGAAAATGTGCATGGGATGCACTGGGAAGGGGAAGAAACACTGCTGTGCCAAGCTCCCACAAAGAAGCCCTCAAGCTCTTTGCAGAACCCACCTATTTCATTACTGCTGCTCGCCTTATGAAGTTTGTGAAAATAGAGCATGTACAACTCCTGAGTGACTGGAAATCTAATTTCAAACAAACAGCGAATGATTAATGTTTCCTGGATAAATCTGGCACAATTTTTCCCTTGTCCTATGGTCACCTCTTTCTAGTTCAGATATGAACCCAGAGGATGCTCAATTGTGTTAGCTGACTTTCTTTTTAAGGGTGTTCAGCAATGAATCTCTGAGCAAACCTGGAGGTGGGAGGCTCATGGGGACTGAAGCAGAAGAAATAACCCCCACAATGTTTTACTGCTGGTTTGTGCACTCTGCTGGCCTGGAATATGCGTTACTAAAATGGGGCTAGGAAAGCCACTTGGAATTTCTCTGCTCACCTCTTTAGAAAAGCTGCCATCACAGAGAAATGGGAAAAACCAAGTAGACAGGAAAAGAAAGATTAGGATGAATTTAAAAATTGCTTTTCTAAAGAACAGAGGCTATGTCTATCAAGGAAATACTTCTGAAAAGGCAGATTCATTTAAAGTAGGAATTCATAACATCTTCATCCAGAGTATGAATGAACCGTAGAGCTTTGATTTAATATTATTTTATTCACTTTTCTATTTGTGAGCCTGACCACACATGCATAATTATCTCCAGAGATGGATGCCTGAGTGCTGTTTCCAGCCCTCTGGGAGACAGAAGTAGTAGGAATGTTGAGAAGTCCAGCTCCTAAGAAACTCAGATATGGCAGAGGATGGGCTAGTGTGGATGAAATTTGCAATAACAGAATTGGTATTTGAGTCTTCACCTGAATTTTGCCTGAACTCTGTACTCTGTGCCTTAAATTTAAGGGTGACTAATTCAAAAAAAAAAAAAAAAAAAAAA
>VXAV01011907.1:439032-454162 GCA_013399715.1 Alectura lathami
TTTTGTCCTGGAAAATCTGTGATTTTCTTGCAAACTATAAACAAGAAATGTTTTATTTATGCTAATGCAAAGCAACTTGTGTGGATGGGGAGAAAACCTTTCAATAAGAAACAAACCAAAAAAAAAATCTTTTTTTTTTTTTTCTTCCCCAAAAGTGAAAATGAGCCTAACAGAAATGTGGGGGAGAGAAGAAAAAAATTATATCTGAAGGATAGAATTAATTCTTCATTTGGTTCTTAACATAACAAAAAATAGGATGCAGGAATCAGATTATATTGCCTCTTTTGGCTCATATCAAGGAGGTCTTCTGATCCCTAGTGTTAGTCTTTTGGGGGTTATCTTTGGTCTGTGGGATTGGCTGTGGAAAATGGCCTTCCCCGGCACAGAGATGAAGTGGGGAAGGCTACTTTCCCCACTCCCTGTGGGGTCTGGGGCAGGCCTTCCTGACACTGAAGAAATGGTTTCTTAGCCTCTGAGCAGAGCAGGATGGTCAGGCTGGGAACATTTCCCCTCAGCTTGGTTATTCCTGCAGATACAGATACAGATCTTCAGAGGTGCAAGTAATGGGTGTGGTAGAGAAACAGGACAGCTGATTCAGAGGAGGCTGGTGCTACCTGATCTCAGTCCTGCTCTTGAGAACAGCTGAGGAATGATGCAAGAGGCATTTTCTTGGTATGACAGGTCTTCACACAGGACACAGTCCTGGATGTAACTACCAGCCCAGTGGGCAGTGTCCTTTACCTGCTCTCATGCATTTCATACATCAACCTGGTTCCTCTCACATTGTTGCTCTTAGCAGCAAGGGCCCAGAGAATAAGCACGAGAGCAGTTCATTGCTTTAGCTGTCTGGAAGGGACGTTTTCCTCCCAGCCACCTCAGTTAAGAGAGGAGGGGAAAAAAAACGTTGTAGGTCCTGTTATATATCAATCTCATCTAAAATACAGGAAAATGAAGATTTGGGGGAGTTTAATTCTTCTCTTTGTAATGGGGTACTTGTTGAGTGGGACTTGTTAGTCATTAGAGAAATACAAGGAATGAAGATATCCTAACTTGCCTGAAATGAACAACCTGGAAAATTCACGTGAAAAATTGTTTGCATGGATTTCCCTCTTTCGTCTTCAACTCTGAGTTCACACAAGGACCTGCCCTGCTTGGTACTTCTTTTCAGAACCCTTCTGAGGTGTACCCAGTGCATAAAGCAACTTCTCGGCACGTTATGATTCACAAGGTAATGACCAAACAGATTGAAAACAGATGCTTTGGCAGAAAGTTCTGCACTTTAAAAAAGCAACATAACTTTCTGCTTTCAACCCTTTTGGTTAGATGTTTAAAAAAAAACAAAAACAAAACAAACAAAAAAACCGGAAATTTACAAAATCACTTTGTTGCTAACTCCGTACTAGCAGAACATGCAGTACCAACACAGTTCCAGAACCTAGACATTTTGTCCTAAGGCAGAAGGGGAAGTCCTTTCCATGTCAGAGGCATTTAAGCAGGAGCTAAGAAAGCAATTTCTCTCCATGTTGGTTTGTAGTGGGAGAAGAGGAGCAGTATATGGATGAAGGATATTTTTCACAACTCTTTCCTGAAGAGGATAGAAACAAGAAACTTCATTCTAATAACTTAATTTTTTGATATTTTTCTTTCAATGGATCTAGCCAATACTAAAAAAAAAAAAAAGATACATTTAAACAAAACAAAAAAATATTACATTATAAGGCAAAGTGAAATAATGAATTAAATGAAGGTGTACCAGGAATCTGAAAGCAGGTGGGGAAATGGTGAGCTGGGTTCTATTCCCTCTGTGAACTCGAAGTTTCTTTACTGTCTGTGCTGGTTTTGAATTTTCATTCATTAAGCTCGCCTACATAAGGATTATGGCAAAGATTTTCCTTATATCTAGACAGTGATAATATTTGCTGCATACTAGGCACTGCCCAAACCCAGGGGAAGGGCAATTGTTGTTCTGAATTTAAAAGGTCTGAGGAGGATGAAAAGTGGTGTGAACAGTATGGTTTGTTAGCAATGCCTCAAGTGATAAGCATGCGGTTAGGTAGATATTGCCCTATTTGATATACTTGTTCTTTGTATTTAAAAAAAAAAAAGAGCTCAGCTCCTCTTTTTCCAACTTTGTTTATACTTCAACTCTCTGTTTTCCCTGCTTTGACTCTTGGCCCACATTGTAATTAGGTGAAGAGAATAAAGACCATTCTTAGCTAGTTTCCTTTAAGTAACACAGCAGAAGTAGGCCTTCATGTGGGATTTAAAAGGGAAGAGGACAATGATTTCAGTTTGTGCAGGAAGTGAACAAAGGGGATACAGAACCTAATCTCTGTGGTGAATAACAAGGAGAGTAAGGTAATAAAAGTAAAGGGAGTATTCATGTTGCTCATGTATTTGAAGGAGCACTGGTCAAGAGGTCTATAAGCAAATCATACTATATAAAGCACATTTGATGTGCAAAAAGATGCCACATGCAACAAAGAGGCTATTGTCAATAAGGCATTTAGCTTCAATTTAGATCAACAGCAGACTGGAGATATCCAATATCCACATGCTGAGAAAGCCTTTCTTGGGAAAAGGTACTTCACACCTCTTACATGGTACCCGCATTTGGTACTCTTGTGTGTGAAAAATTCATCAGAGCTCCAAGAGCTCAAGTGGATAATCAAGACTGTTTTATTCCACATCCCTTCAGTGAGAATTTTCTCCCCTTTCCCCTTCCCAGCTGGTATGGATCCAACTTGATTTGTTTGAAACAGCTGAAGAGAACCAGCCAGGACTCCAACAGGTTATGGATGTTACGTGTCAAAGTAGCTGTTATGTTTTCTCTCTCCTTCACATCACCATCGCAAATACTTGCGATGGTTCTTTCTTCATCTGCTTTTCTAAGTGCAGTTGAAGACGCTTTATGTTAGGAGATCTGTTTAATTTATTTTCTGGAAGCTCCAAAGAAAAGAGGAAGTAGAGAAGATTAAGGAGACAAATTGTCTGGTAAAGTAAGATTAAGAGGGGGATTTTGTAGCATTTTAATTTCTGAGGTAGATTTAAACTAGCAGCATTAGTTTTCCTAGTGTAGCTTTAGCTGTTTAGGATCAAGCTTAAATGAAACATAAAATCCAGATCCAGGGTTTCACACAGTATCTGTGTTTTTCTGTTGGCTTTAAATGCATGGAGCTTTCCTAAGTGGACAGAGGTAACAACTTAAATACCTACATGTCTTTGGAGATCTTGCTTTGTTGAAACCTTGTCTCCTTGTGCACTGATGTGGGTGAGGAGCTGGCAGCTCCCTGGCCATCTCTGCTGCAGCTGGTGGAGGTGCTAGAGCTTCAAGAGGAGTTTGTGGGTGTCACTGGAGCAGTGTCTCCAGGACATGGGTGTACTGGGGCCATCAGGCCAGACTGCTTTCTGGCATGGTGGCTGGGCTCCAGCCCCACTCCCAGGAATTTGCTTCCCCTCTGTTCCCCGTGTGGCCTTGGCACAGGCTTCTGCCCTCCTTTTTGCACTCTGCATTCCCTGCTGCCTGTCTTGACTTCTCTTTGAGCCCCTTGTCTCCTGCCTCTGCCCTCAATCTGAAGTTTAACTCTAGGCTTGACTGCCAGATCACGATTGTTGCATTACATGTCTAAGGCTATTTTTAGTTTACTTTTTAATGAACATTATTGAAAACTGTTCAGAACACGTCTTTAAAAATAGTGCCTTTTATTTTATAATGAATGAAATTGTTCACCAGGTCTCTGCTCTAGTAGAACCACAACTCACTGACTGTTAGTAGGTGAAATGTTAGAAAATAATTTTCAGGAGCATTTATGACTGCCAGATTCACTTGCGTATTGAATTGAACTGTTAGCATGAATTGTTATTGGTAGGCAATGGTTGTATAAATAACTATAGCTCAGGGTGCTATCCCAAAAGCAGTTAACTGCAGCTCTTTGAATTAATGCTGAAGGGAAGGAAACCTTGAGAATGAGGGCATAAATCGGTTAGCAGAAAGAGCTGGGATGGAAATTTCATAATCGTACTGGGATTTTTTTACCTGCAACAGAGCTGTCTGGAGGAATCACATCTGAAGAAGTTTGGGTGGACCAGCTGAGGAGATGTGTTTCTGGGGAGACCAAGTCAAGCTGCTGCATCAGAATTGATGCCCCCGTGTGAATTTACGGCTCCCATGGCACAGGAAAAATATATTTTTCTTAAGATAATTGTACATTAAATTGACTTACAGCACACAGGCACTCTTATTCTTGTTGAACATATTCTGTCACTTGTTAGTCTGCCCCTTGTCATATGTGTTATTACAATATAGAGGGTTGATTAGCTTTAGCAACAGAGCTGCAAACTCTTAGCTTCATACTACTTGTAGGAGATGGGGCAGGTGGGGGAACTAATCAGGAATGTTCTGAGCAAACTATGTGCAGCTGATTTAGAACAGATTGATCCATTGAAATGGTATCTTGGATGGGTTATTGCACGTGTTACTGTGTGTGTGTTAAGGTAGTAAGGTGACTGCAATAAAGGGCACGTTGGAGGAGGAAATGAGTTCACCATACACCTAAAGCCCTGAACGCACATCCATATTTGTTATCTAGCTTGACACTCTCCTAAATTTCCCAGAATGGTTTTGGAAGCATTATGGGTGGGTTTAAGATAGTCTTTGAAGCACAGGGTGGAGGCAGAATAGGGAGACACCTGTATTATCCAAATGCTAAAATATCTGTCTGACTGTGTAAGGAGATCATGCTTCCAAGACATTTTGTCTTGCATTCCAAGACATTTTGTCGTGTCCTCCTTCCCCAAAATTTTTACTCTGCTCTGTTTTTTTCCTGGGATTTATCTTAAACCCTGATGTGGTCGATGGCTTGATTTCCTCAAAGGAATGGAGCTAGCTAGCCCCAGTTGAATCAGCGTGTTGGGAATGGTTGCTGATGATGCAGGTGCAGTCCAGGACCTAGTCTGAGGATGGGGTGGCACAAGTGTTGAGGGTGCAGCCTGGAAAAGAAGGGTCAGAGAGGTGAGCAGACAGCAGTGGGGGCAGAGATGCAGCTACTCCAACGACATGATGCTATTTTGCTTCTCAATATCTATTTTCTTTTCCCCCTTCTCCTCCACATGTGTTCACTGAACAAGCAGAGGAGGTGAAAATTACAAAACTCGCTATATAATAAAATCATTGTTCACTTGTTATTAAATAACTCTTAATATCAAATAACTGGAAGAATGGCAAGCTTTTTCAATAGGCAATCCAAATGTGAAATTTGACCTTCCTCCTCCTTTCTTTCTTCTGGAAGTGAGTACAGAACTGTCAGCCCCTGGAGTCCTCGAGTCACAGCGTTGCCTTTGAGGTGGAATAATTTAAACCCAAAGCATATCTCTGCAAGAGGAGGAAACAATGCATATCAACAGCCTCTGAACTGCCCACATAGTGCTTCAAGTGGCAAAAAATAGACTATCAGAATCCAGTTATTCATTATCACGTGTTTTGTTGGCAGGCAGGAGTTATGGGAGGAAGGGGGAGAATTTGCCAGAACTAGTGTGCTATATGACCTAGGTTGGGTGGTTGTAGCCAATTTAAGTCCCTTAAAAGGAGACACTGAGATGTCCCTCTTTTCCTCCCCCATCCCTTTACTGATGCTCCAACAATCCTTTGACAGCTTGATGTTGAAACCTTTTCCCCTAGCAACTGACTTTATTCCTCTGGGTTTCTGTCTTCTGAGTTACTGTAAGTTGCTGGTGTCTGCTAGTTGTTGTGCACTGGCTGCAATCTTTGTTTAAAGGCTATTTTTGCAGTACCCACTCTTTGCCATGCATTTATTACCTTTCCACTCAGTGCTTCATTTTTTGGGGGGAGGTAATGGAAATGGACCCATACTTAAATATCCTGAAATGAAGTTATATGTAGTGTGATGTGAGAACTATGCTGGATTTGGGCACTTCATGCAGCAGCTGTAGCTAGGCTATGACTGTCCTCGCTGTAATGCAAGGGCTAGCCTGATGACTGCACCCGTGAAGAAGTGGTTCAACAGTGTGCAGCAGCTTGGTTTGGGGAGCACGATGCTGAGTTAAAGCCTTGAGTGTTCATTTACATACGGAACACGCGTTCATGCCCTATAGGAAAAGTGCTATCAGGACTGCAAAACCAAACACACAACAGTTAGGAGATACCAGGACGTTAATTCTCCCACCTGCTTGCATGTGTGTGTTATGATTCAGTCATTAATTACGCAGTTGCACAATGTTACGTTTTTCCACAGATTTGCTACTTCCCTCTGTGCACAGGATGACAGGATGTCTAATGCTGTTTGAATGAGAAGCCATTCAATATTTTTTCTTCATTATTGTTTCTCATTACTTTGTTCAGACCATGCAGTGAGGGCAGAATTAGTGATGGGCTCATGGTTTTCATTTGCTTGTTGTTCTTCTTCACAGCACAAATGGGTAGAGCTTCATGGACACGTTTTGCAGTAGTCCTGTCTCATCCTGGATGCTGTGTTGTCCCCACTCATAGCCTAGGAAGAGAAGAACACTGAGTGTCTTTGAGTCTTCTTGAACAATCAGCCTTGCTAAGTGTTTCTGATTTCCTTATCTCCTTTACCCATGTTACTGATTTCCACCTTAGACCTCAGACCTTAGGTTTTGCCTCACCTCCTGCCTGGCTTCAGTTATTGGTATCAAGCCCAATGAGGCTGCTTCATGGGTAGATGCAACATGAGCAGTGTGCATGTGAGACAGCGTGATGCAGAGACACGAGCAGCTGGTGCGGGATGCAGTACGTCTGTGTCACCGCAGAGCTTCTCCAGGCTTCTTGGCAGGTGGGTTATGCCAGCCATAGTGTCATGCTATCGTCTGTATGTCCTTGAGTGCAGCTCAACGTGGAGTAACATGCTGCGGTGTTGGCTTACACTGAATTTTCAAGTGGTATTCACCCAGTTGTTTCTAACAGCAGTTAGTTGCATGAAGTTAAGGTGCAAAAAAAAAAAAAAAAGGAAGCTGTTTTGAAATATGATTTTACTGCTTTGTGATTTTTGACTTTTGCTCAGGCAGCTCAGATTCTTCCTTTTAAATGCAATTAACAAGAACTTCATGAGTATCTTGACCTTTTTTATTACTTTACTCCTCGACATCCATAACTGCTATCTGATTACCATAATGGAGTGTGGCTTTGTAATTCCTACCCCAAAAACCATATGCTATTTTAGGCTGATGCACATTTTGCTTTTATTTGTTTTTTAAAGTAAATTGTGATGGAAATTTATCTTTTTGTTACCTATATGAGGTTTTAAAACCCTCTCTGGAGACATCTGTACCAGAATAAAATCCCAAGCTGCAACTAAAATGAATGCTTAGAGATCACAGGGGAGAGAGAAATTGAAGACTGGGAAAGGCAGAGCTGTTGTTACACCTTCTCTCCATCTCTTTTCACATTGTGCTCAGCCTTGCCTGCTTCAGTGAAATTTCTCCATTTGTTTGCTTTAAGTACAGCTTTGAGAAGATTTAAACACCATCCATCAGCTTTCCTTAAGTCGCTAGGTTAGCACAGTGGTCTGTTACTTGTAAGCAGTAATAGAAATGAAAAAGAATAGGTGGGTTGTCAGCGAGTGGTGTGAGATTGTCGCTTTGATTTCCTTCAGTGCATTTGATTTTTTTTTTTTTTTGCAGGGAGTTGGGTAGCATACCAATGCAATCTTGTTTCCATTTTCATTTCTAAAAGTCAAAATGGTATTGTTTGTTTATCACTTGATGGCATTATTAGAAAAATCAAAATATGCTGGAGGATGCTGAAACAGTGTATGTGGCAACTGCTAAAGAAGTTGATTGTTATATTCAGATGGTTAAATTTTAATTGATTTCCAGGTATATTAGCCTCAAAGACAATCCCATCATAAAATACATAATGGCGTGTAAATACAGCACCAGGATTCATACATCTAGTGTAATAGATTTCACAGATTGTGTTTAGTGTTTATATTTTGTCTTCATTGAATTTACCCAAAACAAGAAGTTATTTCTAGTCCTGGTCTTTTTGCAGACCTGAGTTCTGGAGTCTGAGTTGGGAAAACAAGGCTGCTTTGGATTAGTATGGTCTAAAATGAAATGAATCAACTGCTCTTCTCATCTGCATGAAGCCCTCCATTACATCAGTGTCTGAAGAGTCTTATTTCAATGCGATGTAGTTAGGCTAGTGTTGTTGTGACCAGGCTTAAAGCTGATCGCTTACGTGATGGTCGATCCAGGATCAGATTGGCTGAGGGACCTCCTTAGAGCTTTTTGACTTGATCATATTTCAAATACGAAGGAAAACAACACAACTGTACAATGAGTCATCTAAATTTACTTTTTTTTGGTCAGAATATTTTTGTTGCAGGAAGTACTTCATGCATATTTAATGCACATTACTCTGAAAATTAGTCTTGTTCTCTGAATTCCATCTTTTGGAATGCAATTAATGTGTTCTGTACAATGGTGGTTGTTTCCAGATTAGTGTGTAGAATCATTGCAGCTTTTGGGAAATTCTTCATATAACAGATTTTTCTTGCTTATATTTTCTCTGATTCTGGATAAGAGTGAGAGATACTGAGGGTTTCATCTTCAAACAAACTTAAAAACTCCTGAATGATTGCTGGACTTTTATTCTAATATTAACAAAACAATCACCTTTTCTTTCCTTCTAGCTGGTGGTTCCCTGAGCTCATGTGGGCCCGGTCCAGTGCCACACTTTTTCACAGAACTGATGAGGAAAGCCCAGGATTCCTACACTTGATTCCGCAGACCTCCAGTGTTTTGTTGTGGGAGGGACCCAGGTCTAGTCTTCTTTGTGAACTAACTTGGAGCTGCTCTCTCTTTTGAATGTAAATTTTGGTGGGGTAAAGGGAATATCTTCCCCTTTATGCAGTCTCTTTATGGCTTTGCATATCTAGATGAGCACTGATAAGGCAGGTCTATTTTTGTTCTTCACAACGTGCCTTTGGTTTGGCAAGTTGGCTCAGACCCAATCCTAAGTCAACTATTTAAGCACTAATTCTGTGCTAAAAGTCAGAAAGTTCAGTGGCAGAGGCTGGTCTCTGACCTCTCAGGAGATGAACAGAACAAGAGTACACAATGTAGAAATGCTTATGTAGCAACAATCAGAAAATTCTGGGTTTTAGTATTAAATTTTGATGTCCTGGGAAACAGTAACCTAATAAACATTTTCTGTGTGTGTATGGTGTGGAACTTCTGTTTGTCCTACATAGTGCTTTTTTTTTTTTTTCCCATTCTTGGATCTCAAGGCACACTTGAAGGTTTCACCACCTTTGTGGTGGGTGGCATATCCTTGCCCAAATCCTCTTCTTTGGGTGGACACCATGCCAACTGGTCTTGCACGTTCTTCGTGTGAATTCTTTTCAAAGCTCTAGCTCTGCCCAGTGAAAAATGATGTTCCCATTAGGACAAATGGACACTCAGGAGATCTTGAATCAATTGAAGAAAGGAGGAAAAAAAAAAAAAGAAAGTCTTCTCTGCAGTTCGGGTTGGCCAGGATGAGAATATCAGCACAGAGGCAGTGCTACGCAGTGGCTGGGGAATGTCATGGTGGTTTTGTGGAAACCTGGTTTCTCTCATCATAGCCATAGCAAAAGCTGTGAACCTCGATAAGTTAGCTCACCCCATTCTCTGGTTAGATGAGTAGTTCTTAGCCCAGCAGGGTCTTTCTCTTAGGGGATGCTTGCCTAGCTCAGAAAAGCTTTGATTCTAGTTTCAACTCATGCTGTAACACTAACAATCTCAAATACAGTGATTTAGGGCAGTCCTTCCCAATCCCCAGCACTTAGCCATGGGTAGCACTGCTTAGTAAAACCAGGACATAGATGCATTGTGAGGGGGCTGGAGCATGGCAACGTATCTATAGTGTTGCTTCTATTAAAGCTGCCCTTTCTTTCTCCTCCTCTTCCTCCCTCAGATGATGATGATATTGTTTTATTTGTTTTAAATCTATAGTTAGCAAACTTAGTTAGCAAGCCAGCTTTAAAAATAAAGTAGCAATCCTCCTCTGTTCTTATACTGCAAGCTCTGTTTCTGCTGAAGCTTTGAGGCTGCAAAATGAGTGTTGGCTCCTACCCCTAACTGGGGAGATTGTGCTCCAGATTGACACACCATTGAGTAGCTGGTAATTTCTGTCCCATTTCTCTCTCTTGTGAGTGCAGGCACCTGATCATTAATGTCATCTTGGTTAAGGAGTTAGGTCCCTATTTCCATGGAAACATGGGGAAATGGCTTTAGAGACTTAGGGATCTTTTATTTATTGGTTAGCATTTTGCCTCCTGTTTAAGCATTTGTAACAAAGAAACCTACAATATTGAAATTTTTAAGAGATCGTGTTAAATGAGGTGGACAGTTATAAAAATGGATGACATTTAACTTTGCTCTGCTCTGTAATCCTGTAGCAATGTATCAGCTGGTAGGAATCAGTCTGGCAGCAGTGAGGCCAATGGTAGCAGACCAGCTTCCAACAGCTAGGGGTTTGTCTCAGGGGTCTGGTATCCAGTGGGCCGGCTTCCCAAGGGAAGTTATGAGTCCCTCATTTCTTGAAAGTCAAAGCCAGATGAGATGAATCTCTGACAAGTATTGTAAGTATTAGTTTAACTTCTGCTGCTGGATAAACAAGATAATCTAAAATGTTTCTCTGATTCCTTATGATGCTCATGTATTTTGGGCTGTAATTTTGAACTGTAAGACTTATGTCTGAACTTTTTGTGTTGTTTAGTGTCAAAGGAAGCCAGCAACTGTATAAACAAAGTGTTTTTTTCCCTCTCTAGGTCAGTATTGATAGTCACTTTGTATGATAGTCATGTTGATGTAGAATTAAAATGTTATAATTGTAATACTGTGAATTGTCAGTCTTGATGTTTACCTGGAGTACTGTGTCCAGGCCTGGGGCCCCCAGTACAGAGGGGATGCGGAGCTGTTGGAGCGGGCCCAGAGGAGGGCCACCAAAATGATCAGAGGGCTGGAGCACCTCTCCTATGAGGAAAGGTTGAGGGAGTTGGGATTGTTTAGCTTGGAAAAGAGAAGGCTCCGGGGAGACCTCATTGTGGCCTTCCAATACTTGAAAGGAGCTTACAGGCAGGAGGGGGACCGACTTTTTACATGGGTGGATAATGGTAGGACAAGGGGGAATGGGCTGAAACTGAAAGAGGGGAGGTTTAGGTTGGACATCAGGAAGAAATTCTTTGCTGAGAGAGTGGTGAGGCGCTGGCACAGGCTGCCCAGAGAAGCTGTGGCTGCCCCATCCCTGGCTGTGTTCAAGGCCAGGCTGGATGGGTTCCTGGGCCGTTTGATCCAGTGAGCTAGTGGCTGGCAGCCCTGTCCACGGCAGGGGGGTTGGAACCAGATGATCTCTGAGGTCCCTTCCAACCCAAGCCATTCTATGATTCTATGTTTCATTTTTTTTTAAATACTTGTAATATTTTGTCTGCAAAAGACCAATAAAATACCATATAATGTACTTTGTATCTGAACAACATATGGAAAGCTGGAATGCACAAATGGCAAAAAAAAAGATATGATTATAAAGGCATAACTAGTGGTATAGGTAACTACATTTTTTAACCCATTGACTGGAGTTGAAGGATAAAATACTGATTCAGTCAGTGCAGTGGTAACGTTCTCGTTGTCTTTGAAATCTGGATCACCCAAAGGTTTCCCACATTACACATCCCTTTGCTTTCCTTCACAAACCACCAAATCATTTTCACATCTGAGAGAAATTCCTGGTCTGACTGAAACATTCCCTTTCTCTCTCCACTTGAATATATATTGTTTCTGTTTATCTTCCATCTGAACTTTGCTCATTTCTATCACAACCTTCAGAAAAGTTTCCAATGGCAAATATTAAACCTGTTTGTAATAATAATAGTAACTGTGTAGATAAATGTCCTTTACTCTGTTGTCGGCTTGTCAAAGGAACAGTGCAGGTGATTAGACGTAGAACGTGATGTGTCATGCAGGTATCTTGTCACCTATAAATAGTAAAACCAGAACATTGAGGTGGCTTTGAATTCATCAATGGCTTCAGTTTTATTTCCAACTGACTCCTTGTCTTGTAGTGCAACCTTGAAAAAGAAAATCACATTTTTACTCTCTGAACCTTGCTGTTGAAGGGAGGTATCATAATTTTTCTTTGAGCTCCTTGAATGTCAGGTGTCACACAGAGCTGAAACAAAGATGTGGTAAGCATATCTGCATTCCCTTTAGTGTCAGGTAGCTCCTAAAAATTATGAGAAGACAGGGCTGTGTAGGTGTCTAGGGGTGTCTATGTCCCCCCTAGAAATGCATCTGGGGGGACTAGCACCTTGCTTGCTGCTTATCTTCAGTGCAACACAGGGGAATTCCTCAATGTGAGGAATGCAGGGAGAGGTTCAGAGCAGCTGTGGCAGACCTTATTTCTGGGCAACCTGCTTCTTTTGTAATTTTGTATGTTTTTAGCTTAGTTGACTCTGTGTAGAGTCTGACCACATTTTCTTGTGAGTGCCTCTTGTCAGATGAATTTATGGTGAGAGGTGAGGTAGGTGAGCTGTAGGGTTAGGGATGATTATCCCAATGGGAAGTCCATTTTCAGGTGGTGTTTGGAATAAGTTAATGCTTGTGAGACAGATTATGTATGTAATGGTGTCAAGTAACCATTTCTTCTCTCCTGGATTTTCCCTGAAAGTATTTCTCCGAAAACTTTTGTTTTGCTTTCACTTCTTGGTGGAATTTAGAACCAGTGACTAAAATGAATGTGGTCACAGAACAAGGTCTTTAATAGATTGTAAGATCAAGACACTGCTCTAAGTATAAGATGCAGCCATGCAGATGAGATATGACAACAAATTCCTTTTGTTTCTGCTTGAAAATGAAGAAATAACCCAAATCCTAATTCTCAGCATCTGATGAAAATACTAGCAACTCTGACCAAATCTGGTTGTGAAATCCAGAGTTCTGTGGGAACAGACTGGCTGAGGCAGATATCTGTTTATGTCTACATAATGCTGGCTTACTCCCTGCTTTATAATGTATTTTGAAATCTGCAATATGAACAACACTATAAAAAAAAGAAATTTCACAAATTATAGTGCTGTAAAGTTGATTTTGTTACTGAGCTTAAAAAGAAGTTACAAATAGACTGTTACTTTAGTTAATAGTGTACTTTGGCAGTGTAAATTAGCTGGTAAGTAAGAACAAGCAGTTTCTCTTAAGGTTCAGTCGCACTTTGTTTTTCTTCTGCAGCTTCTGGAAAAGCTCTTGAAACATTTTATTGATGGAGCAATGCACTCTCATCTGCATGTAGTACTTCTGTAACTCCAGCAAAGGTTTCTGGTGACAGGATAGACCACAAGAACAAAGCTCAAATTTAACACGTTCTCCCAGGTGGAATTACAGTCTCCATCAGTTAATGCAGTGTTTCTCAATTTTGGAAAGTTGAGTCCTGGCCTGTCAAGAAAACAAAGCTTACAGTAATCCTGCTACCAGCAATGTTGTTTTAAAAGCCTACCCAAAATGAGCAGTCAGTCAAATGGGCTGCATAAGTATTCATCCTTGTCTCCTGCATGCTCTGATTAGCAGTGCGTTGTCAACAGTGCAAGTCATTGGCATCTGAATCATGACTTCTTTACAACCAAAATTTCTGCATCAATTTCTCTGCAATTTCAGGCAGGTATTGTTGAATTATGGATGGGCTGTGGTTTCAGAATTTCTCTTTCCATCCAGATGCCTTTAAAACCCAAGCAATCAGAATAACAAAACATATGGACATTCTGGAGGACTTGTGGGAATCTGTGACTTAGTATTCATTCCACAGTAGATTGCATAGATTTTATTGTACATAATTATTGTTCCTTTTTTTTTTAAGCTTTACTAAGCAGGAAGTTTGTACATGATTCACTTGTCAAGGTAGGTGTTCTTCAAGCTCACAGCTTCCTCTGCGGGCCCTCTGAGCTGTTAAGGTTACTTTAAGCCCATAGGGCATAGATTTGATCTCAGACGCAATAAGGTGTTATTAAGAGAGAGCAATTTCCACATTGATTTGCACTAGTAAGGCTAAAGTAGGTAAACACTCCATTCAAGTTGAAGCAGTGCAATTTTCTCATATAAAAAAGAGGTTTGTCTTTGTTCTCTATTTTTTTTGGTTTAGATTATGTTATATTCATTCTTGTCATTACAGAAGCTGTCTGCTTCTGTGCTTCCAGCTGCAAATGTGACTTGGAGACTTTTCTTGACTTGTATGTAAGTGATTAAAATATTTTTCCCTAAGCCCTTTCTTGGGATACAAAGTGATATTCCTACACTGATGTCCACCGAGTGGTGCAATATTTGCCCGCTGAGGATCTCGTATTTTATTCCTGATGAGGTTGCTGCTGATTTCCAAGTGTTACAGACAAGTAGGCTTACCAGCTTGTTTCAGGGAACAGGAAGGTAGAATGCATGCAGGAACATCTGGGGTGAAATGATGGCAAGACTATTTCACTCGGATTTTTTTTTCTTCTTGATTGTTTTGATTTCTGTCATAGGAGATTTCTCTCCTGCTGCCCACTGCTTCACCTGTGCAAAGGCCTTATATCATAGTGTTCGCTTTATGTAAGCACGTAATTGTTGAGATCTTAAAAGGGAACTGTAAGTTCTTCCCTGGTGGGTTGTTCTCTATAGGAACTTCTCTTAACCTTTTGGTATTGCTTCAGCTTGAAAGCCGGAATGTTGCTATTGGGAGACGGTGGTGTCTGCAGAGATATCATGACAACCATCATAATGGGGAGTGGGCAAGGATGGCTCCTGCGGCAACGTTAGCTTTGCCTGTTAGGTAGTACTTAAAAATTTGTGACCCCTGAATTGCCTCTCTCTTTCCCAGTTGCTGATGCAGACGTGAGTACACTTGTTCTTCACCAGCTACACACATAGCAACATGCTTCTGCTTTTCACAGTTCTGGCCTACAGCTCACCACTCTGTTAGCAGTGGGTGCCTCCCCTGTCACCAGCAGTACCAACCGATTATGCTCACCTTGAGATCAGCAAAAATCCATCCTAGAAACTGCATTTCTATCTGAGGTGAAGCAGCAATTAAGCATGCTCCCCTTAAAATTTGATTATACACCTATCTTAATATGTTTTTTTTTTTTTTTTT
>VXAV01011907.1:454170-466925 GCA_013399715.1 Alectura lathami
TAATATTTTTTTTTTTTTTTTTTTGTTTTACATTGTCTCATCTTCACTGCATTTGCTCAGTCTTCCTGCTCTGGTAAAGGCAGCTACAAAGATGAACCTGGAAAGGGTTGGTGCAGTGACTTGCTGAGGGTGCATACACATAGCCTCCTTCTTTCTTCTGTCCAGTGACCCATACACTGTGGCTGATTCCCAGGTTTGGTCGAGCTGTGCTGCATTACATCATGAATATCACTAGAAGGGGAGCAATGATACTGCTTCAATAGCAGTGTATCTAATATATTTCTTCTCTCACTTCTTATCTATCTTTGCTCTCCATTATTATTTTGTGAAAACTCTTTGTATTCAAGCTTTTATTCAGGCTTGTAAGACTTGGGGTAGAATTCCTTTTTATTTTTAACTTTAAAAAAAATATATATTTTTGAAGTAAATATAGTGCCAAAACCAGCATAATAATTCGTGATTTTTGAATGCTGGGAAAATGACATAAGTAACCACAAGTAACTAAGTTATCCTACTCTTGAATATACTTTTGTATATGTGTTTATAATATATATTAGTCTTATCAGATCAGATGTTCTAAAGTAGTTTTTCATGCTAAGAAAAGGTCAGGTTTTTCTCTGAGTTCATGCGCTGTACGATAGGTTCACAGGAGATAGTTTAGCCTGGCATCTTCTGTGCCTGTCAGGTACAAAAAGCACGTGGGGCATTTTGGGATTGTTACTGTCCAAACAAATGATTTTCATGTTAGAAGCAAAAATATTGCATGTTTATTTCTGTACATTTCTGTGATTTTGGTGTGTGGCTAATGTAACGAAACCAGCTTTTGAGAGAAGTTCTACATGATGTTAATTCAGAGGAGTCAGACTTTTAATAACATGGTATCTGAAGAAAGGGGTGGCCCAAGCCATGAGGAGCAGTTCCTTTTCTCTTGCTGATTTCAATCCAGCAGGTGGCTGACCACCACTATTCAGTGACTGGTCAATGGTAACGTGAGGAAGCATTCCCACATGGGCCCTATCTTAGCGGATATGTATGTTTACCGTGTGCAGAAGGAAAAGGGTAAGGTCAAAGATGGACTGAATTTAGTGATTTGACCAACTTTCTCGTTGTTGCAAGTGTTACTTCTGAGCTGAGGGGGAGACACTGTGGGGCGAAAATGTGCAGGATATTTGTACTGTTGATACTTCTACCTTTGCTAATTTAGTGGTAAAGGATTCTAATCTCCCCTGCTGCTATCTTCACATCTTAATGCTCACTGGTAGAAAGAAGCCTCAGAAGCTAGTCTTTTTTTCTTTCATAAATGGTTATTATTTTCCTTTAATCCTGTGTTGGTCTTATTCAAAGATTTCATTTCAAATTAGCATTTGTCTCCAAATGACTCCAACAAATAAATAATGCAGTAATAGAGGAACTAAGAGCATGACATTACAAGTTCGCTTTGCACTGTCGAAATCTATCAAGTTAAAAAAAAGTCCAAGTAGCATGACATGACCCCTTATGAGGTTCGTGTCCAGATCCCTCCTGGGTCTAGGTGTGCTGGAATCACAAAGCTGCCGTCAAGTTGTGGTGTCTGAAATTTGTCTAACCCTGAAGGAGCACCATCAACTTACTGTGTCTTTTCCTCAGTCTGTATAGGCACTACAGAAGCAGCACCCAGTATCACAGTAGCCAAAAACAAATTAGTGGGAAATAAATATTTTCCTCTCTGCTGTTTGCTTGT
Source organism: Alectura lathami (assembly GCA_013399715.1). Classification (NCBI taxonomy): domain Eukaryota; kingdom Metazoa; phylum Chordata; class Aves; order Galliformes; family Megapodiidae; genus Alectura; species Alectura lathami. The sequence continues at coordinate 455,891 of VXAV01011907.1, forward strand.
TGTGTGCAGTTGACAGTGCTTTGTGTTGTCTCTCTTTGCTTTGCTTATATACAACTTGTGAGTCAACAGAGAGGAAGAAAAACCCCATATGTATATTTTAACAGAATTTAGATGGAAAAAAAGAGAAACTGCTTAAAGATCAGATCATGAGAAAAATGAGCATTTCTGAAATTAGTTCCAGAATCAAAAACACTTCAGTTGCAGTACCTTTTAAATTAAATCCAGCAGAGCTGCTAATCAGTACTGAAGACCTCCACTTTATTCTCAGTCACGGAGATCAGTGCTTCAGCTTGCGTAACATCTGCGCTTCCGTGCCACAGCATCACCCCAAAAGCTTACCTAATCGAAGACTTGAAGCAGACTTGGGCACAGCCCTGTGATGGCTGCCCCTTGAAGTCAAGAGGGAATGAAACAGTTTCCCTCCTGACCGACAGCGCCTGGACCCTCACCAGGGCACTGTGTTAGTGTCTGCAGCATGCTGAAGGCAGCAGGCCCTTAGTGCAATTCCAGTGAGATTTGTAATGTTACATGACACAGACTGCGTTTCCTTAATCTAATGTGAAATGCTCCTCTAGGCAGAAATGTTAAGGTTCAGTACGAAGAGATTGATTTGTGAACGGTTACACATAACTGCAAAGTTGATTATCACAAATAAGCTTAGAACATAAGTATTTTTGGAAGACAACTCATGTTTTATTCAGGGCTAAATGAGTATGAATTGATGTTGGATAAACAGGCTGAGTATCCTGAGGTTAATGCCTCTCTGACTCAAGCCATCCTCTGCTTCTCCTCCAGCTCCAGAGGTCTGCCATTTCCTAAGTCTTTTGTGCAGTGGGGGAGGGTGGAGGGCATATTGTCACATCACGTGTGACATCAGGTGTACTGTTTTTCTTCTCATTTTGGAATTGCCGGTTAATTGTTGGGGGCTGGGGTGGCCAGGAATATGGTGATTTGCTGGGAATTATTTTTCATTCCTTGTCTAAGCAGAAGTCCCATAAACTGAAAAGAGAGGGGTTTTGACCTGTGTGAAGACCTGAAGATTTATCCCTTAGTTTCCAGTTTTTTACTCTGAAATTTATTACCAGGCAAAATATTTTGATTGAATAGGATGACCTTTGGATGGGGCCCTGCAGGAGCAGGATTCTACACAGGCTTGCAGGTGAATCTTCAGTTGCATTTTTTATTTTTGTCTGGTTTTTACTTACTGTGGTACATTGTCTTTCCCCACCCTATGTTTTACTTTACGTCAGACACAGGAGCACTGGGAGAAGTGGAGATGTGTCTGCTTCCGTAAGTGTTAGGCTAAGGCATACACACCATGACAGAGGAAATGGAGGAAAGCCAAAAATGATGTGGAGGGACAAAGGTGAAGGCACATGGTATCACTTGTCCAGTGCTGGCAGCTGTCAGCCCTGCCAGGAATTAGTATTAGGGGCTCCAGGTTTTCTAAGGACAGCAGTGTCTGCTGTTGAACTGGACAGCCTTTGTTGTGAGGAATGAGAAGAAAAAGGCACTTGTTGAGATTTTTCTGTTTTTATTTCTGATACAGTCCCGGAGAGGGAGAGTAAGCGGACAAAAGCTTTGTCATATCTCAGTCACTGGCTTAGAGAGAAAATAGATTATTTTTTTGAATGATAGTCTTACTTGTTATCTGCTGTTCTCAAGTGTCAGTCTAAAAAAAAAAAAAAAGTAAATTTAGGCTTTTTTTCTTTTTTCCTTCCCCTTAAGAACGATGCAGGCAAAACCTGAACTTCCTTCCCTGTTTGGTTATCTAGACAGATATCCCATCTGTAAAAATTGTATTTGGATTTCAGAAGTCTAGCATGCTTTTCAGAATAAAGGTTATTTTTCTGTCATATGTGCTTTGAAAATTATTTGTTAGAAAAACTGTTGCTCTAGGTTGTTTTAAAGTTTGCTTTTGTTCTTGATTATTCCTTCAGTCCTAGGTATCTGTGTAACTTGGAGGAAGAAAATTTTATTATTCTATCGAAGCTTGGTAACAAAATTCTTCTGGCATGGAATACAATATTTCTTTATTTAATCCACTGTCTAAAAACTTGGTGCACTTTTCACTTGACTGCTGAGTACGGATCATTATTATTTATTTCAATTTTTGCTTGCACACTCAGAATATGAAGATCTTTATTTTTAGCCCATGAATCTCTTATATTTACTAAATAGAAGCTTGTAAATAGGGAAAAAAACATGGAGATGGGTAGTGAGAATTTCAGATTGTTTCCATTTTCAAGGAAAAGGAAATAAATTACAAAAAACTCAGATTTGTAACTGTTTGTAAACTGCAGTGCAAAACTGCAAGACACGCATTTGGTTTATACAGAAGTAGTTCAGAATATTTCATTGTATAATTTGTGTGAGGCCATATAGTTCTTGAGTCATAATGACATTTCAGCTTGTGTAAATAGCATATGCCAGTAGAGGATCCTGGTCTGACAGAGAAATTACCTTAAATTAGTTAATTTTAAAAGCAATGTGCTAGCATCTGGGAGGTAAGAAAACATTTTCAAGACTAATGTTAAAAATAATCAGTTTTTTTTTCTTTATTCTGCTGTTCCAAACCTCTGAGGATTTATTACCATCTCTTTCCTGTCTTGTGTTGCTCCCCCTCACTCCTTCTTTAATTTCCAGATGCAATGAATACTATTTGATGCCAACAAGAAGCATCCTGGAAAAAAAAAAAAAAAAAGACTTCAATCTTTGCATATTTTTTTCTGTTTGGCACAGTGTTATCATAGACTGTACCCCTTTTGAAAATCGGTATATATGATTTTAACATACTATAGAAAAAAATAAATGGCATGATCATAATCATCTCTATCCACTTTACTCATCGTTTTACATCTACACATCAACTATAGAACACAGGTCTTGGAATATGCTATGATGTTGTCTGGATAAAATGCATTTTTATGGAAATACTTCACAATCAGACATCCTTTGCTTTTTGAAATAGTAAAAACATATCAATCTTCTGTAATTCTGATGCCCAGTCTATGATGCAGCTGGAAATCATTTATGCTGAGTTCCCTAGAGCATTTCTCATTGTTTACTTGGAAAGACTGTGATTAAATTTTATTATCCTTGTTGTTTGATTCCAGAATCTTTGGAATGTGAGATTCCAGTTCTATATACATGCCTCTGTGCTAACATAACCTCGCCCAAAAGGTTTTGACACATGGGCTTAAAGATCTGTAGATCAAGGGTTTTGAGTGCCTTCTATTCTGTAGAAGTAATGTATAAAAGTCAAAGCTTGTAGAATCAATTTTTATTCTTTGAATAAAATGTGAAAGTTGAAATAGTAGTAATTTAAGGAAGATTGTACAGGGAACATGTAGGATGGAAATTACAAAAAGACTTCAATCATGAGAGGAGTGGAGATCTAGCATAGCTTCTCAGTAGGAATAAGAAAGAGGAAACAACTGGGCTAATTTGAGATTTGTCTTGGTAGCTTTATGAATGCAAATATATGTTTATCCATAACAGTGTAAGAGAGGAGACAGATTTTTATGACCTAGAAGGTCTTTTCCAGACCTGGCATTCACAGCTTTGAAAGCTTAAAGGCTGAAAATCCCTCTCCTAAAACAAATTTGTTGTGACTGTAGAAAAAACAAAGCAAAGTAATTTAGTTCAAGAAAGCATTTTTTCCTTCTTCGTGCTTTCCTAGGCTGCTTCGTTAGTCTCCTGGTGAATTACAGGGATAAAAGGCACTTGTCATGTTTATTAGATCACCACCTGTATCACTTTTTTTCCTTTCCTCTTCACAAAAACTAATGGTGACATTTCTGTTACCGCAAGGAGTCCTCTAAGGTCTGTCGCTCTGTTGCCATAAGAGGAATGACCACATTTGTGTGTATTTCAGAAGCAGCACATTTAAACAGAGCCTTGGGAAGGACCTTGTTAGTCCTAAAACCCAGTTATCTTCTACCATAAGTGCCCTCGATATTTACTACTATTCATAAAGAATTCTAAAGAATAAGAGCAAAGGAAGACCAAGAAATTGATGACAATCCAGTGATACAAATAATCCTGAGCTCTGACAGGAGCTCAGAGAGAATTCCACATGGCTTGGTTTGTTTCGTTCTTATGATTAAATATATGTTTAGTTATCTAATTCTGAATCCAAGACACCTTTGGCTTCTTCATTGCTGGTGAGGAGTGGGAGTGTCGTGGAGGTTCCAGGGGAACCTTGACCCAGGTCTCGGGTGAACTTATGTGGAGAAACTCACACTTACTTCAATGCAATATAGACCTCAAAATGGTTTAAAGATCCAGAGCAAGGTATTGGTTTGAATACTTCTTAGCAAGACCTGGTAAGAAGCAGTATGCTTTCAATGACTTCTAAGAAGGTGGACTTCTGATACAAGACAAGATTAAAAGAACTGAGGAATTTAGCATAATTCTGGGTCTAATTAAATCCATAACTTACTTTTCAGAAGGTAAAATATGATGTTTAATATATGTTTACTGGTGAAGCTGAGCAGACAGTAGAAAAATTCCTATACTGGAGGACTTTGCCTGGCATTTGCACCACTCTGACCTGTGCTGTATTGACAGTAACCTGAGCTCCAAGTATAACTGCAGGGCAATGGTAATTTCCATGTCTGTGTTTAAGAAACTACCAACATATTCATAATACAACCTAGGAATGCCTCTTTTGACACACAGCCTCTTTCATGATCTGTTGGCCCTTCTGGGATAGGAAAAGTAACCTGCCACTTCTATTCTTGCTCTACAAACTCTGGGTACACCTTTTAAAGAAGCATCCCCTCATGTCAATGCTACAGGAGTTACCTCAGAAAAGACACCACCATATGGCAGAGACCTTTGTTATCCTGATCAAACTTTCTGCAGCAATTATGCTCCTTTTGTTTTGCCTCTTATTTCCTTTCACAGGATTCCTGTGTATTACTTGTGTCTCTAGCAGATTTGCTTGTTTATATGAAAATGATGACAAAGTCTAGGTGTCACTTTTTGGTCTGTTAATAGCTGGGTATGATGTTTTATTTGATAATTTGAGGACCCCTACTTAGGGAGTTGCCATACTGTATTTGCCTCTCAGCATTGGCTTTGCTGTTTGAAATTCTTAATTAAATAGCTAGTGGGAATGTATTTCATTGTCTCTAGGTTAGCCTCCTGTGGACATGAGCTGTCCTATTAGGTGGAGGAGGGCTGGACTTTGGGCTGAAAACAGAGCTGCTTAGAGCCAGACTATTTTAAGGAGATGCACCAGTTTCTATGCATCTTTTGCTGCTGGTCTGTGTGTCAAAGAATTGAGAGCAATGGAGGAAAGATCTGCTGGGGATGTTGATGTTGGGTGGATGGAAAGCTACCTACGTCTCTGTTTTTCCATACCCTGTTCCCTGGGCAGCAGACCATCAGTGACATGCAGAAGCAAGTATTTCATGGAAGTCCATTTCTCCTTAGTGCTAAATGAATTTCTTACATCAGTCTTCACCTGTGGCTGAACCTGAGGAAAATGGGAGTTAATGTAAGAGGCTAAAGAATACATTGACAAAAGGATGAATAACTGATCAATAGGGTTTCATTTTGCTAAGAATTCTGATGGAATGCAAACACGAGAATAGCTGAGAGGGTTTTATAATCTCTCTTTTAAGTAATCACCCCCTCTCCAGGCCAAAAGGAGAGGGGGGTGACCACATAAGGGCTTACAGAGTGCTGCTGTGGTAACCCTGCAGTAGGTTCTAATCTATGAGAGAAACTGGCAAGGCTACTAATAAAATGCAGGATTAATAAATGTACAGTTGACTGTGATGTGGTGGAGGAAAGCCAGCACTTCTTCCCTCAAGGACTTGAGTCCTGCGGAAATTGCTGGAAGAGGCGCCAGGCTGCGATCTGGCTGAGGAAGTACACACACTGCTCCCACTGAGGCTAGAAAAAAAAAAAAAAGGCTTTTGAGGCAGAAAGTAGGCCTAAAAGGGATGATCTCCATGTGCTCAACTAACAATTAAAATGTAGTGAGCAAGAGGAGGGTGGTTAGCAGTCAGTGGGTGGGTTTTAGAGTGGCGGAATGTTACCTCTGGGAGCTGGGAATATGTGTTGGCAGCAGTGCTGCTCAGCACACTGTTTGTGGGCTGACAAAGAGCAAAGCATGAGGAGGCCAAGCTTGCTGCTGCTCTGCGTTGTTGGCTGGGGTGGGCACAGGCTGATGGAAAATTTTGCAGGAGGATCTCATGATACTGAATGACTTGGCCACAAATTGCAGTTGAAATGTGAGACTGCAGAAGGCAAAATAATGCACTTGAGGTGGGGGAAAGCCTAAAAGTTTGTACTCTGTATTAGCATTTGGCATTTGGGGAAGGGATCTGTGGATAATTGCGTACCATGAAATGATTAGTCTGGTGGTCACAGTGATAATCAGGCAAGTAGAAGGCTGTGACTACAAAGGCAAGGGAAAAAGAACAAAACAGAAACCACAATGGCACTGCTGAATTAACCTTTGGTGCAGCCAGATCTTGAATACTTGTTCTGCCAGTCTTACCTCAAAAAAAAAAAAAAAAAGATATATCTTTTTAAAGATATCATAGATATCATATAAAGAAAGCTAGAATATATTGTCAAAGATGGAATGATATCAGCATCAGCAAAAGGCTAAATGATCTTGGGTGCTCCCAAGTAGGGGAAGAAAAAAAGAGATGAATGAAGGGGTATCTGAACAGAGATTCATAAAATCACAGAAGGTGTAGAGAGGCAGATAATTACTCATTGTTCCTCACAATACGATACTCCAATCAAATTATCGAACACAATGTTTGAAACAGTCAGAAGGAAGTACTTTACTCTGCCCATAATTAAATTGGGAAGCTCATTATGTAGGCTGCTGTGGAGACCAAGAGTACAAATGGGTTCAGGGAAGAACCAACACATTCCTAGAGTAAAAAGCCATTACAGGCTATTAGGCGCAAAGGTCTGGAAAGCAGCCTCCTGCACAGGAAGTCCTCAAACTACTGATTACTGGAATCTGGGGCTGAAGTATGTTAGAGGAAGGATCACCCGACTTGTGTCAGTGTTTCTCTAAACAGCTGTTACTGGCTGTTGCCAGAAAGGGGATGCTGGACCAGACAGATTACTTTGTCTTGATTGAAGATGGCTCCTTGCAAAGGAGAACATTGCTTGCCTGGAAGGAAAACTGGGAGCAGCAGGTTGCAGGAGTGCTGTGCAGTCAGCAGAAATGCGTGTGAAAAACTGAAATAATGCCAGAGTTCGGCCAGTACGTTTTGTTCATAAGCACTGAGCTGCGGGAGTGAAAACCACCTCCAAGAAACTCTGGCTCACAGAAACTGTTTATACACAGTGCAGGTACTGCCTGGCCTTGTGCAGGAATTTTCAAATTGAGGATTTGTCTACACTGAATATTTAAGAAAAAAAAAGCATTTTAACTTAAACATAGTTATACGAATGACTTTTTTTTTTTTTTTTTTTTTTTTTTAAANACTGAGAAAAGCCTCCCAAGATTCTGTCTCCTGATAGATCTCCTAGCCATAGGACCTGTGGAAACCAATTCTTGCATTTTTCTGATTTCTCAGCCTTCCAGCTGGGACTCTACCCCTACAAAAACTTTTGCCCATATGAAAAGGAAGATAACAACCCCAGCATGGAAATGCAGCAACTTCAAACCCAGTGACAACTAAAATAATGCTCAAATCTGTCAACCACATACTCTTTCTTTTGCAAATGTTTTTTTTTTCTAACAATTGAATGAGATAAACCCTATTGGCTAATTGTCTTTCTGGATCTTTGAGGGTTCAGGCATAATTAGTCAGCCTAAACAGCTCATTGGAGGATTCTTTTATGCAAGGTAGAGCAAAAGGCTCAGTAAAGCCAAATCCTAGGATATAAGCTCAAATCTCTCCCTAATCAAATGTATGTCCTTTGATCTAATAAGTAGGTTGCATCTTGCCTCACTTCTCTGCAAAATGTTTTCTTTTCTTTTTTTTTTTTTTAAATGTGCTTGTTATACTTGACTTGACTAGCCTGAATGCCAGATTTTGGTTTCCCAGGATGTTAACTGCTGTGTTGGAGTTTCTCAAATGTTATCAGCTATGCAGTTAGTATCAGGTATCTTGAGTGCTGTGTATCAATGACACACGTGTAAGTGCACCTATGCTTGTTCACGGCGGTGGTGCACTAGATGAGTTGATAATACCTTCTACTACTGTTACTTGACCTGTAAAAGTAATCAGGAGAATACAGCTCATTCTGTTATGATGCAGCATTTCCTTGCTATTGGTTGCAACATTTGTTTATTCACCCAAGTTTGCAGGCAGTCGTATGTGCCTGCTTTAGAAAGATGTGGACTTCAGTGTCTGAAGGAAGGAATCTATCATGAAGGCATAGATTTGCTTTTCCTGGCTGTCTCTTGTCAGGTGAATACTGATTACTTTTGCTTCTATGAGAAAGACTGTCTGTTGAGGCTGTGCTTTCATTCATGCACTCAGCACAGTAGAGATGAAATTATTGGAGAAGATAACTGAAAGCTTCTCATGTTACCTTTCTACTGGAAAAGTGCCAGATGTGTAATGTGCTAGTTAGGTTAATAGGAGAGAGTCACTTGGATACTCAGCATCTGCTCTGTTATCGGATTTTTTCCTACCCTCCCTTTACCCTATTTGGCCTCACTGTTCTGCATTAAACTTATTAGAGATCCACATGCTCGCTCTTAGTCCAACCTCTTTATTTGCAGGAAAGGCTTCTGGGGTGCATGTGGAATGTTTTGACACTTTCTTTTTTGTTCCAAGACAAAGTTCTGATAGAAACTGTGTGTAGTAGTAGGCATTTTTAGCTTGCCCTCAGGTAGAAGTGTCATTTCCATCTGGTTCATGCAATTTCGTGGTTCCTATGATCATTAAGTCTTTTGTGTTCAAACCTGAAAAGAAGCATTGTCATGACTGTGTTTTGTGCGCTTTCCAGCCGAAACCTTAAATCTAGCCTGGCAAGCAAAGAAACAGCTGACGGTTTGCACAAATCTCTGCCAAGTCTCCCCCAAAAGGCTCCCTGACCTCAGCTTGCCTTTAAAGAGGACGTGGGCCAAATCTCAGGTTCTGCTACAGGAGGCTTACACATCTCTAATTCTGCCTTGAAAGAGTATCCAAGGCTTGATGCTGTGTGGCCCGTAGCCATTCATTAATCTTATTTACCTTCTAAGTCTGCTGAATTTGCCTTCCAGCTGGATGTCTTGTCCCCAGACTGATCAGATAAATTAATTCCTGGAATATTCATAACAATATTTGCTTTATTATATTCACGTAGCGGATGGATGCAACCTTACTGGCTTTATTGCTTGGCAAGTAATTGACTGTAAGCAGAATCGGCTGAAAATGTTGGTCTTTTTCATCAATAATTATTACTTTCTGACACCTATTCAGCCACATTTTCTTAACTACTTTGCACAAAGTGGAAGCTACCTGCTTCTGTTATGAGGGCAGGACTAAGTGACCACCAGTTGGGTTTATCATTGCCAGTGATGCAAGGTGGAAAATGTTTTGGTGAAAGTGGGGCTGTATCACAAATGGTCATTTACAAATGTGATTAGACACAGGAATGTACTGTTGTGTTTAAGAATTAACAATAACTAAATTGGTAACAAATAGATATGGAAGCAGACTGCCATATATTGGAAACTTTTCAGAAAAACAAAGCATCAATTTGTGAAAGTATACTTTTGTAGTTTCTTGTGGTTCATTTGTTTAAGGCCTTCATCTGGTCATTGAGAAGACCTGTTAGATTATGTTCTGCTGAAATATACCGCAAAAAATCTTTCTGGCTAAAATGTTCAATCCTGATGTTGTTCCAAGTAGTGAAAGTCTTTTCAATGGGCTCCACTGGATTTTAGTCAAACGCAAGATATCTCAGGAACACGTTTTAATGTCTATGTCTTGCCTGCATTAAGTGGAAACGGGACATTGGATAATCAGAGGCTGTTAATGTGCTGAGTTGTTTGTGCTACCTATAGAAGAGGGAATTTAAGACATTTCGATTCAGCCCACTCTATTTTCCCAGATGTACACTGGGAGTAATGAAATATCCAAGACGCCTAACCATGGATATATATTGCACTATTTATTGTCTGGACAATGAAATGATTTGTTTAGCATATGGCTGACCTGGATTGTCATTACTGGCTCAATTGACCTTTATTGCCATGGGACAGTGGGTAGATTAGGAAATGCTATAAATAGCTGTTGTACTCTGTTGTGCTGTGGGAGTGGTATCACAAAAATGTGCTTTACACAAACAGACTGTCATTTCACTTTGTGGGGGTTGAGTGTATTGGGCATACAAGAGAAGATCTCTCCTTTACTGTTTGCTTGTTTGTTTGTTTTCCTCTTCTGAATCATTGCAGATAAAGTTGTAAGATTGTGTTGGCCACTGCCATCAGGTGGTAAAATAGACAATACAGTAGTATTATGAAGCTTTATGAAACCTACCATCTAAGAGCAACTGAGTTTTGTATCAGCAGTGTGTTGTGCTTCCACTTAATGGCTTGCTACTCAACACTGATTTTGCAGGGCTGAGTGCAGCTGGGAAACAGGTTGGTGGGAATGCTCTCTCAAGTCCTTGTGGAGCTCCAGGAGTGCTTCTGGTCAGCATCTGTGGTCTTTGAAGGAGACCATATCTATCTCAAGAAGGACTTTGGACCAAAAAGATAGAATTGAAGTATAAGTGGAAATCAGTTGTAATACCTTGAGGACATGCTGATACTATCAAAAAGGGTAGTGCATCACTCCTAAGGTGGTGTCCCAGTGTCATGCTTGATGTAGTCTGATGCTGAATGGAAGACATTTCCCACCATACAAACTATTGACACACACACATGCATGAAAAAAAGATGTAACTCATATTTCATTCCTCTAGTAAAAGCTATTTGGAATTACGCACAATATCATTCAGCAGGGTCTGCTGGTATGTAATGAATAAGTGTGATGATTAGGGATTCTGCTGAAACTAGCAAACAGAACCATATGCAGCCCTCTGGATTTGATGTTTTTTTGATGATTTC
>VXAV01011907.1:469857-484775 GCA_013399715.1 Alectura lathami
ATTTTAACACAGAAGGATTTCATACTTAAGCTTTATGGCCCCAGATTTAAGGCTGAGTGTACATCTTGTGCTGGCTGGGGCTGTAGGAGCAGTAGAAGAAATCTTTCGTCACAATGCTGTGCAAGCATGGCAAAATTTCTTCTGGGTCCAAGCTGGGCTGTTGTTAAGAGAACATATGTTTCTGTCCGCACACTCTTTCTTCTCCTACTTTTATTTCTGGGCCAGTTCAGAAGGGGCTGGTTTAGCACTGTCTGCAGGATCTTATGTGGTTGTGTACTTGTACATGTCAAGAAACAGAGCCTCAAGCTGGTAGGACACACAAAAATGTTCCATTTAAAACAAAGGGTACAGTGGATTTTACTCTGGGGTCTTGGTAAAGAGCTCTGTACATTGCAGCATTCAGCCAGCAGCCACCCAAGTGTCTGTTGGATGAAGACAACTTATGTTTTGGTGAGTATGACTTATGGTTCATCTCAGATGGTTTTTATACCAAGACTGAATGGCTTTCTAGATGGTGTGCAGCAGTAGCACTTGAAGTTTAATGGGATGAAATTTTATGGACTGCACTACAGGAAACTAGTTTGGATTCATCCTGATCTTCTACAGTACAGTACAGAAGAGTGTATTGGAATAATGAGTTTGAAAGAGTACATAGAAGAGCTTGTGTTGAAAACAACTTTATCTTTTTGTCCAGGAAACTTGGGTCCTGATTTAGCAAGGTGTTGAACCACAGGCCTGCTTTCAGTTATCCAGGTTTTGTGTGTGATCCTTCAGATTTCTATTATACTTAGGCACAGGCTAAGTCAAACACCTTAAAAAACAAACAAACAAAAAACCTGAAATGCCTGTCCCTGTGATATGTTTATTATGCCCAGCCCCTTCTCTCTCCCTCCACCACTTCAGGCGACGCTCCTACATTTTAAATGATAAAGTAAGCCATTCTAGCCTGGATCCTCAAATAAGTATGGATCGTGCCACCTCATGCAATGAGTATGTACCACTGAGGATTTTGTTCTTTATTGTCATACTAACACTTTTTCCCAAGGAAGATAACCATAACTTTTTGTGCAAAGTCATCCTGTAATTCCCTTCTGTACACTGCTTGTCTAGCTTTTGGCGCCTACAAAATTCTTGACAGCCAATAATTTGGCTTAAGGGATATTTAAAGACATGCAGCTTCCATTCCTGGAGTTCAAAGAAAAAACTGGAGACTGATTTGTGCTTTGTGCATTGTTGAATGCAAAGCAGAGTTACCTAGATGCAAGCTGAATGTTCTTCAAAGGAGACATGTTGTAACTTTGGATCATAAATTATACATGTTAAAACAAAAACTTACAAGTCTTAAGAAAAATAAACCATATGACTAAGTAGAAGTTGAAAACTGTAGCATTTAGTAATAGGTGATAGCAGCCTGTAAGATTAATTGGTTGAGAGAGTCAGTTGCATGGGATGTTTTAACACGCAGAAAAAACAGCTGTTCTTTCTACTAAATAATAGAAGCTTACAGAGCAGTGGTCTCGCTGGGATCACAGAAACATGGCGCAATAGCACATGCAGCTTGAATGTCACAGTGTGTACATACAGAATTTTAGTAAGGGTGAGGCCTAGATTGTGAGGAGAAGTTGTTTTTCATATATGAGAGCAGCAAGAATGCTTGGAGATCTGCTGTGGGGTGGGTGATAAGACTGAAGAGCTTACGGGTCAGGATTAGAAAACAGACCAACACAGGTGATGGTGTGGGTACCTCCTCAGATGTCTTGTTTTGGAAGAAGTAGATGATGTCTTCAGACAACTGGAAGAAGCATTATGTTTGTAGGCCCTGGTCCTCATGTGGGGTGTAAGCCACCCCAATATATGCTGGAGGAATAGCTGGGTGCAAGTGATCCAGGAGGCTTCTGCAATACGTTGATAACTTCATGACACAAGTGACTGAGGAACTTGAGGAAGGGATGTGCTCTGCAAGGCAAACAACAGGATTGCAATCCCGGACTTCAGCAGAGCAGACTTTGGTCTGTTCAAGGACCTGCTTGGGAGAATAATGTGTGACTTTGAAGAGACTACACAGTGATCGGTCTCACCTTGATTCCTGGGAAGGGGATGGAACGGATGGAACAAATTCTCCTGGAAACTATTTCCAAAAATAGTGTTTGGGAAGAAAAAGCATGGGTGTATGGAGGGGAGATCATGGCTATCCTACCCAGCAGCCTTCTATAATGAAGCGGCTGGCTTGGTAGGTGAGGGGAGAGCAATGGCTATTACATTGACTTTTGCAAGGCTTTCAACGGTATCTCCCATAACAGAGTTGTAGTCAAGCTGATGGAGTATGGGCTAGATAAATACAATGAAGTGGCCTATAAGATAAATTTATGATCAGTGAATATGACTTGGCAATGAATCTATTGCATTACATTCTGAATCTTTTTGGCATTAGTCAGTAGTGCTATTCGCTTATCTTCATGAACCGTAAGCATTTGCGTGTCTATTGAAATACTGCACGTAAGATAATAAACATACATGTTAATACATCAAGATATTTTCTACATATGATGAAGAATTTCCCTCACTAATAATAAATGTTTCATTTCCACATTAATAGTTTGACTTCTATATTATCATTTTCTAAAAGCTATATTAATTTTTACATTGAAGGATATTTCCCTTTCATTAGTTTCTGCAAGACTAAGTTTTGTAATTGGGAATTGAGTATTCAGTTAAAAAGAGACATACATCACCAGATGCTCACATGAGAAAGGAGAACTCTGGGGAATGGATATCCCATTTGTCACATAAAAACATGTTGAGGTGCTGTGATCTTTAGTTCTGTTTAAATCAATGACAAGTACAAGCCCTATGTATACTTCTAAAACTGCTGAAGTTTTGCCTGCAGATGTCTTCTGAAGCAATATATTCATGATCAGTTATCCTACAGTGCTGTTTCTTTTTTCATGAAAGCTGTAGAACTAATGCTCTTTCCAGAGAGATCTAAAGAGAAACGAGGGCTGTCGTATTTCAAAATGGTGGCTATCTGTAGGTTTTCAGAGGTATAGAGGTTGCAATGATAATTCAGAAGGTGCCCTTCCTAAAGTAATTTTTCCCTTGGCCGCCAGAAGGACTGAGGTTAAGCTGTTGTGAGCCAAAATAATGGTTCATGACAACATATGAAATCATCATCTTGGTTGATAGCATCTGCATGCTTCTCCACCATGAAGACAAACATTGCTGTCTGTGTCTGTATACATATGTTGGCAAGGACAGTCTCAAAAGCTCAGCAGAAAATACAGGAGTGGGCAACAGATGCAGGGATATGGGAAAGCCTGGTGGGGGTGTGGAAATGAGAAGGGCATAAAACAGCTAGAAGGTGTAGTGAACTTAGATCTGAAAGCTGAACCTTCCTAAAAACAATTGTGAAAGTTGGAAGCTTCCTATCTTCAAGGCTTGCCTCCGTCCCTCCGTGGTACAGTATCATACCTCTGTGACGTTTTTTGTTTTATGTCCATGCATTACACTCATAATAATTAAAGAAAAGGTGGCTTTTATGTGAAGAATATTCTCAAATGAAAATGTGCAAAGGTGGGATTACAATTGTTTTGTTGGTATGTATTCTCAGTGTTTGGGTTAATGCTATTTGCAACATGAACACTACAAACTCTGGAATTTCAGAGTTTGGGGAAAAACATGTCAAACATTTAAAAAAAAAAAAACAGACTTGTACAGAAAAAGCATTCAAGCTATCTTCTTGATAGTGACCTTGTAAAGGAAAAGGCTAAAAGTGATTTTTTTTTGCTTAGAAATATTTTAAACTAAATTTGTATTAATGAATGCTAATTATACATTAATCATAACTTATCACCTAAATGTTTACTTGTAAGAAGACTTCTCTCTCACTGTAGTGTTAACGAAGGGGAAAAAAAACTTCTTAATTGTTCATTTTAGAGATCTGTATTCCACTTTTTTTCAAAATGTTAGTCATGACTGGAGTGGATTAGAACTCCATTCCTCCTGCTGCAAGTAATGTTACAAATTGTTTAAACTAAAAATTTTTGAGGAATAGTTTATTTGTTTGGCTGAATGTCCATGGCTGCTTAACATTGTAAATCAAATAACTCAGGTTTGTCTGCATTGCTGTTGAAGTCATACTGACTGTCTGCAGCTTGAAGAACAATGAGATATGGAGATACCTGAGGGCTTTAGAAAAATGGTAACCCTTGCCCTGTCATCTAACGTTGCTTGGGCACTTAAAAGAAGCAACCAGGCTTGATTAGTGAAATGTGCACAGCAAGTTATGATTGTGCATTGTTCTCAAACTCACAGTTCACAAATTGCTATTTCTCTTTCACTTCAGTGGAGGACTGAGTGATTGTGTTTTTTTTTGTGTGTGTGTTGTTTCACATGCATGGTATGTTTGTAGTCCTGAAGTTATTTTTGTTTGCTGTTGAGTTGTTAGTGGATCGGGAACAATCATCTGGGAGAGAATATTTGGTCTGTGCCTCCCCTGTGAGGCACACTGCATCTGCTAGAAGAGCACTGCTGCTCTGCCTTGATGAGTGGGGCTCTTTCTCATCACAGGACATTAAGCATTCACTTGCAAGGACTGGAAAGTCAGGCAAGGAATCAGAGTTCCCAATTCTCCTCTTAACTGTAAAATATTAGGCCATAGTCACTCCTGTTTTATCCAAGATGATGGGTGGCATCCCTTTCCTACATAGCAAGTCAAAACAAAACACGTCACCTAAAAGCCTGATTTGACATATAATTTGAGCTGTTCTAATGCTGAGTTGGTACCAAAAATATCAACCCTACTTAACCCACCCTTAACCCACCACTCCTTGTGTCAGATCCAGCTGTTGCGTGATCACAGGGCAAGTCATTTTGTCGAGCTGCTTTGGTAGAAAAATTGTCTGTGTTTTTTTCCAGCAGTTGAAGTGATTCCTGTATAGCTTCACAGCCACCAGATCTACTAGCACAAGGGAAATGGCACAAGCATGAGACTGGAGTTTTAGGGGTCAGGAACAGAAAGAGGATGACTGTCTCTTTAGCTGCCATTTGCTTCTAAACCTACCATGAAGACATCAAGTGCAAAATATAACAAACTGAGAAATTATTTATGAAAAGGTTGCTCAGCTCAAATCTGCTGTGGAAAAGTCTCTGTCAAAATTCTCAAGCGATGAGATAAATTTTTATGTGTTTCAGTTCTGTGTTAAACAGGAGCTCATACTAGAGGCGGTTCCAGTGACCTCTGTCAACTTGTGTTGGCAGGTGGAGTACCCTTTTGTCCAGCACATTGTGGAATCCTGTCTGTAAATTTTTCAGTAGAGATAATGCTGGTTTGGTGAAGACAAACTGCTCTGCATAAATGTATTGAAATGTTGTCAAATCTTCCCATTATAAGTCAATATAAAATTAAACATGAAAAAGGTCAAAGCATTTTCCTTTGACTATACAATTTTATTTTGATAAGCAGTAACAAGATGTCTAATCATAAATGACAGTGCCCTGTGAAATTCAGAACTGTGAAGTTCAAATAGTTCCTTTTGTTCCTGTTGGGACAAATAATTGACAGCCAGAGCTTTTTGGAGGCGGGTGTTTCTTCTTGGGAAATCTCAGCTTTTTGCTCTGATTCAGGATGAAAGATTTTTGAAATGTCAGTTTTCCGGTATTGAAGTCATGAGTTTTCCCATACAGTGTTGTGAAATTGTGGCACTGGTTATCTGGAGATGTGCCACTACTACCAGATCGGGTTATTTACATCTTTTATTATCTAGTCTTGTTTGAACTCTCTCATAGCATAAACTAGAAAGCCCATCCCTGTAGACTACTTACTTTATTTACACTGTGCTGGAAAATGAGGTGTGAATCTATGGTAGAGACTGGAACAACAGAACAAACTAAATCAGTCTAAACTAGGTTATAGAAATAGGCTACTTCAGAAGTCCTAGGTGACAAGTTATGTGTGTGTGGTCTGTATGAAGGGGTATTTAATCTATTTTTTCAAAACGGAATTTTGATTCCTAATTAGAACTTATGTCCCAGAATCTTCCCATATTGAAACTCCCTAACCGTCTTCTGTAACCTATAAAATTTAGCTCTGGGTTATAATGTGAGCTTGCATTAATTTCTTCAGCACAGAATATGCTCAGGTCAAACACTAAGCTCATATCCTCCTGCTTTGGGCCTCTTTTGTCAGGCTCCCCATAAACTAGACAGGAATTTAATATTTTGGGCAATACTGTGGGCACAGTAATGTTATTAGCATGATGTGACTAGGCTTCCATGAAGTGTTGTAAAAGTGATATAGTTCTTGCCAGAGAAAACTGCTTTAACAGCATAAACTGAAGAGAAAAAAAATTCCAGTCTCAGTAATTTACCACCTGGGTACGGTTTGAAGCCTTAGTGAGTTCAAGTCTTTAGAAGTTATTTATTTTGCATTATGAAAGCACTGTGAGAAGCCTCAGCTCCAAAAGATCATGCACTGAACTGTACAGTTCAGGAAAATCTGTCCTGGGTAGTCTACGGTTCAGGCAGAAAAAATGTTAAGAAGAAATGAAGGTATAGCACAGCGCACAACTAACTGAAGATGGAGCAATGGCAGTAGCCTGGTATGCAAGCCTTGCTGTCATCCAGCCTCTTGTGCTGAGAGATAACACTGTGTATGACATGAATGGGAAAATTTCTGATGAAATTAGGTCTAAAGACAAGTAGACCTCTTGCCAGAAAAATCCATTCCTTTTCCTTTTGGTTTATTTGACGTGAGCACCATAGTTGAGTTAGGTAGCACATGCAGATTTGACTAGGTCTTGGCTACTGTGGATGCGTTTGTACTCCAGAAGACAAAGGGTTTTGCTACCTCTGATTCTCTGCATTACTTAAGAAATCCACACGGCAAGAGAAACTTTCTCATTTCATCACTTTGCAACTGTTAGTGAAATTTTAAATTATTTTAACTAAAATGGTTATTTCAGAGCATCCTGCTGTCGGACGCCATCTGTTTGGTAAGCGTCATCATTTGTGACTTCTGCAGTGTGGGAACCAAATGTCAGAGACTGTCAAAGCATTTTCCATCATGGTCTAATTCTGGCTGAGCAGAAACCCTGTTTATTCACTTTGTTCAAATAATGTACAGTAATCTTAGTCTTTGTAGTTGAGCCAGCATTACAGTAGGGAGAAAACTGTAGTCTTTTTTGCAACCAAATTTCCTCGGGCCAAGAATTTGTAAAGTCTTAAGGGATAGATGTCATTAAATGAGGAGGCTGTTGAAGAAAAGTCAGATACTGCCCTACTAATCACTACTAACTCTCAGTATGCTTGGTAGATTTGAGAGTGTTGGTCATGTGAATGCATCTTATTTTCAAATATAAATTTGAAGTCTGGTCTTTTCTGGATACTTAATGTTTTGTGGATGTTTTCATAAGCATATAGTGCTGATCCAACCATTTAAAAGAAATTCTTCTGTCATCTTAAAGCCATGTTATTTTGCACTTCTGGGCCTTGTTCCCAAATTCTGGGGCTTTTGCAGCTGAAAGTTCAATAGTCATGGTTTTGTTTCATGTCTGGATTTCTGTTCTTTACAATTCTATATACTGCTCATGTTTATGAAATTTAGGGTTTAACTAGGCATTGTGGGAAGAACATGAGGAAAGTTTTTCTGTGCAGACACAATTCCTTGCATCATCAGTATCCTTTAAACAGGGGGCGGTGTTAGTGGTTTAACCCACAATAGCTCCCAACAATCGCTCGCTCACCACCCCTAGGCTGCAGGGGCCTGGACCTGCTGGCGTACTGCCAGCAGCCGGTATCAGCGGGATGGAGGAGGGAAGTGAGAAAAAGAGGAAAAAGGTAGAACTTGAGAGTTAAGATAAAAACTATTTTACTAAAATAGCTAAGGAACAAGAGATGATAAACATGCAAAGGGGATATAAGGGTAATAATACTGATAGCTGGAAAAAGAGTGACTTGTGAGAAAGCTGATTTCTCACCCACTCACAAGCCCAGCCTGGAAGGGAAAACAGACACGAAAGCCGTGGCTTCCCTCCCCTCACCAGAAAGCATGGGGAGGGCCATGACGTAATGTGTATGGTTTGGAGTACATCATAGGTCAATTTAAGTTAGATGCCCTAACTCCGCTCCCCCCCACAACTTTGTAATTCCTTCTCTCCCAGCATTAGCAGATCCGACTGTGCTAGAAACCATGACAGGTGGTCAGCTTATTTAATACTGTCATGGCTTTGTATGTTTATTACTATTATTTTAATTTATGATGAAAATAAAATATATTTTTCTGTATTCTGATTTCTGAATCATTTCGCAAAAACGTTTAACTTTTTTTCTCAGGAAAATGCTGTGAATGGAGAGCATCTGTGGTTGGAGACAAATGTTTCTGGGGACCTCTGTTACCTGGGGGAGGAAAGCTGCCAAGTGAAATTCTCAGTGAGTTATTTTCAGATTTCCTTTTCTGTTTCTGATATATTGAGCCTGACTTCAATTTGGTACACTGCTCAGAAGCTTGGGAGTTTGAATTGCTTACTGCTGTTGTTGATGCCTGTGTTCTGAAAGAATTAATGCAAAAGGGATGAAAGATATTGGGCTAAATATTTTATTACTTGGGAAAAGAAGCCCCCAAACAATTTTGAATGACCCAGATAATTTACACAATGCAAATGGGCTTAATAAGTAGTTTTGATTGGTATGCTAATGAAAAAAGATCAAGTTATTGAGATATTTAGGAAATATTCAATCAAACTAGCTTATTTAAACTATATATACCCACATCTCTTGCTGGGTTGCCTGGGTAGGGTTCAGATCACATTTTTGTGTTTTTTCTCACTGTAAGGATTTGAACTGAATTTTCCAAGCTCTTGAGTACACTCACCAGTAAGGAATAGAATACTCAAGGTTTGCATTGTCCTATTGAAGATTTTCTGCTGCATTTTAAAAAGTTTCATTTGCCTGATCTGTAACTCATGGTCCTCTGTTCTTTAACTGTGGAGTCACAGTTATACTTACCTCCTGCCTTCTTCAGTGTATCTTCACTTACAGACTATTTAAGTTGAACTACTGCAGTAGAAGTTATGAAGAGGCAAAAAAAAAAAAAAACAAAAAAACAAAAAAAAAAACAAAACCAACAACAACTCTTCCTTTAAGGTGAGAAACTTTATTAGAGAGTGGGGATCCTGTGTTCAAATCCTTGCTTTTCATCAATACCCAAGTGAGCATCCTGGATCTTGGCCTGCAAAATGTGAGGACAGTCCTTCTCTCTGGTGCCTGCGCATAGTGCCTCTGCTTCTGTGATACTGCCTTTTTGCTTTATCACCCTCCAATCACCCTCCACCTTCATCTTCCAAAAAATGCAACAACTCAGGTCATTTGGTTTGAATTGAGACACTTTGACTAATCAGCTGCTGCTAGTATTAGTGAGACTTTGTCTTTTCCAAACCTATAGGATTTTGTGTAGCTCCAATTTAATGGCAACCTTCCATAACTTCTCAAGCAAATTAGTTACTTTACAGTGTATAGCATGAAGGCCGAATCTGGGAAGTATGTGCCTGTTTACAAAGACTACTGAGACAAAGTCCCAATTTTAACAGGATGTGGCGTTATATACAAAGGAAGTATCAGCCTGGAACAGGCTGCCCGGAGAAGCTGTGGCTGCCCCATCCCTGGCTGTGTTCAAGGCCAGGCTGGATGGGTTCCTGGGCACTTTGATCTAGTGAGCTAGTGGCTGGCAGCCCTGTCCACGGCAGGGGGGTTGGAACTAGATGATCTCTGAGGTCCCTTCCAACCCAAGCCATTCTATGATTCTATGATCATGTGTTTACCTCACAGTTACATGGAACAAATGGATTTTTGGCTTAAGTAGGAGACAGAATTTTTGGCTTAGCTGACCTTTGGTCTGGGCCAATATGACTGTTCCTCTGTTCTTAATAGAATGAGTAAACATTTTCTCATGATTTAACTCATTGAAAACACCATGGAAATTTAATAATGTGTTGCATATGACTACAAGGCTGAGCTTTAGCTTTTCAGAGGAGTATTCCTATGTAAGGTGGAAGCACTGTCTGCAATTGCTGGTAAATTATACCCACCGTCTTGCACTTTGGGAGTGTTGGCACACATTTTATGTGATGGCAAACTTTTCCAGACAATAGGCCTAGAGATACTGAGTCATATTCAGGAAGCGGCAGAGTTTAAAGCTGCTCAGTTTTCGATTGCCTGTCCTTTGCTTGACTTGAATGTGCTTCTTCTCTATTTTAAATATCAGTGTATTGTTTCTCTCTGGGGAAAGCACCATCTGGTTTTGTAACATATTACAGTGTAAAAAACTTTTGTTATCTTAAGAACTAGAGATGGAAGTGGGAGTGCTGTTAAGATTAGTTATGGTTAGTTTAACCTGATCTTTCAAAAAGCTAATGCTTTTCCAATTTGAATTATTTGAAGACATTGCATCATTCATGCCTATCCTAGTCTTCCTTTGACTTAGCTCTTTTACATTTAGACTGTACAAGATCAGATGTTTGTAGCAGAGAAATGGCGAGAAATAGCTAAGCTGCAATCGCAAAGACTTTGTAGAAAATTAACATGAATAAAGACCATGAACTCATATTCTTTGGAATATGGAGCTCAAATTTCATAATAAATCAAGTAAGGTAGAAGTAATGGAAAATATAAAGTCTGATTTTTAATTTTTTTTTTTTTTTTTTTTTACTATTCTCTCAACATAAAAATGGCTGTAACTGCATATATCGCCACCAGCAACATATTCAAATCAAGATATTCAAAACGTAGCTGCTTGGAAGTCATTGTATTTACTTGACTTTTGCAGTTTTTCATCTTAGGGATTGATTTCTTTATATTGCCTCAGTCTTCTTGACAAATATGGAGACAAAAAGTTAACAAAGAACAAAACACATGAAATCTTGGAGAGTTGCATTGTGCCATGGTTCTTCCAGTGAAACATTAGAACCAGCCTCCACATGCATACAAACACACAGTGACAGCATATTTATGTAAATAGACTCAATAAAACTGTAATGATTATAGTGAAAGCCAAAATTATGTTCTTCCCTGCTGCTTCTTGTATTTATTTACAATATATTGAACATTAATCATTTATTGGAGATTTAAATTAATAAAATGAATATAAAAATCTTAAATCTGTCTCAACTTGCTGTGTATTTATAACTCTTCTCTCAAGTGCATGTGTGTAAGTTAAACTTCTATTAAAATAAATTTTAACTTGTTTATTGACTTGAGAATACACAAAAGTACTTTCTCCTCCATACGTTTTCTTGCCTTTGATAAGCTTTGACCCAGGGGATTCAGTGGAAATTATTTTAAAAGCCCTACTGAAATTAATAAAACTAACCATCATAATTAGGTTGAGAAATTTGTCCCTGCCCCTACATTTCATAACATTCATTGAGAAGGTTATTGTTATCTGTTACATGACTCAAGATTTTTCTGCAAGATAATGGTCAGGCACATCAAAATCAATATTGTGTGATAAGCATGAAATGAAATACTCTTCCTAATTGGGCGAGTCCTCTGATTTGGATGTATGTTTTTTTTTTTTTTTTTCTCTTTACTGCCTCTGCTCATCATTTTTTTGTGGGCAGCTTCTTTTTTTTAGAGAAATAATCTGTGCTGTAACCTCCTTATCTGTTACCTGAGACGCTTACTGCTAGTTCACAAACTGGAGTACCACAGTCTTCTGTCTGTCATGAAGTCCAATATTGAACTGGAAGAGCTTCAGACACTTTTTTCACTATACAGGACAGCTGAGGATACCTAGAGAAAAATTACGTCCTCCATAAGCAGATAAACATCTCCTGCTCCACAGCTAACACTTTTCCTGAGGAGAAGAGCGCCCCTTCATTAACATACTTCTCTCTTTCCCCTTGCAGAAATCTGCTCTGCGGAGGAAGTGTGCTGCCTGCAAGATTGTGGTCCACAATGCATGCATGGAGCAGTTAGAGAAGGTAAGAAGACATTGCCATCTTCTGGAGACTGGTGCAAATGACACATTTATTTAATTCTCTAACTGAGCTTTCAGTCTGAAAAATGCTATAAGCCAGATTAGGTTTTCATAGCTGTTTTGACAGCATATTTATTGAAAGGTTGACTTAAAATTTCAGCTTATCTTTTAAAATAGATATCTTCAAACTCTGTGAACCATTAGGGAAAAAAAAAATCACCATGGAATGCTTTCACATTTTTATGATTAAAAAATAATTTCCCTCTACTTTTAGATTGGAAATTGAAGATAGAAAATACAGTATCCTGTCATGCACAAAATTGGTCTTTCAGAATTTCTCAACTAAACCCAGAATAATTCATCTTATGATAGGTATCTTTATTATGAGCAATGCAGCATAAAATGCTACTATGAATATTTCCACTGTATTTACTAGACAATATTGTTTTCTCCTCAAAACCTCAGAAATAAAGTTCTTGTTTTTGAGATAAAACATCAAACTTTTTCTTTATAGTGCCATTATTTCTATGAGCATCTTTTTGTGGTCTTCTTCAAGGAGCCTTCCTTACCTACAAGTGCCTATAAACTATTGGTTGAGGAGTTCAGTTATCCCATCAATGAATCTTCTTCATTGCACCTAACTGGTAATATGTAGAAGAGATCCTCTCCCTCTGCTGTATTTCTTTCTTGGTGGGATATGTGTAAAAAAACAAGTGGGAATATCCCCACTGATCTCATTGAAGCTTCATTTTCACTCCTATATGTTTTGCAATGTTGTACTACATAAAAGAAGTTGATGCAAAACAAATTTATAGCAGCAACCCTTTGGAAAGAGTTTTTCTTTTCCCAGTATTTGGGCTTGTGTTGACAAATGTCGCAGTGATTGCCATAATATCAAGTTGGAGAGGTACCATTTCCACCCCCGATGCTTTTACCCACAGTGAAATTAGCATTAGCACATGCTTTCAGCACAAAATGTTACCAGTGAATTTTTCATGACTTCCTTCATCAGCGGTGAAGCTGTCTCTCCACAGCCCAGTAAGCTGGTGGCACTGTCAGTGGTAGTGAACGAGCGCTTAGCTACAACCTGCTCTGTTGAACTTGTTTATGCCATTCTATGGAACATAAAGGTCACCCTTTGGCAGAGGGTTATTATCAAGTCCATGTGTATCTTAAGCCCTGTGGAGTTTAAAACTGGTACGTAAGTCCTCTGTTTTGCCCTCTCTGCAAAGTTGTAAATAAAACAAATATAAGCTGGAGATCTTTTCAACCTGCCAGGACTCAGCAGTGGAACAATTAATTGCAATTCCACATAAAGAGCACTGGAGGAAGATAAATAATGCGAAGGTTTTTATTCTTTTGAAGTAATAAATATTTCATTCACTTCTTTCTTTTATCTTTCTTTTTCTTCCCTTGAGCTATTATGTTGAAGACCATGATTAAACAAAGAAAAACCCTCATTTCTGTGGGAAGCAGAGAGTTGCATTCAAAATCGGGGAAACTTGATCCTTCTACTTTCATAACGCAAGATTTGCTATGCACTGTCCTTAAGGGCTTTACTCTTTGCAGACTAGTGAACTTGTGCTTGAGTCCATTTCATTTAGTGCATTCCACTTATCCTTTGACCTTTTCCCCTGGGTCTCACTTCAGTTTTTTTTTTTTTCCCTCTCTGTATATTCCTCCACTCATATTTCTGTTGATTTTCATTTCTCAAAAGATCATAAAATCATGGAATGGTTTGGATTGGAAGGGACCATAAAGATCATCTTGTTACAATCCCTCACCATAGGCAAGGACTTCTTTCATTAGATCAGGTTGCCCAAGCCCTGTTGAACTTGACCTTGAACACTTCCAGGGATGGACCATTCTCAACTTCTTTGGGCAACCTGCTCCAGTGTCTCATCAGCCTCGTGGTAAAGGGTTCCTTCCTCATGTCTAATCTGCCCTCTTTTAGTTTAAAAAAACATTGCTCCTTGTCATATCGCTACAGAATCTAGTCAAATATTTTGTGTTTTCTCATCAGACCCTCTTGTTTTTTATTCTATGCTTTTTCTCTTCAACTTCCGATAAAGATCTTCTCTTCATGAAAGCTTCTGTTGTCTTCTTTCTGCCTTTCCCATCCAAACTGAAGGAAACAGTACCACTGCATGAGGCACTATTATGCTCCTCAAATAGCTTGTGGTTGAGGGAGTGGGTACAAGAAGCCTGATGTATGGAACAGGTAGAAATTTAGGATAATTTTTTTTTCCTGAAAATGAAGATTTTTTTTTTCACAGATTGTTTATGAAGTTATAAAGCTGGAATGTGTAAAAAGATCTTGGAGTTGGTTTTCCAGCTTCTATTATATTTTGAGAACTCAGCTTAAGTCCACTTTGGTTGGAAAATGATATTCTTCAGAAATAAACAGATGGAGCAGTTTCCTTCTTGGCAAGGGGAAGATTATTCAAATAGTTGAACTGAGCATGCAGCAGTAGCTTTAGCGAAGACGAGGGATTTGTAGAAATCTAGGAAAGAACATGATTATGGCATGTGAAGAGATTTTCTGTCATCCAGGTGAGTTACTTTGTTCAACTTGTGAAGTAATACACTAATTGGCAACACATGCTTTGGGAGTGTGGCCTAGATCAACATACTGGAATAAACTTTCAGCTCATCTTCAGTTCTAACAGATTTGTTTTAATGCCAGATTAATTTTCGTTGCAAACCAACTTTCCGAGAAGGGAGCTCCAGGTCTCCAAGAGAAGTAAGTAATGGAAAAATGATGGTTGATTTTCATTTGACTTGTGTGCTGATTCACCTGGTGTGGAGCTGCATTGGTGCTTTTAGATTCAGAGGAGTCTCAAACAGAGAGTATTGGTTCTCTGTAGGACATGTTCTCCTCCTCAGAGTAAACGTAAAATAAATCCTAGTTTAAGCACTCCATTATTTATACTGTCAAGAACTTATTATT
>VXAV01011907.1:503819-521192 GCA_013399715.1 Alectura lathami
CAAATATGATATAATTTTATGAGGAAAACCAAGTGAAATTAGTAGCTGTGAAAAGCCACGTTCTTATGGCATTTAAAAAGTTGCTTCTGTTCCAGTAGTACACCTTAAAGAACCAGCTGAACTTTAGGTGAAGTGTAGACCAATCCACACTGAGTGAGAAAGCAGTGGAGCAGATGCAACCTGTAGAGTCCTTGGTTTCTCCTTCACAAGGCAGTAGAGGCTTACAGTTAAGTGTTTATGGTGGTGATTGTGGAGGTCAAAGGAGTGTCATTCCTTGAACGTTGAGTCCTGCACTGTTCACTGTAGAGACTTCGCCTACAAAATTCTTCAGCTTCTTGGTGTCATGGATGGTATACTGAGGATGTGTGTGTGTGATAACAGAGGTTTCTTGTTGCAGGTGCTGATAGGTAGGAGAACAGCTTTCTGTGGAAGGTGAACCTTTGGTCTGGCCTTGAGTGCCTGTTCTTATGAACTATTAGTGGTCTGTATCGATAAATTCAATTTATACGCATACATGTGCACACTGTGTGCATTGCTGGGTCTCTATTCTACAGAGCAGTCATCTACTACACTGCATTTTATCTTGTATTTTTTTGGCTTATGCTTGCATTATAAAGCACAGAAGAAATAAAAGCAGTCCAAATAAAATGAATGAGTATTATTATTTCGAATAATCATTATACTATTCATAATTTCCCTTCCTTTGTTTTTTTCTCTTTTCCCAGGGCACCAAGGTTCTACAGACGTTTATGTGGTATTTGAACCCACGCCAGGTCTTTGATCTCTCTCAGGAAGGGCCAAAAGATGCGTAAGTTTTCAAGCACTCAGCTCTGTGAACCATAATTCTTTTTATGTTAGGAAAGTGGATAAACATCTAGCTTGGATATATTGGTAGACTAATGATGCTGGTAAGCGTGGATTTTCAAAGATCCAAATTATGATCCAGAATCAAAGCCCATGTAAATACCTATCCATATTCAGATTATCTTAACCACACGCATGGGGAAGATCAGACCTGGGGGTCCCAATAGCAGCTCTGAGTACCTATAGGGAAGTTATCGAGAAGAGAGAGTCTGACCATTTAGAGTAGCATGACAGGAGGGCAAGAAACGATGGGCAAATTGTCCAAAGAGACAATTGTAAAGAGAGAGGTTCTGACTAGACATAAGGAAAAACTTTTATGCTGTGAGGACAGTTACATATTGGAATGGGTTCTCTTCCTATGTTGAGATTTTTTTGAGCCCCAGCTTGATGAAACCCTGAGAAATGTGGTCTGATCTCAGCACTGATTTTGCTTTGATTTGGAGTTGAACTTGAAATCTCCTGAGGTCTGTTCAAATTCAAATTGTCCTGTGATTCTGTGACTGATTACGGCAAGCTGGTAGGTTATCTGTTGAATAGAGGGTTACTTCTACTGTGTTTTCTGTGTTGTTTGAAAATTACATCCTCAAGTATAAATGTGTATAGAAATAGATATGTATAAATATGTATATATAAATAAATATGTGTGTATGTATATGAGGAGATAAGTAACTGGAGTTGAAATTCTGGTATTCTGGGTGATACCTATTCAGAGAAATGCAGTTCATATAAAATAAGAAGGGGATGGCATTTTGGCATGCTCCCTATGAATACACAAATTTAATATGTGGAAGGTATGGTAGCTGTCAGATATGATGTTTTACATTGTCAAGGAGCCCCCTCTATTGGTCAGATTTTGTTTGTTTCTTTTGTTAAATGACTGTGGAGGAGGACTCACAGCAAGTGACAGAAGCAGAGATAGAAAATGTTACACAAACTCCTGTTCATATTGTAAGTAGATATATGCAGGATATTTTAAGAATTCTGTCTCAAAGAGAAGTAGGGCAATCATATAGGCCATCTTTTTGCATGTGATCACATTTTAGGAAAACATTGGCAAATCTTTTTCAGAATTACTGCTTTAAAATACACATTCTGAGTGCCAACTGAAGGCTGTTATATAGCTGATCAGATTCACATCATCAAAGTAGGGAGTTTGTTGAAGAGTGTGTCACACCTACATGTCAGTGGAGTCTGTGGACTGCAGATCCCACAGTGTCAGACAATTCCCTATTGGCTGATCCCTAGTGGAGTGAAGCTGCCTTTAGATTTCCATGTAGGACAGCAGAATCAAACTGTCTTCGCTTGCTGAGTAACTGATGCTTGTTAACTGGGCAGTAACTGAAGGGTGAGTGCCTCCTGAAGGAGGGAGAGCCTGTCTTTAGAGGGATAATTCTCACCACTAAGGTTTAAGAGACCATATTTCTATGGTATTTGAGATAGGGATACATGCTTTACCTAACTGTCTGATCAGAGCTACTTTGACAATCTAGGCAGCCCAGAACAGTAATCATTTAAAATCAAATATATACCTGTATGAGAAAGGTTCAGGTATTTGCTGTTCATACTTCTAGAGCATTCAAGCCTTTTTTTTTCCCTGCTGAAACACCTGCTACTCTCCCAATGATGGACAGAAGATTTAAAGTACATGTGCAGTTTTCAGAGCTGTGCAACAGAGTTGAAGTAGAATTTGATACTTGGTGCGCTGGATCTTTACATGTAAATGTATCCCTTCCGCTGGGAGATGTCTTATGTCTCTCTTTATCATAACTAATGGTACAGGCCTTTTTTTGGCTCTCCTGTTTGTATCTTAGATCAGATATTCAGAGAAAGATATTTGTTAGGTGTTACAGCCTTCTGTTTTATTAAAGAAATACAATTTTCAATTGAGGGAACTGTCATGCTCTACAAGCTTCAGAAACACAGTGGTTCAGCAAGCCCTGATGAGAAACACTGCATTTGGTTTAAAAGTGTCGATGTTTACATTTGTTTGCTGTAGGATAAGTGTGGGGAGCTTAGTCATCTCCAGAGGAAGAATGAGAATTTGGCCTTTCAGATTACATGGTCTCAAGTTAAGCAGACAAAATTCTTCTCAGGAGGGGTTGTCTAATGGTGAAGGAAGCCTCCATTTCATTTTTTATTTTTCAGCCTCTACCCTTCATCATCAATAATTAATATTCTAGAGAGAAATAAATGGTCTTTAAACTGTCACTCAACTGAATGCAGAAAAATTAGCTTCATTGTCGTATCAACTTCTTAACAACTATTTTTACTATTCCCTCCCTTGGCCAGGCTGGAGCTGTACAGAAAAGTGCCAAACCTGCGGATCCTGGCCTGTGGTGGAGATGGGACGGTAGGTGACTGGTGCTTGACAACCCTGTGGTCATGGGTTTCCAAACCCGTGGTGACTGCAGAGGCAGATAACCTACACTGGACTAGTTAAATTGTCTCTTTATTTTTCCTTTCTGTGTGGTTTAGCCTGCTTAGCGGTGGGGCAATATCCTTATGTCCATATCCTATCTCCTTTATGCATAAATATCTAGTACAACTTAAAAAATAAAGACAAATTGTTGACATTCTGTTACATTTTGCACAGGTCTAGGGGTCCAGCAGGTTAAATATATGGCGGGGAATAATTAAATACTATTTTCTGCTCCTATCTGTTACTGTTTTCACTTTTTGTGAGTACAGTCACATGGGATTTCCTCTGTATCTCAAGTTTCCTCACTTTCTCTACAAATCCACTGCGAGGAAGTGGTCATACTACTAATCTGGGATCTGGCAGATCCAGGCTCAGTAGTTACCTTGCTGTTGAATTACTGTATGTTTTTGGAAAAGCGAGTAAAGTCAGGAGAATTTAGGCACCATCAGATGGAGACAGACTGTAGGCCAAGAGTGGTAATGAAGGCATTACAACTGCTTTACTCTCGCCAGTGCTAAATCTCACTCTGTGCCACTGAGTGCTGAAATACAGTGGAAAAAGTGATCTTTAGTCTCTGTGAAGCTCAGATCCCCGAAGATACCTCTGATAACACTTGCAAGTATACTAGTTGCAAGGTTCAATGGCTGTGCAGGATGTATATAAGCACGTATTCAGCGCACTGGGAGGTTATTAATACCAATGCTTTGCCCTGAAAGACAAGATACAACGTGATTTGACTGCCATCTTGCTGGTACCCCGGACAATAAGATATTACTGAATTTGGGACACTCTTTGAGAAAATTGTGAGGTACTACTTTAGGAAGAGAGAGATGCAAAAAAAAAAAAAAAAAAAAAAAAANCCAATCTGTTTCTGAAAATGTTTGTCCTTCTGTCTGAGGAAGATAATATTTTCATGAAAGAAAAATACTGATTCTGAAAATATTGAAATAGAAATAAATACTAATACATTGAGTCTTAGCATCCTGTTTTTCCTTTGCTGAGCAGTGAAAGCAACAGGGGGCAGCACCTTCTCAGTATGAGCAGCACTCCACTATTACTTTTGCTGCTGCTCAGTTTGAAGCAAATTAATATCTAGCTATTCCCAAAGTCATTACATCTAGAAATGAGAAATCTGGCTCAAATGGACTTAGTGAATATTCAATGAGACCAGATGTTATCTTATATTATTGAGGTGAGTCAGAACTTCCTGTAACTTTTCCATCATTTCTGCTTGCTGTTCCTTTCCAGGGTATAAGTAGAAAACTGTCTTTTCAAAGCAGTCAGGAGCTTTCTGTTTACAGGGAAATGATAGTTTTCATCATTCCTGACTGTAAAAACATCCTTGACTGTACAATGTTTAGAAATGACCTCAAATTAAATAGCAGTGTTGCAAATATAAATTAGTAATCTGAAATTTCCGTTTGTCAGTTAAAAGCATTTACAAAAGTGGTCAGTATTTCTAATGTTACTCCTCCCAGTGGGAGCACAAGGCACAGATGTATGGATTAAGTCAGTGGCAATAACAACAGACTCTTTGAGAAGTCCTGGCCCAGGTGGAGTTATCAGAACTCTTTACTGTGTCTCTGGTTCTCAATACCAGAGGTTAGATTTTTGCAAAGTAGATGGTGACTTAGCTCTGACAGTCCCTTAAGGACTCTACTTAGTCATACTATAGTGCCTATGACAGACTTAAGTATCTTTAACATCCAGGTTCATGAGAGATTTAAGTTATTCACATGACTTAGACAATGAGCTGTAATGTGAGATCACATCTCGCTATTAAAGCGGACACTTTAATAATTGGACAATGGTTTATGATAAGTAACTGTTGAATAAATATTATTCATACAAAAATAAATTATCCATTGAAAGTCTTGGAGAAAGAATTACCTGGAATACCAAGTAGGGTGGTGGTTGCCTCCCTCCCACCCTCTATCAGGCCTTCCACCTCTCCAGTGCTTCTAATTCCAGCTACAGTTCCTAATACCGAGGTTATGCTGAGTACCTTTCTTTGAAGCTCCAGTTTCATTGTGGTTTGGGGTAAGAATCTATTTCAAATAATGGAAGTGTTAGTTGGGAGAGGAAATCCTGTCCAAGCACAAGCTGTATTTCAGTTTTATTTCTTATTTAAAAACTAACATTTTTAGTAGAGATGAAATTTTTGAAAACTTACATCAGGAAAAATCATTTTTTTCCTTATCCTTCTACTTTTTGTAACTTATTATTCCAAACACATCACAGATTCTTCCACATTTATATATATTTTTGTAAATTTGAGAAATAGTCAAACAGTGCTATTTTCTTATAGCAAGAGTTTCAGTCTTTTGAGTTTCTGTTTGAGAATATTTTCAGCAATAATCCTTTCCCCATTGGAAATTACCAGTTAATAAATCCAAAATATTTTACAGTAACTTCTTCCTTCTGGCCAGATTTGCATTGAAAAACTTCAGGTAGTCCAAAGCAAAGAGGAGAAAGAACCAATGCTCTAAAATAATCAATTGCTTGCAGTACAAAAGATCTGGATTTATTTTTCCAACCCACAGTCATCAGCCCTAAACATTAGTCTTTTGTTCTAGTCCTGTACTGATTATATATATTTATAAATATCTGCTTTGCTCAGAGTGAGATAATTCAGCACTAAGGTCTCTCATCTGAGGAATGGGAGACCTGTGAACAAGTCTGTACTGGACTTGATCTAGATCCTGTATTCCAGGACATGCTTTGAGGTACCATGATGTTCTCAAGCATCTCTCATGTCTTCTTTCCATTAGCATAAGAGTAATTTTATATTTTTTTCATAAAATCTCTGTATTATACACTATTTTTTAATCCTTTTCCCATGAATTTTAACATAATATTGTTTTTCAGAGCAATTTTTAGGCAGCTTGATTCTGTGTGCTTTTGCTTCCCACTTTAAGAACAACAACTTCTTTGTTCCCTTTCTTTGGAATCTGTGTGTGCTATTAACAATAGGCAGAATTTACATCCTATTCCTTCAGCTTACACAGGAGCTTCATGAAGACTGCTGTACTGGTTCTCTGGAAGGAAAAATCTCAGATGGAGCAGTTATGGATTTTTCCTTTTTATTTACTTATTTAAACGTGAAATTTTTGTGTGATGGGGATGCAATCAAAACATGCCTATTTCCTTCATTCCTTCCCTTTAATCTTCCTTACTAACAGTTCCTTGCATTTCTGGTTTTGTAGGTTGGCTGGATCCTCTCCATCCTAGACGAGCTGCAACTCACCCCCCAGCCTCCTGTGGCTGTCCTTCCGCTTGGCACTGGGAATGACCTTGCCCGCACCCTCAACTGGGGTGGGGTAAGCTCTGCCTGGGGTTACCTTTATGTGTGGATTCTCAACTTCCTGCTCTGGTTTAGTGGTGTAGTAGCATGAAACTTCCTTTTGGCTAATATAGCTCATGGGGTTTTGTCCAACGTCTGCTTTTCTTGGGCACAACAGCTCAGTTAAATTTCCGGTTTGGTGTCTTGAATTATTCACAATGCGATTGTTGTAATAAGAGGGTGCATAGATGCATCTGTTTGATATTTCAGGCCAAATAGTGAGAATGATATGTAGGCTTATAATTTAAGCATAATTTGAACTTTATTTCTCTATATTTTTCTTTGACTACACCACTGGTGTTATTTTGTGATTGACAAAGACACCTTGAGGTCCTGACTTTGTGGACTTACTGTGCTGGTGTAAGACTTGTGTTCCTCAGTAACAGTTTGTCAAAATGTTTCATATATCAAAATCTAGCAGTATTTACATGTGTTCTTAAGAACATTTGTTCCACTATTTTAGACCAGTGTGAAAGGAAGGAGTTTTTCCAGGGAACTGATGAATGATTTGCTTTGCTTTGGCTATCCATGGCTGATACTCTGGTGACCCTCTTTCTGTGCTAGGGTTACACAGACGAACCCGTGTCCAAGATCCTGTGCCATGTAGAAGATGGGACCATTGTCCAACTGGACCGATGGAATCTCCAGGTTGAGCGCAACCCAGACTTGCCACAGGATGAGCTGGAGGATGGAGCACGTAAGGTTAGAGCCTTCTTTGTCCCAGGGAGACTATAGTATACTTAAAAGCATCTTTGGGATATGCCATAAGATATGTAAGTGGGAAAGCTCTAAAACTTATTGGTTTTCTAGTTCCATCTTCTGCTTTTGATCTTTTCACATGTCAATGCTTCCAGCGATGTGTGAACAATAATACATACTGGACATTTTATTTGCTATTTGCAACTCAGACTTGGAGCATTTATCTTGAGAACCAAGTTCTGGCAAACATTCCTTGTATCTTATTTAAAAGGTCATTGTTTTTTTTCTAGCTATCCTGGGGTGGCAGGAGAAGGAATTCTATGACCACCATCCTTACCTAAATTAGAAATGCATATAAAAACAAGATGGAGAATTGTATTCCTTGGGATTTTGCTGATGGATACCAACTGTTCTCTACAGCAAAGAGTAGTGTATTTATAGTAGGAATCACGTGTTCAGTGATAAGTCATTTGGACTGAGGATGTTGAGAGGGTCGCTATCATCAAAAAATGATTCTATGAACCATTTTTCTCTTCTCAGTTATAATTTTGAGCTTATCTATTGGATGCTACTCTTCTCTGTCTAAAGACCTGCTGTGCCACTGTAATGATGAAGAGGCCGGATGCATGCTTCCCTACCTCATGCACCCTCAATAGAATTAGGGCTTCCTGTCTGGGACTTGCATTGCTCCTGGTTGTATATGAAGCAGGAAGAAAACACCTCGAGTATCATTCGCCTTGCTGAGCTTGAAGTGCCAGCAACTAGGAAAACCGATGTATTGACAGGTTAAGTGGGGAAGCACTCTGGGAAGTCTCAATGAGAAAATAAATAAGGAACCTTGTAATGTGTTTACAAAGATGCATATGAAATCGTAAAATGCTCTAAATGTCTTTGTATTCTTCAGGCTTTTGTATTTGAACACCTTCCACAAGCTGTTACTAGTTCTCAGAACAGCTTCCTACATAAACTTCCCTGATGTGTTCTATTTTCTTATTGTATTCTCATGGAAGTGTTGACCTAAAATAGTTAATTGCTGGTGTGGCATGGAATATTTCATCTACATTTTCTGCTACTTGTATTTCTGTTATCTAATTATAGCTTCCACTGAATGTCTTCAATAATTACTTCAGCCTGGGGTTTGATGCACATGTTACACTGGAGTTCCATGAATCCAGAGGTAAGAGGAGCTTTTTATTTCCTTAGCCTAAAGCAGTTATTTTATAAATTACAAGTGGGTTTGGATTTAATGCCCTATTCTTATAATTCAAAAAGAGTACTGGAACGTACAAACTGAAGGTGCAGATCACAAGTAGGAAGGAAGAAATTCTAACATGATTGTCTGAGGAACTTGTACTTCTTTCATTTTTAAATTACCAAGAATAAATTACATGCATTGGAGGAAAAGAGCTAAAATAGCTTTTCAAAGTTTTTGACCTTCTAAAGAAGATATTTAGTACAGATAAAAAGAAAGTTTACACTGACACAGAAGTGTCAGAACGAGCAGAAAGAACAAATGTAAGTCAGGTGCAAGTTTTCCCTGCAATGTGAACATGGGGAGAGAAGATCTGCAAGGACGTGAAAGTAGCAGGGTTACAGAAGGATAACCGTTCTCAAACGGAACATCTGTTACCTATAGATGAGTATAACATAACGTCATTGGACTTGGTACAGACCCAGAATGCATCTCTGGAAATGAAAGGTTTTAATGAAGTCCACTGTCAGTAATTTGAGCTGTTGAAACATCTTGCTTGTTCTCTTACTGATAGCAGTTATACCATCCAATGCCAAATGTGACTTTGGAGTGATAAGAACTGTTAGTTCTGCATGGTTTAGGCAAGCATGCTTGTATAAACAGACCTTGTCCGATTGCCTGTGTTCACTTTTCGGTCATTTCAGCTACATATGAATGTCTTTCTTCTGAACAGCAGCCACCCTTATCTTCATTTTCATATTACCGAAATGTCATCAGAAAACAAAAAGATAGCACCTGAATGCCACATTAAATAAAGGGCAGAGTGCATGATGGAGTGAGCTAATGCATATTTTATAATGTTTGAGACTGCTTCAAGCTTTAGGAATAATAATGAGGGGCCACAAAAAGGCACAAGAATGAAATGATGACAGATGTGTGCATTTATTTTATTATGAATGTGTACCACCATGCATTGCTAATGTGACTGAGTATACTGTATAGATGAAAAGCATGGCTACTTTTTCACTTAATGGAGGCATTACTTAATAATGAAGTTATGGTACCCCATAAAGAATGAATGTTATTCCAGAGATGCCAGTGTTTTAATAATTTACATGGGTGAAAAAATACTTGGCAGAGCAAGCTGTCTGTCTGTGAGTGGGTATGTATGGCTAGGAGACCTTTTCATAGCACAAGTGTCTGCTCTTACAAGTCATTCTGTTGGTGTTTCTTTACCATCNTTGTTCTGTTGGTGTTTCTTTACCATCTTGAGTGTTAAAATATACAAAGTCAGTTTTACATGTTTTAGGAGAAAAAAAAAAAATCTGATAGCTTTGTTGCTGATGTGTGGGTTTTATTGTGTTTCATGTGGAATTAAACAGTGCACAACAGATTCTGATGTCATCTGCAACTGATGAAAATCTGGAGAAACTCTAGAAGATCTGAGCAAATCTTGTAGCACTGTAGCGGCCATTGCACTTGGCCCAACAAGACAACTGGTTGCATGTAGTTAGTTTACATGGAGCTATTGTAATCACATGTATTTTTTTTTTTTTAAACATACAAATCAACTGGCCAATCAAACTCCTCCCTCCAACATCATATCAAAACAAAAAGACTATAAAACATTTTT
Source organism: Alectura lathami (assembly GCA_013399715.1). Taxonomy (NCBI): domain Eukaryota; kingdom Metazoa; phylum Chordata; class Aves; order Galliformes; family Megapodiidae; genus Alectura; species Alectura lathami. The sequence continues at coordinate 513,970 of VXAV01011907.1, forward strand.
TAAACCCCCCAAGAAATGAGTCCAAAATAAATTAGATTGATTTGAACTGTCACTCTGTAAGACCATTTTATGCTGTGGAGGTTGCTCATTTATTGTATTTCAACTGAACTGTACAGTGTCTCAGAGGAACCTGTATGTGAATGTGGCCTTTTCCATGGCAACATCTGCACTTTTCTCATGGCTAATGAGATTGAGCCTTGAGGGCTAGCTCCAAGCCCAACATATTTATCTCTGCTTTCTCAGGAACCATTCTTGGTAGAAACTCTTTCCAGAGTCACAGTTCTCCCCTTTGCAATGCTTATGCTCTGGTAGAGAAAGGAATATGCACCTTACTTCTTCCCTGCTGACATGCTGTTTTGTCCCTGAGCTTGAGAAGGTTGAGGATGGACTGTGCCTTGAATATACAGTCAGTGATCTACAACCAAAATTGTATTCTAATGAATTTTTGGCTTTATTCCACATGGTAAAAAGAGTTCTTTCCCCTACTCATACTCATCAGCTGTGTCAGAAGTAGGAGCAGTTTGGCATATTGAAGGACTGCTAGGTTTCTGACCTCAGAAAGGCTCCGTATTGGTTTAGCTGGTTCTAAACTAGGGCTTCAGTTCAGATGAGTTGTTTCAAGGGGTCATTTCAGAAAAAGTGATTTGGAGGTGTTTGCACCAGTGTGATGCTTTAGCCAGGAGAACTAGGCCAGCCCTTGGATGATTTTGCTACACAAGCACTGAGCAACAGTAGCTGAATGATACTGTTACTGAATAAAGTATCAGGACTACTTCTGAAATCTCTGGGTGTTGCAGCCTGGGAAGGCAGCCCCCAAGGGAGCACAAAAACGATCTGTATTCTGGGAAACATGCTGTATACTGGGAGACATAAGGAACTTCATTTAGCTTATTGGAGAGAATGTTAAGAGGTGATTTAATCACAGCCCATAAGCATTTATTCAGGGAGAATGTATCTGATAGTCGAGGGCCTTTAAATCTAATGGACAGACCAATATATTAAGATTTAGCAGCTGACAACTGAAGCCAGAAACATTCAAGATAAGAAAAATAAGCCAGCAAATGTTTATTTTAACGGTGAGAATAATTAACCATTGCATGGGCATTTCTACTGGACTATTAAAATTCTGCATCACTTTGAGTCTAATCAAAGTGAAATTGCCCTCTAAATAGGTTTTAAAATAACAACTTCTAGTTCTCTGCAGCAATATTTGGATAGAAATATCAGTTCCTGTGTACCTGCTAGATGTCTCCTTTGTAATGTATCAGAATTCCTTTTTCATCTCATAATTTACTAACACTTTAGTCCTGCTTTGGAGCATAGTTTAATGTTTCATGAGTTTCTAATAAGCCTTGAAATCTGCTTTTTATGTTGGTAGACACAGAAGCCTCACAGATGGTATTGAGCAGTCATGAGACAAATAGTCTGAGAAGTGCTAAAAAAGCTGATTGTATTATTGTTACCTCTTTGCTCATGTTTCCATCTGTTTTCACTGTACAAGAAAGGGGAAGAATTCAATGTCAGTGTTTGAAATCTGATAGCAGATAATGGCACAGATGCAGGAACCTCAAACAAGAAAAATGTGTTCATGTTAATATTTTTACTGAGCGATGTGCACTCAAAGTGCTATAGTGTTGGTAAGGAATCAGCTAATACAATGGAATCTGTGTGGTTTATTAGGGTGCTCATATTTTTCCTTTGTATCCTTTCACAGAAGCAAATCCAGAGAAATTCAACAGCCGATTTAGAAATAAAATGTTCTATGCAGGGGTGAGTTGTGATTCATTTTACAGCATCTTATTTTAGTTGCTTGGATGTTTTACTATATTCCTTCTCTTCTCACTTTCTCACACCAGGGACTCATGCCAATTCATTTTGCCAGCTGCAATTTAAAATTCACAGGTACTTTTTCTGGCCGCGCTACATATGTCTGTTGGAGAATGCTGATTGCTTTGTAGTACTCCTTTAGACATTTTACTCCCCCTGCTTCTGGCTCTCAAGGTTCTCAGCGAAGTGCTCTGATCCTTTGTGTTTGGGCAGGACTCTGAGCTTTTTAGAGACATTCCTCAAGTATTAGCCTGCATCTTTTTGGCTTTGAGGAGTTCTCTTGGATGTAGGGTCATAGGGAGTGGACATCAGTGATCAGCAATTCTGAGTGTTTTATTTTCATATGTGAATATTCAAATAAAACTACACACTTTTTTAATTCAGGTGAGAAATGTACAATAATTTATTTTAAAGTGCAGTTATAAAGAAACACTAGTTTGATAATGCATGGCATACTGTATGGCTTTCAGGAGGATGACTTCCGGCATACTTATGTGCCTTCAACTTCAAAACAAATATGAGCAAGAATTTGCATTTAAACCATGGGGTACCCAAGGATGTTATTTGGCTAACTTCTCTGAAGGAGAAATACGGTAACTTGAAAAATAATGATTATGTTTCTAAAATCATATTTTCTGAGAGCAGGAAGGAATAGGTTTGACAGAAGGATAGCATTAGGTAATAAACTCTGTGGTGAAATCAAAAATTAGGAAAGAAGGGAGGCAATGATGGTTATTCCTGTTCTTATTTGTGTTGCAGGCAGCCTTTTCAGACTTCCTGCAAAGAAGCTCGAGAGATTTATCCAAGCACGTTAAGGTTGTGGTAAGTATAGGAAATTGTGTCATAGTATTGTGGAAAGTGGTGGGGGAAGGCAGAGAGAGTAAGGTGAGAGTTTAATGGCTCTGTTACCTTTCAGTTTTGAGCATGACATTTGCAACACATTCCAAGGAAAGTCTTGGGAAAGCTGTTACAAAGCAGCAACACTTCTGTTGTCTGTGGCTCCATTCAGCAATTTCTCTGTGCTCTGTCACTTTGGCTTTGTAGTGTGATGGTACAGACCTGACTCCAAAGATCCAGGAGCTGAAGTTCCAGTGTATAGTGTTTTTAAACATTCCCAGGTAAGCTTAATACAGATGGTTGGAGAAAATAAAAAGTTATACTACTATCAGTACTACTAAAAACCAAAAACAAAACTCACAAACAAAACCATTGATACCTGGAAGTTGTACTAGGTAGAGTGAATGTGCAGGAAGCGTTTTGCTACTGTGCTGCCTTCTGGAGAGTTAGCTGCTTGTGATACAGCTAATTAGCAACATGGAAAGGGATTGGAGTTCAGTGTGCAGCAAAATTACCTTTGAAAATGATTTCTTGTGATGCAGAGCTAGTAGAAAAGGTTGCTTAACAAACATGCTTCCAAAAGTTGTGCACCTTACCTGCAATCCAGATAGTAAACCAGACACAGCTGCTTGGTCTTCTGCTTAATTAGAAACAGTGTGGGAGGCAAAAAACAAAACAAAACAAAAAACCACAAACTGTGGCAAGAAATGTTTTTTCTTAGTATAGTAGGAGGTGCCCTGAATAGAAATATCTGTTTTCAAAAGTTGTCTGTCTCCTGCTCTCTAGACCTCCAAATAGCCTCCAAAGTTTTTGATTCTGTATCCCCACTAGTAAAAATAAAAACAGTATTTATTTTTAAATTATATACATGTGTTTGTGTGATAATACATTATTTACGGTATAAACCAGACAAACTGAAATTAAAAAAGAATGTGACAAAGATTAAATAAACATTATTAAAAAATAATTTTATAGCACAAAAAATATTTTCTCCCTGCATCACAGTGGGCTGTCTTCTGCACCTCACTTTGGAGGAGGCTGCTTTAAACAGCCTACCTCTTTGCTCTATACGCAGTCCCAAACATCTGGGAATCCTGCACTGCCTTTACTGCAAGCTTCTACTTAGCATCTTCTCTCTGAAGTTCCCTTCTTTTGCCACTCTTAGATCACTTTTACATCTATTCTTGAATGGTAGAAGACACAGGCACAACAGCTGCATCTGTTTCTGTTTATTTCTCCCCTACATCCTCAACTTCTTTTGTCACCTTTTGCAATCCTTATACTGCCAGAGCTTATGAGACAGCAGGGAGAGGCAATAGAGCTCTGAGGTTGGAGCTGCTGCTGCAGCCCTGTACCTGCCTAGCAGAGGGATATGCAGCTTTCATGCAGGCAAACTGCAGATGCCGCTGCAGCTCAATGGCTGATTTGCAGAGAACTGTGCAAGTGGGCAGAACAAAATGCCGCTGCTCTTGCCTATTGCTTGGTGTTCCTCCTGTTTTCTTGCTTGCAGAAGAACCTGCCAAAGATTATGATGGATAATCTTGTAGATGCTGTATCATCTCAGAAATTAGAGACGAAGTTTCCAATTTGTCCAGTCCTCACCAATGTAACTTTTAATTGTCCCTCAACCGAATCCTGACCAGATGTTTGGGTCTCTTCTGGAGGAGATCAGAACTGGCCAAGAGTCAGGCCATGTCAAGGAAAACTGCTTTCTCAGAGCTTGCTTTCCAAACTTTCTACAGGTATTGTGCTGGCACAATGCCCTGGGGAAACCCTGGAGATCACAGAGACTTTGAACCTCAGCGCCATGATGATGGCTACATTGAAGTCATTGGGTTCACCATGGCCTCACTGGTGAGTATATTGCGGGTGCTACCCTGCCTGAAGGCGCGACCAGGCTTGGTTAATTCTGTGGGCAGCGTTATAAAGGAAAAATTTGTCCTTATTTATGTAAGAGCACTGCAATTCTGTGTATTCAGATAAAGCCAAGATATGCTTTGCTGTTAGGTTTTAAATGAGGGGAAGAACTGTAGTTTTTAAATAAAAGAAGTGATATTTAATAATAGCAATAGACTCTGCAAAATATTCCTAATTTATACATATCTACCAGTGTTTTTAACTGCTCTGAAACTGAACTGAAAGATCATGACAGCAGCACAAACAGCATATAGGCATGTTGTTACTGTAGGAATGTCCTGTGGTCAAATCATTGGGGCTGTTTATTTTTAGCTTGTGTGTATTTCAATCTGTGGCATTAAAGTGTTTTTTTTTTTTTTTTTAATACCGGCTACTGGAAAATTACATGAAAGATTATATGAAATTACTTCCCTTAACTGGTATTTTTTTTCTCCTAAAAGTTAGCTGTTTTGACAGATAAAAGTTTTTATTTCAAAATACCTTGGAACATCTCTTGCGTTAGCAGGTTAGAGAATCAGTACTTAGTGCATCACTGTGTGTTATTCTAATGAGAATATTCTTAGTTGTCTTGGAGCAAAAGAAATACACAATTTGAAGCAAATGTATTGTAACCAGGTTAATATCAAGATGTAGAAGTGGACTGCAGCCTAGTTGCATTTTGCAGCATGGAGACTTAACTGTCTTTGGAGTCAGTATCTACGTACTGAAACTAAGCATGAGTTTGGGTCATTCTTGACCACTACAACAAATTCTATTTTATTACTTGTGCTTGTGTCCTAAAACCACAATTTTTTCTTTTTACTTGGGAAAATAAAAAAATGCATTAAGAAAAATCAGAAATTTTTGACTATTCTTGGTAGACTAAGTAAGTTTAATCAATGCAGATACTAAATTTGAATTGTTGGAAAATTGTACAATATGTCTGTTCTGCCTTGCAGTTTAATAGTGTATTCTTGGCTCTTAAGTTTTACAGGGCTCATAAGCCATGAAAAAAGCTAATGAGATCATTCTATTTGGTTCTTAACTGTAATAAGACAAGCATTAAAAATGTCTCTGTATACAGTATTTCAGTACATAAGATGGTACTAACGTAGTATTACAGAGGATGCACACACAGATTATTGTTTAAGAAAATGAAAACAGAAGTGAACGTTCCTTACTGATCTTAATGCTAGGTCATCACCTTGTACGTTCATGGCACAAATACACCAAATAACAAGACAACATAGGGGCTGGGATCCAGAAACATCACTCTTCTCACTCCAATGACTCTTGTTTTTGTAATTAGCTAAATCCATTTTCTGAAAATTGATAACTTCCATGTACCCAACCAGAATGATGTGAAAACTGAGTAATATTTTTGTTGTTGTTTTTCTGCTAGGGAAATAAAATTCAACCAACACTTTTAATTTGACAGTGCACTTTTTGTCAATACTGTCCTTAAAATGAACTGGAATTGGATGAACTGGAATTACAAAAGCAATCTCAAAGTACTCCAATGTCCTACTATCAAACTTGTCAAACACAGTGACTGCCTCTTCAAAGCCTTGAACTTAGTGTGACCAGGAGTCTGGGCTTCTTGGCACGTTTATGTACATCATGTTCAAGTCCCTGCTCCTTAGTGTTTGTTGCTCTCTGTTGTGTGGACTAGATTAAAACTAAAGTGTATAAGCCTATTTTTGCTAAACTCTCACATTGCTTGTTGTGTAATCTTCCCTCAGTGCATATCATGTTCAGTGGATACTGATGTTTTTTTTTTGTTTGTTTGTTTCCCTCAAAGACATATTTAGACGAATCAGACCTTCAAAGTCCGCAAAAGTAAAAGGTTATCTTGATCAGCAATCATTTCTTTAGAAGTCTGTTTTGATTATGGATTTTTTTATGGCCTGTTTTTTGATCAATCTAGTGAACTAGGGAAATAATCTACCGGGAGGAAAGATTTTATTAGCATCATAGATCTTGTAGAAGGAACCTTCATCACTTAACTTCTGAAGATTTTAGTTTGGTTTTCTTAGAAAGAAATAGGGCCCTTTGAGCTGCTATTTCTTTCTAAAGGAAGATTAGTTCAAATCTGAATGTCTACAAATCTACATTTTTTTGTGATGCTGTGGTTGTAACCCTAGAACATGTACATGTATAATTCTAGTTTTCTCTGAATGGGTTCCAGATATACTTAGCTGTACCCAAGGTGGTCTGTGAGACCATGTTATCTTTTTTTTTTCAATATGAAGTGCAAGGAGCAAGATTAAGGTCTTCACTCCTATCTAGGCTGTTCTGCTAGTACATACATATGAGATTTTTTTTTTCTGAATATGATAGCTCATAGTCACATTTCNTCACTCCTATCTAGGCTGTGCTGCTAGTACATACATATGAGATTTTTTTTTTCTGAATATGATAGCTCATAGTCACATTTCTCATTAATAAAATACAGTTCTGTCCAAACATGTCTGACTAAATCTTGAAGAATCTGCTCACGTCCACACCGTCATTGTTACATTTTTTTGGAATGAATTCTTGAACATGATATTGAATTGTTTGTAACAAGGTTCTTTTGCTTGATTTTTTTGGCCTGTCTGGTCTTGATATTGAGTTGCTGTGCAAACTCTCATAATTAAGGGGTTTAGATTTATCTAATCCAC
>VXAV01011907.1:550848-566597 GCA_013399715.1 Alectura lathami
AATTACTCAGAAATATTTACAAAAGAACATTTAAGGCTTTTAGCTTTTTTCATTCATTTTGTTGCTGATTTTCTAAATTTAGACAGTTCTTATAGAACAAATAGATCTGTAATATGCATGCAAATCTAAACTACAAGAGGTCTTACCATGACTATTTTGTGGTGTTTTTTTAATATACTTAAAACTGGTGAGAAATACCTGCAGAATTACTGTATGGTGTTTACCCAACAACTTCCAATAATAGAACTGCAAATAACTGTTGTTGATTTAATTTTTTCGTCACCTGTGTGTCTTTCATCCTCCTATTAGGACCTACAGTCAGTAACTTCTACTACACAGAGAGTTCATTACCAGGTAAGATGAACTTTCCATTCAGTAAATGCAGAAAGAAGAAAAAAAAGAAAAGCAGGCTTATCAATGCAGACTTGCACTGTTTACATTTGAACCAGGCTTAGAGGACTTTTTAATTATCACTTGCCCTCAAATGATGGAAGTTCGTTCAGGTTTCCTAGGGATACTCCTTTTCCTTGTAAACCTTAAGGAATCATCTTTAATTCTAGCACAGCATGATGTGTTGCAACAGCAATGCCTTGCCTCTTCAAATGGTTGAGAGAATGTGTCCTTCAGGACAAATGACGAAAGTAAAATTGTTAGTCTGCAAGACAGAAAAATAACGTGTTGTATTGCATAGATGAAGTAATAATGTCTACCACTGAGAAGAAAGGTGTACTAGCCTAGGCTGAACACCACAGTCATCTGCCTCTAGTTTAAAAAAAATCTTCAGAGAAGTGTTTTAATCCATCCTGAACACAAACGTGTCTTTTGTACGTGACAAAGACATTCTATTTCTAGGTGGTTAGTTTTTAAAATTGGACTCTTTGTGCATTTTATGCTTATATTGTACAGTTTATACAATACAGGACTTGTCTTCATAGTTGGAAGCATTCAAGAACATATATTACTCAGTAAAATATTGTGCTCACATGGTTTAAATTGGAAATAAACTAACTCAGACTAACTCTACTGACTCCTGAGCTAATTTGACATTAGCATGGAGACTTGGCACAAACAATGGCCAATTGGCACAGTGCTGAGGACAACAAGACTCAAGTTTGCAAGCGTTCATAGCCTTTTCTTAGATTTAACAGTGTAAGCCTTGTTAGGATTAGCAGGAATGAATTCACTGAGAAAAAATGCAAAGATACAGCTGATGGGAGCCCACTGTGGTGAAACTGCAGGAGATTTCTTGGGGCTTAATGATTACCTGGGTGATACACAATTCCAGTTTGGCAGGATTGCCTGTAAATGTGCTGGACCCAAGAAGATGATACAAGAAAAGGCAAACTTGACATGTTTTTCTGAAGATGCTTTCTTCATAAAAGTTCATGGTTTGTTTCTGCATTTCTGTGCCCAATTTTAACCTCATATTTTTGACATTTGTGTCAATCATTGTCCTGGAACTGGGTTTGTAGCACAGCATTAGTGTCTAGTGCATTGGCTAATAAAACAGCATGCATTATTCTTTTCCATTCCTTATAAATTAACCTAAGTGGCCGCTGACTGCTCCATGGGTAGGAAACTGCCTGAGGTAAAATGAAGAACTAAATCTGTGCATAGAGACAAAACAGAGAATGAAATGTCAGAAATCGTCCCCGTTCTTGGCTCTAACCTCTGCAGTTATAGCAGCATATAAATTAATTGCCTAGCCATTCCTCTAGTGCACATCAGTGTGAAATCCCTTATTTGCTATTAATTTTTTATGGTGTTATACTTTGAATGCACCCCATCTGTGTTTGTCTTCAGTACTTGTTTATGCTGAATTCTTCAAACACTGCTTTATTCTTCACAGATCATTTGTACAAACTGTCTTGCTAGGTTAATTTGAGCTTTTTGCACTTTTGTTGGCATCTGTAAATTACAGAAGGGGAAAAAATGGGGGATAAAGGATATGAATAAGGTCCTTGAGTTGATGGAACTGTCTTTTCTCACTAATAAGGTGTCATGGGTACTTTTAGGTCTCATAAACACAATTTTCTTGTGTGATTCCTCTGCAGCTCAAAACATGGAGAGTCAGCAGAAACAATATCAGCAAGCTGAGGTGTAAATGAAAATAGTGACGTTACAGTTGTTCTTCATTCTGCTTTTTTTCTCTAATAAGCTTAATGTATAAGAAATATTATTCTCATAGCTCTGAGACCTCCCAAGATTGTTCTGCTATTGAACTCTAATAGATTCTTGGAAAGAGCCCATGCAGTTTGTGACTTCAGTTTACATTTATTAGCATTATCCTTATCTTCATTTTCCCAGCATTCTGTACTCTGCCAGGTCTAAGAACTTTCAGTGTTGTCTCTTCTTTGTATCATCAACCATTTCAATATGCATTGTTAGCTTTGTATGCTTTCTTCCCTTCATCCTTTGTATTCCAGCCCTAATCTTTCCTCAAATAGTGGGCTAAATATTAATATACATACAGCTTTGTGCATTTAGGTAGATAGAAATTAGCAAATGTAGTAGAGTTAGAAAGCCCTTGACTCTCCCACATACGCCTCAGCTGTGATAGAAGTAAACCCAAACATCCAACAACTCCATAAACTCCTATTAGAGAAAGACATAAGTGTATTTCAAATCTGATACTTAAACAACTGACACATGTTTTTTGATATAGAAATAGTTTATATTATGGAATGTTATACTGTCCTCTTCATCTCTCCTGTATTGTAGAGGTTGGAGAGAAAATCTGTACGTGAGGGCAAGGTTTACAGGATGAAGTAAATTTAATGAGTCTGGATATAGGAGAGGACTGAGATTGTTTGATTTTTGTCAAGGTGGTTATAGATGCAGATATCATGCATCGGAAGATATTTTATTTTTATTCAAGCAAAATCTGTAAGTTGCTGCAGTAACATCTTGGACAAGATCTGTTACCAGCACTATAGATAAATTCCAAATTCTGGGGCACTGAGAAGATGCCACATGAATCGTCTGAAGCTGTTTTTGCTTTTCTATCCTGGATAACCAAAAGGAAAAGTGATAATAGGATGCTCCAGTCATTCCCAGTGGCAGAAACTAATAAGATGAATCATGCAAAATCTGTCATGATACCAAATAAAATTGTTAACATTTTGCAGTGGCATCTTGCCAGGTATTGAGATGCATTCACCTCGCTGAGAAATGAATATCCATCAAAATGTAAAGCCCTAATTGTCATCACAGCTGCTGAAAGCAACAGATGGATACATAGAGGCACACTTCTCACCAGGAATCTAGGGAAGCCAAGAACCTGTGTGTATCCATATAACATCATCAGGACTTCATTTTTTCTCAAATGGCTGAAAAAGTGTCAGGTACTTTTACATAAATCGAAGAGTGAGTTCTGTCTCTTGACATATGAGGCCATTATTTGGTATGTAATCAATTTGAAAATAATTTTATCCACTCTGACAGAAATGATAACATCTCCAGCATTTGCTAAATTTTCTCCAGGTTGAAGAAAGCAACCTGCTTCTTCACCACAGTCTTACTGACACATGTCTGTGCAGCCTAGGGAATTAAACCAATGAAACATCTATTTTTCTGTGAATATATTCTTTATTTTTTTTCGTAACTTTTTCTGACATATGACTACCTGGATAAGAAGTGTTTTAGAAATAAGTCAGATCTGCAAAACAGTAAGATAAACTGCTGAGAAATAACTACTACATGTAGGTTTTCTTAATGATATAGACAACAAGAAGGAAAAGCAGAGGAAAACACAGAAAACTTCAAGCCTCTGAGGATCTGTATGACTGTTCCAAGTGCGTTGGACATGGATGCTACACCATAAACTTTCACTTTAATTCTCCGTTGGTGTTTCTGCACTTTTGCTCTTCTTGTATACAAAGCATATATAAAGTGTATACCTTCTACAATCAAACCATGGATGTGATATCAGCTGCCTGAGGGTTTGATGGGTTTTGCATTCTTAGAGTCTGTCATTTAAGCTAGATGCAATTTCTCAAAGGTCTGCTGTAGTTCAGAAAGGAGTGATGACTTTGAAACATGAGCTGGAGGGAGGATTTCTGTGTTATGCTAGACAATCAGTGTTCATAGACCTGTTATCCCTTCTGGCTGAAAAGCCATGACTGAAATCTGGTTTTGGAACTTGCTTAGAGTTGTAGAATCATCTGAGTTGGAAGGGACTGTTAAAGGCCATCTAGTGCAACTCTTCTGCAGTGAACAGAGATACCTACAGCTGGATCAGGTTGCTCAGAGCCCTGTCCAGCCTGACCTTGAAGGTCTCCAGGCAAGGGGCTTCCACCACCTCTCCAGGCAACATGTGCCAGTGCTTCACCGACCTTATTGTAAAAAACTTTTTCCTTTTATCTAGTCTAAATCTCCTCTCTCTCAATTTGAAATAATTTCCCCTAGTTCTATCATAACAGACCCTGCTGAAGAGTCTGTCCCATTCTTTCTTGTAGCCCCTCCTTAAGATACTGAAAGGCCGCTATCAGGTCTCCTCAGAGCCTTCTCTTCTCCAGGCTGAACAGCCCCAGCTCTCTCAGTCCGTCCTCACAGGAGAGGTGTTCCATCCCTTGGATCATTTTTGTGGCCCTCCTCTGGATGCACTCCAACAGGTCCATGTCCCTCCCGTCCTGAGGACTCCCCATCTGGATGCAGCACTCCAGGTGGGGTCTCACCAGCACAGAGCAGAGGGGCAGGATCACCTCTCTTCCCCTGCTGGCCACGCTTCTTTGGATGTAGCCCAGGATGCGGTTGGATTTCTGGGCTGGGAGGGCACGCTGTTGGCTAATGTCCAGCTTGTCATTCACCAGTACCCCCAAGTCCTTTTTGGCAGGGCTCTGCTCAATCCTTGCATCCCGCAGCTTGTACTGACAGTGGGTGTTGCCGTGACCTAGGTGCAAGACCTTGGATTTCACTTTTTTGAAGCTCATGAGATTAGCTTTGGCCCACTACTCTACCTGTCTAGGCTGCTGCTTCAGCCAGCCTTTACTTTTTTACTTTTTTTTTTCATTCTGCATGCTCCAATCAGGAAATGTTATGGGCTCCAGTATGATATTCGAACAAGTGTCGCAGTGAGATATTGTTGTATCCTGGTCTATTTTCACCACTCTATGCCCATATTATGAATATACGTACATATGCATTATTCATATCCTATTCTTTCTGTGCAAAGCAATACTTTTCTCAAAGGTACCTTTCCTCTTCCTTGCTTCTGCTTTTTGTTTACTCGCCTTCTGCATTTGTATAGCCCCCCACAGTCTGTTATCTTAAGGAGAAGCAAACTTTAATCTTGAGGGAATATGTGCCTGAATTCACATCTTTTGTAGATGTGCTGATTTTACTGCTTAAGATATAAATAAGGATAGAATTTGAGTCCAAGCAAATTTTGGGTGTGTGCCCACAATCGGTGCTACTGTGTTTTGTCCTATGCAAATCTATTTGTGTTCTGATGCTGTGTTCCGGCAGCTTTAGGAAAATGGCTGGCCATCCACTGGCAGCACAGCACAGAGCCATGACAACCTTCTGCTTTCTGAGATCCCTCTTGTCTCCAGCTCAGTGAGAGATGAGAAAGCAAGGGGCAGCTTGACTGAAGTCCTTTGTTTCTCCCTTGCCATTTTGTTTGGTTCTTGAAGGAATGTCTGTTGGCCCCTAAGCAGCAGGTCTTTCTTATCTAAAATGGGAACAAGTTGATAGAGGATGTTTGCTGTCTTTGCCAGCAATTATCCCAAGACTGCACTGTCTGTGTTCTGGACGCAGATAATATTTTTTTTCTTTTTACCCTGATGTGCATTTGGGACATGACTGAGACAGGGAAAACGGACAATTACTTTGAGTGGCAGATTGACAGTGGTGGAAGAGAGTATGAAAAACACTGGTCTGGAATAAGGAAAAGTGAAAGCTGCTGTAAATGGACTTGGTGGATGTTTTTTGCTACTTATGTGTTTAGTTCACTTTAGTTTAATTTTTCTATCCCTACAGATAAAGATTAGTTTAGACAACAGAGAAAGCTGTTTTTGGTGCAATGCTTTTTGTTATTGCTGGGCTGAACTGAAGAGGATAGCTGAGGATGTACCTAATGTTTACTAATAGAGGGTAAACTGTTTGCTCTGCTGTAATACAGTAAAAACCTGAAGGCAGTGAGGAGCAAATCCAGTGGGTTTGGGTTTCGCAGGTTTTGCACATTGTGCAATATCAGTAGAGAAAAATCAAAAAAAGCAGAGGCTAAGAAATAGGCTTTTCAAGAGAAAAAACAGATTGTTGTTATTATTTTTTTTTTAAATGTAATTTTCCTGCTCTACCCAGGACCAAGAAAGCTCTTTCCCAAGAGTGCTTTCTGTTCAGAGGCTCTCTCCTAGATGGTGCTTCCTAGACGGTAAGTGCATCTCCCTCCTGTTGTCCTTAACACACTGCCTGCTTCTGGTGAGGATGTGGATGTGAAGGATAGTGCATCCAAGTGTACCACCAAGGAGGGGCAGCTGTTACTTCTTTGAGCAGGGAAAAAGGGAGCTCTGTGCACCCCTTTCTCCTCTGAAAAAAGAAACAAGGCCTTCATCTAGCAATCAAAATGTCTTCTGTAGCATTGTTTCCCAAGGCGGAGTGCTCTTCTGAGGGTGGTTAGAGGTTTGCTTTATTAATGTCTCTGTTGTGAGGCAACACTTATCATGTGGCAGTACCTGGATTCAGAGTGCACCTGGTTGTGGCAGCGCCCTGCTGTCGACAAGGCTGAGTTCTTCATTCCTGTTTCTCTATAATAATGCAGTGTTTAAGTCGTGGAAATGTACTTCCTTCCCCTGTAAGAGTGTAATTCATGTAACTCTTGTATTTGACCCAAACTTTGCCAAAGCAGACATCTTAGCTGTGCCTTTACATCAGGCACCAGAACTAGCAGCTAAAATGGATGGCATCTGCTTCTGCAAAAGTTTCAGCATGTGGGAACTGATATTTTTATTGTTAAAAACAAAGCTGGTTTCTCCTTGACAGTTTCTAATCACTTTTCCTTGTCTCTGATGAAGGAAATTGATAGAATATGTTTGAGGATGTGTTTGGTTTTCAGAGAAAACTGGATGGGTAGATGCAGTCGGTTTGTTTTTTTTAGGTATTTGATATTCCCTTGCAGTGCCAAAAATGACAGTGCTATATCACTGTGCTGCTGTGTAAAAACCCCAGAATGAACAAATCTGTGATTTCACTAGCTAAGTTAGATGCAAAGCAGAAACAAAAACATTGCATCTGATAAAACATATTGTAGGTGATAAAATAATTATGTTTTCAGCAGTATAAATTATTTTGCAGTGCCAAGATTCACATTAGATACTTTATCTAGTGATTCTCTGGTAACTCAGGTTGAGTATTTGAGCATTTGATTTACAAGGAAGTCCCAAATATATTATAGTTTTTTAGATTCCCAATTTGAATTAATTCTGTTAGACCTATCAATTTAATGATGTGCTTGCTATACTGTCTTTGGAAGAACGGAGCTCTTTCTGTCACATATTATAATGTAAGCAATTCATCTTGTATAAGCCCAAAACCCCATTTTCCTGCATTTTTAAGTAGTTATTTCAAGCTAATAGTTTCAATGAATATTGTTCTGTTAAGCCTCGCCTTTAAATTCACCATTTAATGGTGTAGGAATATAGAAGTAAATAATGAATCAAATTATGTTCTTATGAAACCTGTGTGTCTTCACTGACAGAGAGGTGTTCTTACGTGGTGCTGATGTTAGCTCAGTCCATCTTGTTCAGGTGGTTCTGCTTAGACCACTTGCTTCACTGCTGCTTTTTTGTTTCTCTCCTTTACAGCAACTTCTGCTGATCGTTTTTACCGCATTGACAGATCTCAGGTAAATCTCTATTTGGTTACTGTTTCTATAGATACAGTTTTTTTTTTTTTTTTTTTAAGCTGTGCCAGATGCAGCTTAAAATGAGTGATTTTTCACTGTTCCTGTGTATTCTAGAATGCTGCTGATGTTTTCTTAAAAGCAGAGAAAAAAATCTGGGCCATTTTTTAGTTGATCATATCATTTCACTGAGCTCACTGAATTTTTGTATCTGCTGATCATGTGCTTTTCTGTTTAACTACTAACTTGATATAAAAATTAAGATTTTCTACATGTCATACTTATCATGTCTTACTAAGATTATCTGTGTGACATTAGAGTATTCGATTTCATCTTTTCACTGATGTTTTAGTCACCAGAAGTGCTGATCTTGTGTATGGTATGAAATAGCTGTGGAAATTAATGTGATGTTAGAAGTTGAGAATTATGAGCACAGCTGTGTCAAATATTCCCAAGGAAACCAAAAAAACCTTGTAGTTTCATTACATTCAAACCTGTGGTGTAGATCTGCCAATCTGAATATATTTTCTGGAGAACATTTTGAAAACTGTACAGAGCTTTTCATGATTTGTAGCCAGAACAGGCCAATTAGTGGTTCAGCAGTAAGCGTAAACTGTTAATTTACATATTGGCCATTTACATCTTGTCCCCCTGAGAACTACATAAGCTGTTTTTGGATTATATGAACACATGAAACTGGTAGTTTAGTTAAAGCAGAAGGAGCTGTGTCTTTAGCTCAGAGGTCTCAGATTCAACGTCTGCTTGTGGCGACCAAGGGCCTTTGCACACAGTTAGATAAATACTTTGATGAAGTTGTACTTGAAAACATGGAAAGCAGAAATGAACAAGATACTGCTACAGGTAGAACAGGACAGTGTCATTATGTTTTATTTATTCTGATTTTTTTATTATTTATTTCTGGATCTGCATAAATTGTCACCTTTCCCTCCTATTCCTTTACCTTGTGTTTCCATGGAGAAATAATTCAGCCAGTTATGACCCCTGTGCACAAAATATGGGAAGTTTCCTGCCCATCCACTTACTTAAACAGGCCTACTCAAACTCAGTGTTTCGTAAGGACAGTGGGGCTTCTGTGTCAATAATAAAAAAGAGGGATTTACAAAGAGAGCTGTGTTAACGGAGATGCAAAACCAGAATGTACAAGAAACTGAGTGTTGAGGGAATATCCCCAAATGATGAAAAATCCTGTCAGCTGAGGGCAAACCTTAGGTGTTTGTCCTCATTTGGAAATGAAACCTCAGATTTTTGGATAGACATCCAGTTTTCAGCTGAATGGTGTTGACAGGATAAGAGTCACCGAGCAGCAGCCGTTTAAGTATTGTTGTGAGTGTGAAGCATGCTTACTGAGAATCTTATTTGGCTTAAAATCTAAGAAGTCTTTACTGGTAACCTCAGTGGCATTAGTATTTTTGTGTGTTTATGTATTCAGTTAAATAAATACTCAGACAGGGTCGCATGAATTCTTTTCAGCCTGATATATCCCTAGGTTTCCTAGAGTCAACAGAGATTTCTGAGTGTCCAGTGATGCCACAGGTTCGTTATTTGTTCCTTATATCACTCCAACAGGAACATTTGCACTTTGTGACGGAAATTTCGCAGGACGAGATTTTTATTCTGGACCCAGAGCTGGTAATGTCACAGCAGGGGGGCACGCCGCCTGGAATGCCTGATCTGGTAGTGGAGCAGGCCTCTGGGTGAGTGGTGTCGGGATCTGGCCTTCAGCAGCCACATTAGAGTTGGGCATTTCTTTTCTGATCCCTTTTGCTGAAAAGTTGGGAGATGTGGGAAAAGTGGGGGCTTGGGGATGGCATCAGGTGCAGTAATGATAACAACAAAAGGGCAGTAGGGCAACACTATTACACCTCCTGGAGCAAACAGAAGGACTAAAAGGATGTCTTCGGCACCTTTCAATGTCTTCACACTCTATGAATGTATCTGCTCCTGGCATAATCATAGGATCAGAGAATCACAGGATGGCTTGGGTTGGAGGGGGCATTAAAGCCCATCCAGTTCCAACACCCCTGCCTGTTGCCTTCCACTGAATCAGGCTGCCCAGGGTCCCATCCAGCCTGGCCTTGAGCACCTCCAAGGATGGGGCACCCACAGATGCTCTGGGCAGCCTGTGCCAGTGTCTTACCACCCTCTGAGTAAAGAAACCTATATCTGTCAAGTTATGAACCCATTCTCCACACTGTCAAGGCTCTGATACCAGTGTATAAGGCCCTGAAGTCCTTTGAGCCTAAGAATGACAGTGAAATGTGTCTGTCTTTTTGTCCTCTAGGCAGACCAGAAATGTTCCTGTACCTCTCTAGGAAGAGTCTTGTACTCCCAGTGAATTAAGCTAATCTAGCTTGCTACGGGCCAAAAAATACTGGGAACAAACAAGCATAACATAGCTTCAAGGTGGAGCACGTGAGGTAATTTCTGGGATTAAATGCTTTCTCCTTTCTTCTTTCTTTCCTAGAATATCAGATCGTTGGAACCCTGCGGTTCGAAAGAGGATGCTGAGTGACAGTGGCCTTGGCAAGATTTCCCCGCACTACGAGGTACCTGACAAACAAAAGGACGCCAGCCAGACCCATATGCTGCAGTAAGAGTCCTCTACATTTCTCTGCTTGATGACACACTGCCACCATCACCGCAGAAAACTCCTAGTGGATTTTAAGGCTTAACAAATCATGCTGGCATGCCAAAATCACAGAAATTCCTTCACTTCTTCTCTTTTGTACCTCACTTCTCACTTGTTTCATCCTCTTTCTCCATTATTATATGTTCTTGTCTTTGTTGTTGTTGATGATTTTTTGTTTGTTTGTTTCCTCAGTGATGCTTCACTCTCTTAAAAATACAGATTCACAGAATGGTTTGGGTTGAAGGGACCTTAAAGACCATCCAGTTCCAACCCCCTGCCATGGGCAGGGGAACCTCCCACCAGACCAGGTTGCTCAGAGCCCCATCTAGCCTGGCCTTAAACATTTCGGGGGGCGGGGGGAGCATTCACAACCTGAGTTTGTGTGTGTTTCCAAAAGTAAATACATAAATTTGGATGCCTGACATTTCAGCTACAGGAACCTTCACGGCAATTGTTACGAGAAAGACAGAAGCATTCGCCCTTTGGGTAGCTCTGATGCAATGTGCAAAAGCAGAAACCTCTTCAATCGCTACTTACTTTCAAAGTTTTATGCAATACTTTCCATATTGTCTTGAGCTAGTGATGCCATTGTAGGTATTGATGTCTAAACAGTGGTTTTACTGCTGATAATACCTCCATGTAAGAGATTTCCAGCTCTGCAATCCTTTATCCAGACATCGTGTAGGAGCACCTCTTATTCATCTAGCCTATTTTTGAAGTGACCGTCCATCTCAGAAACATGTAGACTAGGGCTGCTGTGTACTCCTGCAGGGCAGTGTGGATGGGAGTTTGGTGCTGAATGGCCACAGACTGGAAACTTTCCAGCTAGCTGGACACTGATGAAAAGAGAAGGAGATGTCATGGGAAGGAAGGGTGATCTGTGTTGTGCTGCCAGGAAACGCTCAGCAGGCTTTCCTCTATTACCTTGCAGAGATTCTTGATCAGTTTTTGGTTTTGTGCCCTTTGCCATTCTAGAGATGGTGAGCTCAGGTGCAGTTTT
The DNA here is from genome assembly GCA_013399715.1 of Alectura lathami. NCBI lineage: Eukaryota > Metazoa > Chordata > Aves > Galliformes > Megapodiidae > Alectura > Alectura lathami. The sequence continues at coordinate 562,339 of VXAV01011907.1, forward strand.
TAGCAGACTGAAATGGAGGGCCTGAAATTTGGGGCTTGCAATGCTGGGAGATAAATAATGAGTCGACACTTTCAGGCAGTGTGGAGCTATGGTGACAACATGTGAACTAGCTTCTAATTGATGAGAGGAATGATTTAATTTACATTAATGTGACTGGAAATGTTTGCTTAGCTGGAACAATTATGTTTATCTGGTAGATTTATTAATTACCAGCAAAGTAGCATTGTCCAGAATAAAGTTTATCTGTCGCTGCCTAATGTAAAGCACAATTTCCTTTATAGCGTCTCTAAACTGTAATTGATTTGGCTGAAACTTTTCATAGTAAGACTCAGTCTTTGATTATTTCTGTTTTTCTTCTAGTTAAAAGCTTAACAAAAGTCCATTGTTTCGGAAGACAAGAATTGGGGAGTTCTATTGCTCTAAACGACATTATTTAAAATAAATAAATCCAGCTGCTGTTTCCTGAGATGTTTTAATGCTTTTAGTGCACTGGAATGAAGTTTTGGAGACTAAATTTAATAAAATATCACCATAATACTGTGGAGATTCTTTTTGTTGTCTTGAGAAAATCTCCCCCGAGTTTGCCCTGAGATTGTTCATGCCTCTTAGAGACACGTCAGATTCAGGAGCTATATTTTCAAAAATTTCTGTCTGTCTCAGGAAGGAGTTGAGTGGGACTCCACTGTGCTTACTCCTGGCTGCAAGTACAGGGACTGAGAGAAGGGTGTATGTGTGTTGCTGATCTCCAGGAGAAAAAGGAAGGAGCAATCATGGACAAACGGAGTTAGGTCAGGAAAGGTGTACGGAGGAGCAGAGAAAAAGATGTTGCAAAAGCCAAAGGAAGGAATGGAAGAAAAAACAGTGAGTTTCTACAGCAACTCATGGAGCAGGGCTAGGGGGTGAAAAGAAGACAAATAGGAGCACAGAGAAGAGTCAAATATCTGTGTCAGAGGGAGATGGAGCAGGAGGAAAAGGATGATGACACAGAATGGGAAAAGGAAGGAGAGAAGGGACAGGCTGCTGTTCAGGGTCAGGGGATAGTTGAAGAGAAGCAGAGAAACCAAAGAGGATCAGAAAGAAAACACAACAGGGAAAACGAAGTGAAAAAGGAGGAGGACATGGGATGAAGATAGATAAGAAGAGGGGGAGACAGGTTAGAGACATGGTGTCTGTTTCTCTCCAGAATCTAGAGTTCTCAGCTGATGCAGATTATTCATTGTACAGGTGAGCAGGCTCTGAAGTATGTTGACATTGCATCATCTGCTGCAAAGCTGAAAGTTGTCTAGTAAATTAGGCAGGTGGATTGTAGTGGAGAAAGCAAGGTATTTTTACAGTTAATGCAGCTGAAAGTTGCTCTGGAGGACTGGCTTCTTTCCTCAGGTTTCTCCACAGAATATCTGAATGATGCCGATTTAAAACAAACTTCACAAATGGCCAGTAACAACAGGCTCCTCAGTTCATGCTTGTCTGCAGTGAGATAGGCTGGATTTCTAGGAAGCCATTGCGAGAAAAATTTGAAAGAAAGTGAAGGAGTGGAAATTGAGTAATATGCTTTCTGCGTACCTCAGGTTGTATTACTAGAATTACCGGACAGTTTGTGCCTTTCTTCTTCTGATTTTAGTTTTCCCACCTGCAGAGTATAGATAATATTACAGCCTCACCTTAGAGGAACACAGTGAAGGTAAATTTCATGGTCACAAGAAACTCAGGTATTATGGGAAAACTCTTTCAGAGGTGTTTAGGAGAAAATAATTTTTCATTCTGTGCACATTTGTTGTGGAATAAATGAACCTCAAGGCTGTGCACTGCATATGCAGAATACAAACGGATATTAAGCAGGCCTTTTTAAACATTGAAAAAAGAGTCCAGTAGAGGAAAGTAATATGTATCAATATAATTAAAGGTTGTCATCTTGTACGTGTACAACAGGGCTGGAGCATGATGCTCAGATAACATGAGCTCTGGTATTTTCAATCTTCTGACTGCTGGACTTTCCAAACTAAGTTTAGTTTACAACCTGGCATTTTAAAGGAAAAACTTACAAAGTACTTTTGTATTTTTTGGCAGCTGAAAGCAGCTCACAAGTTCTTTACAGAGGTTAGTCCCTTCAGAAGCTTTTCTTCAAATAAAACTTGCTGAGAGGATTTTAACGGGTTGGAATATAATTGCTTAAAAATGAATATGGCAGAGCACAAAGGGGATACCTCCTCACATCCACAGAGTTCCCACAGATCTCTTGAAAGTCATCTGTGTCCATTACACAGCACCTCCAACTCAAAGTGCAAGATCCTATACCCTGTCACTAGGGCAAGTGACATGGGACTTAATGTGATAGAAAGTGTCATTCAGTTGACCAGCTGAGGCTGTTTTCTCAGTGGTTATTTCTCTTTCAAACAGGGGTTGGAAGTGACCCACCTCAGATGTTGAGAGCAGATTAGACCACAATTGGGCATAGTATGGCTGTAGGCTTGGAGTATCTCCGACATCACTGTATATGAGCTCTTTAAGATGAGGTAATGCTTTCTGAGAAGTGAGAAGTGTGACTAAAAACAGAATGTGCTAACAGAGAGATTTCCTAAGTGACTTCAATCAATGAAAGTAGAGAATATGTGATCAAAGAATAAATATGATATATGGCACTGTTTCTGGTCACAAACTTTTGGTGTAAATAGTGATTTGACTGTAATAGTTTTAAGGTGGTGGTATTCCCATGAGATAGTTATTTATACTTTCATTTTTAAGCAGGTGAGCTTCATGTTAATTAATTGTCAGAAGACTTTTTTTAATGATATTGCATATTTTGCTCCTCCTTCTCCTTCCCATTCCAAAGAATCTTTGATGTGTGACTGCTGTGGAGTGCAAAAACATGAAAATTAGCATCTTGATGCAGTAGTCAGGAGCCAGCTCATAACTTATTAGGAACATCAAATCAGTGTAGTCAGGAGCCAGCTCATAACTTATTAGGAACATCAAATCAGTGTGAAAGGTGCATACAACACCAGTGGGAAGACAGTTACTTGGACTGCTGGTAAATGGTCTAGGAAAAAAATACGTATTCTTGACTGGCTCCCCTGAAATTTGTAATTGGACTCTTCTTTTGAACATGAGTGGGTTCATCATGCTGATTTATCCTGTGATCAAATGGTGCTGTCAGATGGGCATGACCATTTCCTCAAAGGCTATTTCATGAATTTATTTTGGCTGTGTATTTTTCTTCCTAGTTATGTGTTTGTCAACCTGTTAAATGATCAAAGATAGAAAATAGAAAACAAACAAACAGCACAGCTGCATACAAAAATGAAAAAGTGTCTATTCCTTGGTAGACATTTAATTTATGTCTTTTAATTGAAATCACTCATTTTCCCATTGTTATGTTGTTATATTCCCATTACTGTTACAGCAGTAATGACCACTCTTCTAGCATCTGCCCATCTAGCATATTGTTATGGGTTAATTAAAGATTGTCCTGCAACAGTGCCTAGCCCCCTCCCCCACCCTTCCTGGGTGGAGGACAGGTAGAGGAGTGAGAAAGGAGGGGAGGCACTTGATTGAGATAAAGCTAGCTTACATAAAATAGTAAAGGAATGCAATATAATACAATATGAAATGAATTGAAAGCAATAAATCTGACAAAATGGAAAATATATGTATAAGGAAAAGGATGGGTCCTCTGACTGTGTAGCCCACAATGGTGATCAGAGGCAAAAAGTAAGAGCTCCCAGAACCCAGAAACCACATGAGAAGGGACAGGAGCATTTCAGGAGTTGTAGTTCTCCCTCAGCATCCCTCCCAACCCCATCAGTTTATTACATGGTGTCATTATATGGAATACTTATGCAAAACCATGACATTATCCACCACTTATTCCATATCATTACATCATGCTTAAATAATACAACACATATGTACACACATATGCATGTATACATGCAACTACTGACTGTTTTCACCCAGCATCAAGTCCCCTTGAGGTACACACTGGGTATCCCCATTTTGTGCTTTACCCACAAAATGCACCCAGGTCCTTGATCAAAAACAACCCCATGGTTGGTCTTGCCTTTGCCCGAGGCTTGAATAACCCAAACCATGGACCCATCGAGTTAGAAACAACTAACATTTGTGTTGCAAGTCCAGATCTATTTGAGGCACTTCAATCTTAGTGGCACAATCTACCCACTAATTATTTTGATGGTCTTCGGTGGCTCGGCTTTTGGGCACATGGGCATCTACATGGCGTACTTTCACGGCCATGTTCCCTA
>VXAV01011907.1:581686-617441 GCA_013399715.1 Alectura lathami
GCCACCAAAATGATCAGAGGGCTGGAGCACCTCTCCTGTGAGGAAAGGTTGAGGGAGTTGGGATTGTTTAGCTTGGAAAAGAGAAGGCTCCAGGGAGACCTCATTGCGGCCTTCCAATGCTGAAAAGGAGCTTACAGGCAGGAGGGGGACCGAATTTTTACACGGGTGGCTAATGTTAGGACAAGGGGGAACGGGCTAAAACTGAAAGAGGGGAGGTTTAGGTTGGACATCAGGAAGAAATTCTTCCCTGAGAGAGTGGTGAGGCACTGGCACAGGCTGCCCAGAGAAGCTGTGGCTGCCCCATCCCTGGCTGTGTTCAAGGCCAGGCTGGATGGGTTCCTGGGCAGTTTGATCTAGTGAGCTAGTGGCTGGCAGCCCTGTCCACGGCAGGGGGGCTGGAACTAGATGATTTCTGAGGTCCCTTCCAACCCAAGCCATTCTATGATTCTCTGAAAGTTTGAGCTTCTGCTATTGCCTTTACTTGTGAAAGCAGTAATTGGCTCTCCACCTCCTCTGTGGGGGAAACCAGCCAACCAGTTTCAACTTTGCTGGGGTGAGACAGAGATATGCACACATAATCTCAGTATCTTGGTGTGTACATAAACCTTATTTTCTCAGGACACCAGCCTATGTGGTCCCAAAAGATGCCTGATGAAACTTTTCAAATGGAAACACTGTTAGTAGCAACCGTAGTACCTGTTAGAATTCTCACTGTTTAACCACTAAGTGCAAGGCATGCAAAAAAGGAGCAAAAGTACATGGGATTAGTATTTTGTAAAACACATACTAATTTTGTGCACATTAAATGCAACCAAAAATATTTTTATAGCTCACTTCAGAGTTTTAATTGAGAAGGTGGTGGTATTGTCTGTGAAAATATTTCTTGTTGACTTTTTAAGGAGGTAGTGACATCTGTTTTACAAAGCACAATGAAGAGCTAAATTATAGGATAATCCAACTGTTTATTTTATTGTTTCAAATAAAGATCTAAAAAGTGATGAAACTGTGCAATTAAGAAATGAACCAAAGGAATAAATACGGATACTGTGACATACCGTGTTAGAAACGGCTGGAGTGTCAGGCTATGTGAGCTAAGATCTTTGGCATGACTCCTGCATGTAAAAATTATCTTTAACAACCTGAACAATTGCATTTTTTGATATAATACACTCTACATGGTGTGACCATGTCAGAAATGCTATGTGTTGATTTTTGACATTCAGAAGGGTTTCTGCTGGAGTTTACTCACTGCTGAAAGCTGTGGGACAGTCCTGATGATGCCTGTTAATCTTCTGGCCTACCTGCATTCCTACTATATTTCCACAGACATGGTTAAAGTTGAAGGGCGTAGTTGGGTTTGGCTGGCAGCAGGGCAGGACACATGCCTAGGATGTGCAAAAGCAATCAGAGGATTTAATGGGAGTAGTGGATTAATTAATTCTGATCCATACAGATACACTGGCTTCTAGCACAGTCAGAATCTTAAGTAGGCAATCACATTTTTCCTTTCACAGTAACCATTTCTCCAGCTGTGCTTTAACTCTTTTGCCTCTTTCTTCACAAATCTCTCTCTCTTTAAAAAAAAAAAACAAAAATTTACATACCTCATCAGGAAAACTTCTTTTTCTTTCTACCCTTCCTGTTTGCACCCACATACTTGCATATCTGCTTCTGATGTCCTATAATCTCTCAACCTTACTCTTCAGATCTGTGCTAAGGAATAAGATCATGACTCCTTCCTCAGATCCTTTATTCCTCTAAATCCAGGATTTCTAACTCTTTCTTTTCCCTCTAGCTGTGCTGACTCAGTTATATATATGTATGTTCTTGCCTTCTGTGTTCCTGGTGTACTTTATTTTCCCATCCTTATCTGGCTGCCTTTCCGATGTCAGCTTTGATTTGTTTGCTGGTAATGCTAACATTTTTAAACCTTTAGTTATTTGTTAATTTTGTATATTGGTGCCAAATTAAATATATCTTGAAGAGGAAGCATGAGATCTTCCATTCACTGCAGGGACAAACTCCTTGTTACCTGTGTGGGAAGGCTATAGGTGCAGTTGAAAGTCACTGTCAGGAAGATGGCTGAGACAATGATCCAACCCATTGCATGTTGTTAATATGAGTCTCAATGACCAAAGCACATTCCAGATCTGGGTGTACAGTTAGCCCAGTTTTGGTAAGCCAAGCTACTGCAGCAAAGGCAAAAAATGAAAGGCCAACACTTCACACTTCCTTATGTTCCTTTGCCATGGATTATAAGCAACAGGATGAGGAGTGAGATCTTCAGCCATGGGAGCTGTGAAACTGATCTCTAGAATTCATTGAGGACCTTCTGTTTATCAACAAGGGCACTGAGAAGTCCTTTATGTTTTATAACCCCTTTGTCTTGGAGTATTACCAGAGATTCAAGCCACTTGTAGAGTATCTTGTAACCCCTGTGTTGCTGCTGTTGAATTGCTTTTTGTGTACTTACAACTGTCCAGACAGTGGCGTTTTTTTTTTTTCCTTTTTTTTTTCCTTTTTTTTTTTTTTTGTCTATTCCTGTTACTTTTGTGAATGTGACATTATTAATTCATTAATTATGAATACCTCCTTAATAGCTATGAGTTCTTCTGAAGCTATAATTTCCTCCACTTCCCCTAGCTGTGAGGTTTTATCTTGGCCCACACTTAGTTATGGTCCCTTCAACAATCTCTGGAAGATCAGGACTTGCTCAACAGTAACATCAGTTATTTCTGACAGTAACAGTAATAGATCTTTGCCAAGTACCTACAGAAACCCATGGCATGAGTGCTTAACAGTGAGACCACAGCCTTATGAATGTAATTGCATATGACTGCTCTGGTCAATTCCTCCATTTCCCATAGTGACATTTGAAACTTATTTGTGACCCTTTCATACAAAAGGTTGACAGGACTTTGTTGTTTTATTTCAGGTCACCAGTATCTTCAGAAGACCAAGGTAAGATCTGTTTTATACTTAACAATAGCATAATAAAAATGAGATTAATGACAAGCTAGGAAGCTGTGTTTTAACATAGTTGTACTGGGGAAAAATAACTTTATAAAAATGAAAGTTTAATGTTGTTCAGATGTTGTTCACAACTAGGCAAGTGTTTGCTCATTTAGTTGGAGGTGGCAAAAGCTAAGGCTATGCTGCGCTATTTGTACTATGAATATTGCTCTAGCAACCTGAACCACCGGAAGTGTTTGCAATTTGTTCACATATCTGCATAAATAACCAATGGAAAGCTATGTGTGTATTTAAAGGATGATACATGGTTTTTAGTGAAGATGAGATACGGCACATAGGACAGCATCTTTGTAACAGAGGAGAGTGGATCATGCTTTAAAGGTGTGAACCTAAATTCTCTTGGGTTACCACAGACACCAATTTGGGAACATGGTATGGAATTCAGCATGGCTTGGAACTTCTACATGTGAAAATATTTATTGAGGCGCAAGAGTTGCAGGTTATCGTAATACACTTACTCTGGAGAAAGCTGAAGAATTTGATATCTTCTATGGACTAAAGAAGGGGATTGTGTTGGCTAGCTAGTTAATAACTTGATAAATTTAGGTTCTTAGAGCTAGGTGACACAAATATTCCTTTAGAGGACAATAAAGTACAGTTGTATTGGTACTGAAGTCCAGACACATACTGCAAGTAAGAAAATAACACTGACAGAGTTCATCAACATTGGAATGTTAATCTTGTAGCTCTGAATGAGGAATATAATTTTGGACCACAAAATAAATAAATATCTATTTTCTTCTGGCATCCAATTTACATGCAGTTTCAGAATCATTCAACTTTGCAAACAATATAATAAGTATTATTCAAGAAAGGTCCAGATGTGGAATAGTATAGACCTTCAAATGAAGATGTAAGGGGGATCTGAGCTTGGAAATGTGTGGACCGCTACAAAAATGGGCAATAGAAGTACTAACTGATGTTTAGTGGGACTCAAATGATGCTACAGGGTGTGACTGATGTATGTTTGCTTGGACTGGTAGCAACTTTCATTGTCTTTGACTACAGCCAAAATCTTTTTAATACAGTGTAGTGGCTCTCAAACATACAGTCACTAATAAATTCTCTTTCATTTCCTTACATGCTATTTCTTAGCCAAGAAGGTTATAAAAATGAACAAATATGTTAGACCCAAAGATCCATCTAGCCTATCTAGTGCATTCCTCCTGTCTGATGGTAGTAGATCACCTGACAAACAAGAGCAGGAGAATGGCAGAAGCATACATTTTGACTTTCCTGGTGTACCATGTCTACTTCTAGTGATCTACAGCACATTGACTTTGTGAGCCAGAAGTAGCTTTCTTAATCAATAGTTCATCTGTTTTTTAGCATGACCACAGCTTGTTAATACAAAGTACTAGGCATGTGTTACATGTTAACAGTATTTCCCATTTCTCCAGCACTCAGAAGAGATTTGAAAACATTATTGTTTCATATATTCTTTCAAAATATGAACTAAGTTTGCTTTTAAGTGCCTAACCTTGTCAGTGGTATACAGCTTTTGCTTTTTGATTTGCCTTGTATTTATTCTACTGCTTCATTTTTGTCTATTAATAGAGCAAGACAGCGTATAATGTATTTCCTTATATATCTTTAAACTTCATTATTTCTTACAGTCATAACACATTCCTTCTTTCCAGTATTTTCATACTGTTTTATTCTTTCACAAAATTTTCCTGTCTTCCATCTACCATCTGCTGACAGGTTCTGGATTTTCAGATAAACATCTCTGAATGGCCTCCTACTTTCCACTCTTCACAGAATCACAGAATTGTAGGATTTGGAAGGGACGTTAGGAGATGACATAGTCCAACTTCCCTGCAAAAGCAGGTTCCCTACACAGGAAGGCATCCAAGTGGGTTTTGAATACCTCCAGGAAAGGAGACTCCACAACCTCTCTAGGCAGCCTATGCCAGTGCTCCGATACTCTCAAACTAAAGAAGTTTTTTCTTAGATTTGTATGGAACCACCTGTGTTCCAGTTTTTGCTCATTACCTCTCATCCTGTTGCTGGGCACCACTGAAAACAGCCTGGCCTCATCCATTCTGTTTTGGCATTTCAGATATTTGTATACATTGATCAGATCCCCTCTCAGTCTTCTCTTCTCCAGGCTGAACAGCCCCAGGTCTCTCAGCCTGTCCTCATACGGGAGATGCTCCAGAACCCTGATCATCTTTGTAACCCTACTCTGGACTCTCTCCAGCAGTTCCCTGTCTTTCTTGCACTGAGGGGCCCAGAACTGGACACAGTGCTCCAGGTGTGGCCTCACCAGGGCAGAGTAGAGGAGGAGGATCACCTCCCTCGACCTGCTGGCCACGCTCTTTTTAATGCACCCTCGGATCCCTTTGGCTTTCTTGTCTGCAAGGGCACACTGCCGGCTCATGTCCAACCTGTTGTCCACCAGGAAAACTTCACTTCTTCACTCCCTCATATAAGAAACCTCTGAAATGCAGGGTGAAAGGCCTATGTTCTCGTGACAAATTACTGATGGGATAGTGCTAATTATTAGAATTTTTATTTCATGACTGTGGCATATCTAGCTAGATTTGCCAGCCATTTAAATATGTAGGACCTTCTCTCAAACACAAAAGATTTCCCATGCCTCAGCGACTTTTAAGAAAGAGGTTCAGTGCCTTTTTTTTCCTCTCTCCCACTGTGCCACATGCGAACTACGGAAAATAAGCACAGTAGCAGATGGAAAACATGACAGAATTGCTGTGGCACAAGCTGGCTTGAACCTAGATGCTTCTTTTAAGCATAATTAAGGAAGTGTTTCAAATTAGATTTCAATCTGAAATCTCTAAGCACAAAATGGGATGATCCAGAACAAAGCTGAGAACTTACTTTTGAATTTCCTGGCTTTTAGAGTGTTTATGCACACCTCTCCTGTTATATTTTTCTTGGAGTAGAGATCCAAGAATCAATCTGTGGACTCTATGCCTATTCAACATGCTAAAGATTTATGTGTTGATTTATAAGGCAATATTGCTTTGAGGTGTACAATAGGTTGAGATCCTACTGTAGAATAATCTGCCCTCACTGGCATCACTCTCTATCCATTCTTTCAGCTGCTCTTCTTTATTATTGGGCAAATTTCTACTGCTGATTTTCTGATGGTGTTATGCATTGGTCATTACTGCGAAAAGGCACATTCAACATTGTGTTGTATCTTTTGCATTAACTTCACATTTGGTTCCTGATCTTCATTTTTTCTTTAATCTTCATGTATCTTTTTCCTTCTCCTTCTCCCTTCCTTTCCTTATTTTTTTCCCCACTGTTTCTATGTTTCTTTCTTTCACATCATCCTAATCTCCCTTTTAAAATGTCTCTTTCCCCTTGTCCATAGTCTTCTACACTGTGAGTAGGTTCTTGCATTGTGCTCCTCACACTTGTTTCTCAGTAGTGTTCTCCTCAGTGTGCAGTGCTTACTTCCAGTGGTGGTTGCAAGAAGTAGCTGTAGTATTTGTAGTGAAGTAACAGAATTGCTACAAAAATTAGCATATAATGTGAGCATCAGTTGCATTAATCCCTTAAAGGACAATGCATTATGCTGTTGTGAAGAGAGGGCGAGGATAAAGCACCATCTGTCTGTGAGTAGGCATCTCTTGAACAATTGTAACAGCACACAATCTCCTTGTTGTGGACACATGTTAAAGGCACCTTTACCAGTTACAGAACAGAACCATCTTAATTGCCACAGAAAAGAAAACAGCACTGCTAGAAAATCCTAAACCTCGAAAGAAAAAAGGACTCTTAAAGATTTTAAGGTTTTTGTCTTTGTCTCTGGTACAAGTCTTTAGGAAACGAGTATTTAGAGAATTAAATCCATCTTTTTTTTTTTTTTTTTTTTTTCAAATTCATGACGGAGTAGGGCACAAGTGAGAAATTATGACAAGAGGCAAATATATTAAAAGGAGAAATTATGGAGACGGTTGGTTATTACAATATCGAGATGTCATAATATGACACAATAGGTGAAGATGAAGAGTGATTTTCTGGTTGGAAGGACAAATGAGGATATCCAAAGATCTTTGAGATTCTGGCACGGGGTGATTCTTTGATAGTTATCTAGTGTGATTACCTTATCCTTAGGAGCCATTTTTGTAGAGCCAGGAGTGCTTTAGAAGTGAAGGGGGTTTAAATGGCAACCATTCAATTAGTATCCATTAGAAAACTTTTCCACAAAGATTGGTTGGCACAGTTTCCAACTGGAAGCTTGGGGTGGGAAACACAATTCTGTCTCTAGATGCCCCTCTGGGTGAAGAGATATGAATTATAAGGAAGGGAGTGACCAAGTGTGCGCATGGAAGACAGCGCAGCTCCATCCCATACTGCAAAATGCTTTGCTATCCAATATAGATTCCTCTCTTTGAGACAAGATGTGCTGTACATTATGATACGCTCCACTACTGTCTGCCCCATTAAAGAGAAGAGGTCTGAACCCGTGAAAAGAGAAGGCTGTAGGAGTCCCAGAAAAGTGCACAAGAGCTGAGAAGGCTTCCTGGAACAAGGGGATTTCCTGATTCTCCCTGGTGACCTTGTGAACTGGGACTTCATTCTGTCAACCTCTTTTCTTCTTTCTGGAGTTACTGACCACTAGTCTTACTAGTTAGAGTCTGCAAAGGAACAGTCTCCTCAAGACTGGGCTATTTTAAATATTTATTTATTTATTTATTGTGTTTCTATTCTGAATAAAAGGAAGAGCAGACAACTCCAGATGAACCAAAACGTCTCAGTACTGGTAGAATTATTAAAAAATAATAGGAAAAATAACAAAGAAATTAAAAAAGAAAAATTCAAAAATGAAGGAAAAAAAAAGCCACTTCTGTTTTGTACACCGGATTGCTCCAAAGGAGGGTGATGGTTTCACACAGCTCCAGCTGAGAAGCTATATTCTTCAGGGTGATGTTGCAGCCATTTACCTAGCAACAAATTAAGATGTCTTGGAATGTTTTCACTGAACAAATCAAAGACAGTACTGTGGGGGGCTCCTGACTGCAGGTATTTATTTTGATTAATTAGCCACTTTGGGAAGAAAGCCCTCCTGGATAGTGTTTTGAAAGTATGTCTGTGGCCAGCTGAGCCAACTGTTTTGTGGTTCTGCTCTGAATTTGTTCATTCACTTCTCAGCAGAGGGTGGGATCAATGCAGAACCAGAAGGGTGCGCTGCCATCCAGTGAGACCTGGACAGGCTGGAGAGTTGGGCAGGGAGAAATTTCATGAAATTTAACCAGGGCAAGTGTAGAGTCTTGCATCTGGGCAGGAATAACCCCAGGAAGCAGTATAAGTTGGGTACTGATCTGTTGGAGAGCAGCGTAGGGGAAAGGGACCTGGGGGTCCTGGTGGACAGCAGGATGACCATGAGCCAGCACTGTGCCCTCGTGGCCAAGAAGGCCAATGGCATCCTGGGGTGTATTAGAAGGGGTGTGGGTAGTAGGTCGAGAGAGGTTCTCCTCCCCCTCTACTCTGCCCTGGTGAGACCACATCTGGAGTATTGTGTCCAGTTCTGGGCCCCTCAGTTCAAGAAGGACAGGGAACTGCTGGAGAGAGTCCAGCGCAGAGCCACCAGGATGATCAAGGGAGTGGAGCATCTCCCTTAGGAGGAAAGGCTGAGGGAGCTGGGTCTCTTCAGCTTAGAGAAGAGGAGACTGAGGGGTGACCTAATTAACGTTTATAAATACGTTAAGGCTGGGTGTCAGGAGGATGGAGCCAGGCTCTTCGCTGTGACATCCAGTGACAGAACAAGGGGCAATGGGTGCAAGTTGGAACATAGGAGGTTCCGCTTAAATATGCGGAGAAATTTCTTCACAGTGAGGGTGACAGAGCACTGGAACAGGCTGCCCAGAGAGGTTGTGGAGTCTCCTTCTCTGGAGACATTAAAAACTCACCTGGATGCGTTCCTGTGCGATCTGATCTAGGTGTTCCTGCTTTGGCAGGGGGATTGGGCTAGATGATCTTTCGAGGTCCCTTCCAATCTCTAACATCCTGTGATTCTGTGAAAGCACTTTGGGGCTGAGGGAGGTCCTTTCTGTCCAAAACCGTTAAAATGTGCCTACACCTCAGCTCCTAGTATATCTAAACAGGCTGAGTAGGCAGCTGGGAGGGAGAAGTCTGACAGAAAAGGGCTTCTAAATGAGTGGTATGAGAAAATTAGTAAACATTTATTTTCAGATGGCCACTGTCTATATCCCTTTCCTCCTAGGAGGGAATAGGAGCAATGAAAGTATCGTCTGGATCGGGGCACCTGTTTTCAAGCAGAAGAACTGAGTAACCTTGCAATGTACTTCACTCCTTGTTGTATTTCTGATGGAGGCAGTTGTGCCTCTTGTGGTCAGATAACAATGTAAACTCTTTAAAGTAATAGAGGAAAACAATTCCCTCCATCCACCCAAGACTCTGGCCAGCAAATAAAAGCTTGAACTGACTTTCAGATTGTTACTCCTGCTGTAAAGACCTATTGTTTTGAAGATTATTTACTAGGCAATAGATATTGCTAGGCAAAGACACTGCAGTCAGCCTTGCAGCAGAAGGAATCGCAGTAGGAGCATTTGGGATAGCAATGGTCTGCCAGGTTAGGGAAGTAGGATGAAAAATATGACCCACACTGTTCCTTCTTTTATCTTTTGCAACACCATTTAAAAAAAATAAATAAATAAAAAGAAAAAAATCATTGCTTAATTATTTTGCCTAGAATTCCCCTCCTGCCAAAGTAATGTCACTGAATTGATAAAGTAGCTGCTTTAGTCAGCCAAAGTCTTCCCTGCCTTGTGTTCTTGCTTGATCAGAGACATTTTCCTCCACCACATTACTTCTGAAAATGATGTTAATTGTTCCTGTCTTGGCTTAAAAATAAAAATGGAACAAGGGAAAAGGAAATTAAAAAAAGAAATGTCATCTGCCATATGGTATTTATTTTATCTGCAACTGCTCTTTGGGTTTTTGGGCCACTTACAAAGGAAGTCCTTTTTTCTTATGGTCATCCCTTCACTTTGTAAAACTGGTTGAAACGGTCTCGCAGGAAAAATTCAGTATTAGGATTTTAATTCTTCTACTCCTATAACTGCACTCTCAGCTCAGCACCGGTGCCAAATAAACAGTTCAGGGTGGACTCTAATTGGCATCAAATTATCTTTAAACTAGTCTGACAGTGCAAATGGGACCTTGAAGGCAGCTTGAGTGTAATTTACATCTGCTTGAAAGCCTCTTTATCCTTCCAGAGTTTTATGAAGGGACTTCTGTGTAAATGAGATTTTGGCCTTTCTTTACCTTCAGCAAACCTGTGTGCGGTTATTTTATTATTATTATTACTATTTATTTATTTATTCTCTAAACAACAGTTTGATTCTGTGTGTTGTTTGAATCTAAAATTCTAAACGGAAGAGATTTGTAATGAACATTTCTAACTACCTGAGAAACAGGTGATTTTTGCATGTTAAATTCCTTTGTTTTATTACCAAGTTAGGCAAAAGATGCAGTCAAAACTGTGTCATTTCTGTCCTTTGGATTTGCACAGAATGAGGTACTTTTGTAACTAAATGACCCAAAATGTTTAGAAGGACTTTTTACCTCTTTGTGCAATCCTAGAAATAGAAATTATTGAAGTATGACTTATTCAGAGGGCCAGCATGCTTCAAAAGTTCCTCCTAAACCACAGGAGACTGTATGCTTATGTACCCATTTTCCTGTACAGACGAATTAGGTGGGGATGCTGTGTGAAGGCCCTCATAATATTTCCCGTGCTGAATAGTCATCAGACTTCTGTGCCTGGCTGCTGTTCAGCTGATGTGCTTTTGAGCTTTTGGTTGCAGCAAGTTGCTGCACTGTCTATTTTCTTTTTCTCTTGGGAACATTTTGAACTCTCAGGCTCTTTATCTGGTGTTCTTTTATGGAAATAGTGCCTCACAGCACTACTCTCGTGAGCTACCTAGGCCAGTGCTGAAGCCCTCAGATTCCCTAAGAAGCCTAAGCCTTTCCCAGAGCTGAAATCTGGTAGGGAAATCTTGTTTACCATCTGTTTCATTAGGATTCTGGATAATGGTAGCAAACAGATGCATTTTAGATAAAAAGTTTCAAAATTAATCAGTCTTTGCTGTAGTCAGAACAAGAAACATTGTTTTATAGGCATGAAATATCTAAAATTTTTGCTCTCTTATTTCCATCATGGTTGTTATACAGTCTTAAGGCTGAGGTATAACTCCTCTAGGAAGTTCAGAAACCTCTGCCTGTTTTCTATTCCCATGTCAGACTGATCCTTCAGGAAGGGCAGACTTTCCAAAAGGGCTAGAGAGAAGCTTTTGTCTTTTTTTGTTTGTTTGTTTTAATCTATAAATGTATCTAAAGCCTGATGTCTCTTCAGGCTTACAGGCAATCAATTCCTGCCAAGTTGTCCCTTGCTTGGCTATAATGAAGCCTCTTTTTTTGCACATTGAAATGTGAGACTTTTTTAGCCATTTTTTGCTGAATGTGTTCACCATCAATGTCGTCAAAGTTCAAAAATTATATAAAACATTCTTCTTCTGGGTGCAAGATTTTTTTTTCTGCCGCTATAGGTGAGCTTTAGTTCAATGTGAAGGTAAAAAGCAGCATAAAAAGAAAACAAGATCGAGGTTAACACCTGACAGATACACCCAAGAGTCTCTCTATCTGTATTGAGTTTGAAAGTGGCAAGGTTTTGGTAGCAGGAGGGGCTGCAGGGGTGCCTTCTGTAGCAGAGCCTGGCACTGCCGCACTGCCCCATGTCAGATTTAAGAAAGGGGAAAAACAGCAGCTGGGAGAAAGGAGTGAGAAATGTGATATCTCTACACTGAGAAAAATCTCCCTAAACTGAGTCTGTTTTGCCCATAAGAGTAATTGGTGAGTGATCTCCCTGTCTTTATCTCAATCCTTGATACCTTCTACATCATCTTTTCTCACTTTCTTCCTTTGAGGAGGTGAAGTGAGGGAGTGGTTGTGGTGGAGTTTAGCTGCCCATCAGGATGAAACTACCACATTATCAAACTGCACTACTAACCTTTACGCTCAGGCAGATTCCTCAGTAGTACGTGGACTAGTTTTACAGGGTGTTCTCATGAAAATGTGTGTTTTTTTTTTTTGTCTGAACACCACTTTTCCTTTGTACAGATACAAGAAAAAAATCAGTCCTGAGGTTTACAATAGGATCAAAAATTTGTGTCCTTATGTTGGTATAAGTTGTGCACCAGTATAATAATAGATTCCAAAGGGAGTGGGTGTCTCTTACTAAGAATTGGTGCAGCATTTTTGTCTCAGCTGGGTCGCCCATATTATAGAATCATAAAGGTTGGAAAAGACCTCTAGGATCATCCAGTCCAACCGTCAGCCTAACACCACTGTGCCCACTAAACCATGTCCCTAAGTGCCACACCTACACATTTCTTGAACACTTCCAGGGAAGGAGACTCCACCACATCCCTGGGCAGCCTGTTCCAACGCCTGACTGCTCTCTCAGAGAAGTTTTTCCTAACGTCCAACCTGAACCTCCCCTGGTGCAGCTTGAGGCTGTTACCTCTCATCCTCTCACTGTTACCTGGGAGAAGAGACCAACACCCACCTCACTACAGCCTCCTTTCTGGTAGCTGTAGAGAGCAATGAGGTCTCCCCTAAGCCTCCTCTTCTCCAGACTGAACAGCCGCAGTTCCCTCAGCTGCTCCCTGAATGCCTTGCGCTCCAGGCCCTTCACCAGCTTTGTTGATCTTCTTTGGACGTGCTCCAGGGCCTCGATGTCCTTCTTGTAGTGAGGGCCCCAAACTGAACACAGCACTCGAGGTGCAGCCTCACCAGTGTCGAGAACAGGGGGATGATCACCTCCCTAATTCTGCTGGCAACACTATTTCTAATGCAAGCCAGGATGCTGTTGGCCTTCTTGGCCCCCTGGGCACACTGCTGGCTCACATTCACATGGCTGTCAACTAGCACCCCCAGGTCCTTTTCCTTCACACAGTTTTCCAGCCACTGTGCTCCAAGCCTGTAGCACTGCATGGGGTTGTTGTGACTGAGGCCTTTGCCATGCAGGATGAAAATTTAGTTGTAGGAGTCAGACAGTGTTAGATGCAGTGTCCTGTTTCAGTGAACATAGAAGTTATTTTCTTGTGTGGAAGCCCAAGCAGGTATTTCTAGTGGCCATTTTAATTTGCTGCTTTTATTTTTGCTAGTATTTTGGGTCTCATACCCACACAGAACTATCTATTTCTGTGTTCCTTCCCACATCCCCCCCATTTCAGGAAACTGCTCAATGAACAAGGCTTTATTTCCATTTACTTTTTTTTTTCTTNTTTTTTTTTTTAATTTTCTTCAGCAGTTGCTTCCAGAACTTACAAGTGCATAAAATACATGAAATAACATTTAACTGCTCCTTCCACTCAGCTTAACTTCAAAGAGAAATGTTTAAGCATCATCAGCTTTGGTGAGACTTGAGACTGTCTGTAGATCAAAGACTTGTCAGCATGCAGTCATTCCAAAAGGCATTATTAATTTTTAAATTTAATTTCTCTGTTATGTAGACAATTTTGCATACACATCTTAATTTTTTTTTTTTTTTTTTCTGTAATTTTAAAAGCAGATTAAATATTAGGAAGTGGTAACTGGTTTCTAAAATCTCAAATGCAGAGATTTTCAGCCTTTCTTCCTATGGATCTATAAATGTGTGGGACTGGCAAACCCTCCAGCTACATCATGTATATGTTCTGTGGCATAGCTTGGATGCTTGTTTTTCTTAGTCATTGGAAGGGAAGTAGTCCACAGACCACTTCTCCATGGTGGACAGCCGCCACCTTCCCCTGCAGGCCAGGGTTGAAGACCATGTCTGGAGTAGAAAAAAGGTCAGTTCTGTACCTTTCTGGATAAGTTATGTTACTGTCAGTTTTTCATATTAGATTTCATCTTTACTGAATTATACAAAGCTATTACAAGTAAATTGTTGGTTACAAAGGAAACAATGCATTTCTGAATGATAATCTGTATAGACTTCACACTCACTCGAGAGTTTAGCTTTTTGAGAAATTGAAATAGTTATCATTCATATCTATAAAAGTAGTGCAAAATTAGGTAGAAGAGCTTGTTTTCTTGCTTTTTCTTTTCTTTTTTTTCAGGGTTTTTTATTTATTTATTTATTTATTTATTTATTTTGGTGATGCTGAACTTTAATAGCTCAGAAGACTCCAGCTGTATAAAAAGAACACTCTTCTAGTCAGGGTCAGCTTTTAACTTCTCAACAAATGTAAAACAGTAATTACTTTAAATTTCTGGTTCTGTGAGTTTCACAGAGTCCTTAGCAGTAATAAAGAGCTGGAAATGTTCTGGAAGCTACTGATAGGACAGGTTAAGTCTAATAACAGTGAGTAAATTTGATGATGTCACCTTCTGCTGCAGTTTCTTTTTTGTTATCAACTCAGCAAGGTTTGTGCGAGACAATATTTGAAGAGGTGATGCTTAAGAGTTCCCTTGAGCAAATCTAGCAGGAAATGGAGAAGTACGCTAAAGCTCATAGTCAGGTGACTCTCAGCAAAGCCCTAAATTCCTATTTATTAACTGCCACTAACTAGAAACAAACATCCATCAGTGCAATGTGGATGGCGTATTAATTCCATGTTCTGTGTCTTAGAAAGAGCCGGATGGTTGTAGGCACTGCCTGATAAATTAGGTTTCTACAAGGTCCTGAACACTTCAGATCATCACCTGTCTTACTATGTCTTTTGAACATGCTAAAGATTTTATCAGCCCTAATATTTTTTTACATATTGGAGTTAAGGTAGATAAATCCCGCCAGAATTTCCCATGTGCTTAAATGCAGGGTTCTTTTCTTAATGTCATACACTGTAAAGATTCATAGTTAGCCTCATATTTTTTAATCCATAGTAAGATGTATTATCACAAATAATGTTTTGCTCTCACAGGGTGCATTTCATTCCTAGACCTCAAACGGTTTGTGTTTTAATCATGGATGTGACAACTCCCTTGTGTGGTACTTAAAACAGTTTAAAATATTCTGCTCCCCCAGTGACACTCCTTAGACCCTCACCGAAGAATTCCCTGGAGAGAGCGAAAGCTTCAAAGAAGTGAATTTTGTCAGCATTCACTATGGCTTAGTTAGTATATTAGTAGCAGTTGCAACTATGACCTGGAAAGGACCAAATCCGATATGCAATCTGACTGATAAAATCTGTAAGATGTTTATGGCTTATGGATAACTTTTACTCACTTAAAAAGACAGATTGCTTCTATTCCACTAATGGTGGCAGACAGTAATACCATACCATGCCTTGAGATTCTTCCTAGTGGAAGCTGAATTCTCTTACAGTCTCAATGATACTTACTAAATATCTCTAACTTACTAAATATCCTTCATACCAATTGCCTTCAAACAAAGGGTGTTAAGATCCTTAGATACTACCTGTAGGATTTTTGTTGTTGTTGTTGTTTTCCCCCCTCTGTGTTCTTTCTAAAAGTGTTTTCACAGCTAAATTCTGTCATGTTAGTAGCTTGTTGCTGAGACCTGCTTATGTCCTGGGCATTGAGATGAACAGCAGCTTTGGGATCAGAATGGAGTTTCCCTGCATGGCAGATGGGAAAGAATAGTTGTTGGTGATTGAGCTTTGAGCTTTTCCTTACTCAAGATGTTTCCTATAATTTTCCTTGTCAAATTTTGTTTTTGGAGAAGGAAGACAGTGGTAACTTTGTCTTCCCCTCTACTTTTTTTTTTTTTTTTCTTGTGACTTGTTATGATTATGAGCCTGTCTTTGTTAACCCTTACATTATGAGGATGTGTTGGACAGGTTTTGGGATCTGGGCTGGACTGATGTGCGTTCAGTCTTATGTGATCAGTTACACCATTTTCTAGTTCTTTGTGACTACACCCGACTGGACTCATTGACTCAAAGACCCCTTCCCACCCAGGTATTCCTGCTACAGAAATTTATTCCTGCTCCTGAAATTTATGAGGCCATGAGCATTGCTTGGTACAAGAAGCATCATACACTGGAAACCTTAAGAGGAAGATGTTCATTCTGTCCTTGTATGTTTGTTCTCTCTTGATCAGATATGTCCCCTGGCATAATGCAGTCCTGAAGGATCTCCTCCTTGTCTTTGGCTCTTACTTTAGGTACTGCAAATTGAAAAGCCATTTCCCCTAAAACTTCTATACTCTGTGTAGGGAGATGCACAACAGAAACTGTTGCAGGGGCTCCTAGTTGCCCTCTATGGAGGGTTACTTCTCTTCTGGCCCTGTGGCAGCTTTGTAAGACCAGCCTCTTAGATATCTTGTAGCCTCTGAAGTTACTGAGTACAATTACTTCACTCTTTCATTATCTTCCCAGTGTTTAATGACTTATTTTGCAGTGCTACATTGTAATGCTGCTAACTCACATGCAGAACCAGAGAATGCCTGTGTTTCAGTAGGTTAATTCTATGAATGGGAAACTAAAATGTTTGTTGTAATTCTTGGACCTTAAAAGATATTTTTAGAATACAAAACAAAGATAGCTGTTTCCAATAGAAACAGAGGATTCTAACATAGAAATAGCTGGAATGAGACATGCCATAGGTAAGGTATTATGTGGATAGTGGTATGTGTTTTTTTTCTTACGCTGTAATAGTTTGCAGAATCACCAGAATTCAACTAGCAGCCTTTTTAACATAGCTTTTTTTTTTTTTTTTTTTTTTTTCTTTTTCCCTGTTAGTGCACTATCCACTTGTAACTGATATTTAACTTATAAGTCAAGCGTGTGTTTTGTTTTGATTTCATTTTTGATGCAGCTGCTTTTGTAAGTTGTCCCAGTGAGGTAGTTAGAATCAGGTGTCAAAATTCACACAGTGGAGACTCAAAGTTTATGCTCCCTAGCAGCTGGTGCAAACACAATTTGTGTTTCTGGCTGTCCATATCCTAGCAGGTGAATTGTCTCTGTCAAGATCCATCTCCTCTGGCAGGTATTTACATTTGTGAGGCATTTCAGCAGAGCAGTCAGTGACGGTGCAGGGTAGGGGGAGGGTCTGTCTGGGCTGAACTTTGCTGAGAAGGCAGCCCAGAGTGTCTAGCNTTGTCGAATTTCTCATTCAGCTCTCTTGTCAATGCCATCTACTTGCTTGTTTTAACCACCTCTTTTACAGCCAGGTGATTTTTATTATCTTCATCCTCCTCCTGAATATGCCTGCCAGTCCCATTTGAGTTTATATGGTTAGTGTGCTAAGCAACATTCGTAAGTGTAGCCAAATGTGAGCCCTACTCTGAAGAACCTTTCCCCATTTCTACTTCTATATCTTCTAAGTCCTCCAGCATTGAAGCTTACAGGGCAGAATTATTTTACTGTAGTCTAATCTACTTGTTAGGCCAGCTGGTTTTGTTGATCTGTAATATATTCATTTATGCAATAGGTTCCACACTAGCAAAGTACTTAACATTTTTTTCAGGTAGGCTAGGTGAAAAGAATGTGATTAGCTCAAAGCTAAGCACCTGCCTAAATGCTTAAGAAAGAGAGGAAAAGTCTTTTTTAATTTTGTTGAATGTGTTTTAGAGCTGCTTCATCCTAATATCACCAGACCTACCTCTGGTTATGAGTACTCAATGCAGAAGATTTGCCACAGATTGCTAGTTTTTCTTTTGGCTTCAGAGTTCTCTAGATCTCTNGCAATAAATTCACTTGCTAAACAAATGAAAAAGGTAATAAAACATTTCTATTAGTCATGACAAATACTTGTCTCAGGAAAAGTTGAGAAAAAGAAAAGACTTAATTCAAATATTTATTAAATCAATCAATTTCTGAGGTGTGTTTAAGACTTGAAGGTACTTTATGATATAAAGAAATTGCGTAATTCATGTTATATATTACACAAGTGGTGCAGGGTTGCTCAGAAGAGATAAAACTATTATTTCTTTAGTGATCTTAACTTTAATCTGGCCTAGCATTTCATGTTAACAGTGTTTTTGTCGAATTTCTCATTCAGCTCTCTTGTCAATGCCATCTACTTGCTTGTTTTAACCACCTCTTTTACAGCNGTTTATATGGTTAGTGTGCTAAGCAACATTCGTAAGTGTAGCCAAATGTGAGCCCTACTCTGAAGAACCTTTCCCCATTTCTACTTCTATATCTTCTAAGTCCTCCAGCATTGAAGCTTACAGGGCAGAATTATTTTACTGTAGTCTAATCTACTTGTTAGGCCAGCTGGTTTTGTTGATCTGTAATATATTCATTTATGCAATAGGTTCCACACTAGCAAAGTACTTAACATTTTTTTCAGGTAGGCTAGGTGAAAAGAATGTGATTAGCTCAAAGCTAAGCACCTGCCTAAATGCTTAAGAAAGAGAGGAAAAGTCTTTTTTAATTTTGTTGAATGTGTTTTAGAGCTGCTTCATCCTAATATCACCAGACCTACCTCTGGTTATGAGTACTCAATGCAGAAGATTTGCCACAGATTGCTAGTTTTTCTTTTGGCTTCAGAGTTCTCTAGATCTCTCTCCTGGCTTTTTGGAATGATAACCTTAACAAGCAGCTCTGATTTGCATGAGAAAATGTACCTCTGTCTCCTAAGAAGTAATTTCAGGGCAACCATGCCTTAAAATACTGAATGTAGATGGCAATGAAAAGCTGGTCTCACCAGTTCATTTGAGTTCTGCATGTGTGAGGAGAGCAGAATAGTTACACAAGCCCAGACTGCAGCAGCCCACGCAATAACTGTGGCTCTGGGATCCCATCTGTGAATACGGAGGAAAAAAGATGAAATGAATGGCACAAGGGCCACATTCTGTTCTTGTATTAGTTTGGGGGGGAGGGGGAAGGCTCCACCCCACTGAAAATGTAATCTGAAGAAAATATGTGTATGCATTTTCCAGTTCATTATCCTATCTGCTGGTGTTTGACTTTTTCCGTTCCTCAAAGCAGTGTGTCCTAGCCCCCAGATGCCAGCAGATTTCTAGGATTTCTTAGTTTAACTTGTGATCACTTTAAGACTGCCCTAAATCCAATGAAACAAGAATTACCTATGGTTGCAATTCTGCTTTCCCAAGTCAGAACTTAGCTGCACTGGGTTTTTGCTTTTCCCATTGCTGTGGGGCCAGGACATTAGGCATCACTGAGATCACTGAAAGCCATGCACAGGTCCAGGTGTTTTCAAATGAAAGAACATTTGTTGAGTCGTCTTTGCATACCCTTCCTCTTCTGCAGTGTTTAGCTTGGATGTGGTGTCACTTCTGGAGTTGTAATAAGCTCCTCTTGGAATCCACACTGTGCAGTTTCCTGCATGTTATTTTTCAGAG
The DNA here is from genome assembly GCA_013399715.1 of Alectura lathami. Classification (NCBI taxonomy): domain Eukaryota; kingdom Metazoa; phylum Chordata; class Aves; order Galliformes; family Megapodiidae; genus Alectura; species Alectura lathami. Next base: position 600,981 of record VXAV01011907.1, read on the forward strand.
ACAAGTCTATACTATGGTTTTCTTTCCCCCTTGTTCCTCCCTCCCTACATGAGCTTTTGGCATCTTTATCAAGGACAGCATTTGAGCAATTGTTTAATCTGATTGTGCTGCCTAGACTTGAAGATAGAAATGGGCTTCAGCACTCTTGAAAAATCATGAACTGAGGCAAATGTTTAAAACTTTCTATGATGCAAACCAACTAACTAGTTTCCCAGAAAGATTATATATACATACTTATATTTTCTATAAATATTATCATAGTAAGAAGGAAGGTATAAGGTGGTTACTTACTATCTATCAGTACTGTTGTTGAGTGCAACTTATACATAGGATAATACAGAGTCTCAGGCTCTTGCCTTCAATTCTTTCTAATGGGCTTGGGACAAACAGCTGTGGGCAGTGAGTAGACCTGGGCTTTGTTCACAGCTCTTCCCTGCCTTGCTGTGAGCCCTTGTGCACTATGCCTCTCTTTGTTTCTCTTTCCTTCTGTGTCTGTTTAAATTACCAAGGCTAAAAGGGTGGGAACTGACTCTGCCCTGTGTTTGGCCCTGCCTACCAAACTGATGGGACTTGTTGTAAGCTGGCAAGTCAAATAAATACAAAAATATATATTAAGAAACTTCTATTTTGCCTTTTTTTTTTTTTTTTTCTGTGACTTGAGACTCTCTCAGTGTATTTGATACTGACTGACTGCTCCACCATCAGTCTCACAGTCTGAGAGGTCTGTAGGACTTTCAAGTTCTCTATATTTGCCACTGATGTCCTCAGTTATGGTTTGGGTGCGCCAGGGGCTCAGGCTCACCTTATATTGAAATTTCTTTTAAGTGCCTCAAGGCAAAAATTCAGACAGAAGCATGCCGTTCCGGGGCAGCATTGGAAACACTAGCTCAATCTCTATGCAGTGTTCATGCAGCATGGGTGCTTTTCCTTCTGCCTTCGCAGTGTGCCCGTCCAGGGTGCTCATTGGTTTTCATAGTATATGAGGATGCAAGTGGATTGAGGCATGTGTCTTAACTCACACATACTGTGAGCTGTGTTCTCAGCTGTGAGGCTATATGCAAAATGCTTTCTGCCTAACATTAATTTTCTGTTTATCTTTTGCAGCACTTTTACAGGCAGTCATAGCTGGTGATCTGCTGAAGGTAAGCACAGAGTACTGAGTGTCCACATTTTCACAGCTATTTGCAGGTCTGATATACTGTAAATTATATCACACCTCTGCTTAAAACATAAATAGACCGCTGTAGGGACTGCTGGCAAATGCCATTTTACAGCCTTTCCAGGAAACTGAATATTAGAACACATCAGTCAGGTGAGGTGTGAAATTCAAGTGAATAGGATCTGGTGTTAGGCAGCACCTTTCAGCCTAGGATCCACAGTGCACTGTACAGAGCACTGTGTCAGTTGCCAAGAGGGAAATTACTACACTAGCAGATGCAACACTGAACAACAGAGCAGTTCTGGTGCAGCCTTACACAGTAAAGGACATTCTACTGCAGTGATGTTGGTGGCCAAGCAACTAGACTTGTAGAGCCATTTTAACTTCTTCCTAGGCAACCACAGGCTAGGTAGAATGAAACCCATTTTGGTGTCTTATGGTTTGATGGATGTCTCTAAACCTGTAATGTTTTGGTATGGTCAACGTTTGGTGCCTAACTTTGGTAGGAAAAGGCAACCTTGTAAAAAAGTTATGTTCCCAAAGTCTGAATTTCCATGCCTGACACTTACTCAGGCTGTGTTTTTCAGTGGCCAAATAAAGGTTTGCAAACATGCCCCTGAATTTGGATGAAGACTATGATTAATAATTGCAATATTATCTGCAAAAAGACAGCCTGGAGCCATTTGTGAAAATGACAGTACCATTAGGGCAACTCTTTACCTGCAGGTGCATTTTCCAAACCTTCTCTTCTGCTGTGGCAGCTGTGACATCTCGGGAGCATTCTTCAACAAAGCAGTCATAAAAATGTTGTCCAGTGTCTGCTTCTTGAAAGCTCTTTCCTGGGTTTGCTTTGACAGAGAAACTTCTTGCCCTTCTTCAGATGCCTTAGATCATAAATAACATCCCACTATCACTAACTGCACCCTTTTTTTCTTCAATAATCTGTACAAAACCCACAGAGTTTGCAGCAATTCTGAGAACTGACCAGTGGATGTTTCCTGTCCATTCTTATCCTGAATACTGCTTCATCCTCAGAGGGTCCTGGGTGGGTGAGAGAGTGTGAGAAGGGTGACCTGTGTCAAATCAACTCCAGCTCCCTCTGGATTTTTGAGTCAGAGTTTTCTGTTTTAGTCAGAAAGTGTTTAGCTTGGGTATGCCTCCTTTACTAAAGGGAAAAAACAAACAAACAAACAACAACAACAAAAACAGAATTTTCAGGAGATAAGCCTTTTCCTTTTTATCAAATATGTATATTTTTAAATTTCCAAACAGCTTCACTGGAAGTGTTTCTGCAAGCATTGCTATCAAGAAGTAATTTACCTCCTGTAGAGCAGCAATGTCTCATTGTTCAGGAAATATGATCTGCTCTTGTTAACCCATACAATTGTCAATACTTCTAGTTTAAGGTATTTTTTTCAATGGGGTCTAAATCTGTCTTTAAAGGAATATTATATTTCATTGCATTACATTGTTGTACTGACCACCCATGGAAATTAGTAAATTATTTGCTCACCCGTTTTTCTGCTTCTCATGCCTTATCCTTCTTCTGTGTGTGTGTTTTTTTTCTTGATTTTTTTTTTTGTTTGTTTGTTTGTTTTCCAGTTCATAGAATGCTGTAAAAAAGGAGCCAATTTGCTAATCCAAGGACCTGACCATGGTTCCTTGTTGCACCATGCTGCCAAGACTGGACATGGCGAGATTGTGAAATATATCCTGGAGCACGGTGAGTCACAGTGTGCAAACCCACAGAGAGCTGTACCACAGCCAAGTGTCAGACAGGTAAAACCACACACCACAGCATGGCTGGGAGTGCTCTCACTCGTTGTGGTCACCCTCAGTCAAATGTCCACCTGCAGCATGCGTAAGCAAGAGACCAGGAATGTGGCAGCAGTGACAGCGACGGCTCCAGATAAAAAGAAACTAAAATAATTATGGGTTTTGAGGATAATAAGTATTTTCATAGTTGCATCATTTGTGGGGCTGTGAAGACACAGTATGATGCTCTAATTTGGCCTCTGTCAGGAGAATCCTCTGAATTAATTTGTTTTTCAATGACAGCATTTGTTGTGGAAAGTATCTAATCTCCGTTAAAGCATTTACAGTGATGGAAAGCCCCTCCTATAATTGATATTCAGTATTTAATAACACTAGTTAGGAAATGATGTATCTATTTCTAGACTGGATTTGCCTAGCTTCCTTTCCAACCTTCCAATATTATATCTCTGTTTTCAAGACCACCTGATAACAAAAATTTTTGATACACTTTTTAAGTATTTATATTTGTATGTGGTGATCTTGTCATGTCCATTTTTTTCCTTTGGAGTCTTTTTATCTTTGTCAGTAACAGAATTTCAGGCATGCTTTTCATGTGCTATGTAACGATTTGTGTGTGTACATATGTTTGATGCAAGAGTATTTAGGAATTTCTGCCTGCTTTAACTACAGTAATTTTGTTCACTGTTTGCTGGAGAATGATATAGACAGTAGCAATGCCACTGCTCTGTACACAAAGCTAAAGTGTCAGTGACCATCCTCCTGCTCTGTAGGAAATGTTTTTGAGTCCTTTAAATATTCTTGTAACTCTTCTTTGATCCTTCTCCAAAATATCTGTGGCTATTTTGACTTTTGGATGTCAGAATCAGATTTCAGCAGAAGTCTTACACACAAGAGAACTAAGACACAAACACAGAGACAGTCTCTGGCAATTGTAGTATGTTAGCTGATGCCTGAAAGTTTCTACAGAAATTGTACAGAGAGAAGCAAAAGGCACTGCTTATAGTAACGAGGAGGCACTAATCTATCTATTAACATTTGTTTTCATTGAGGTGGGGTTTAGCTTCAGTTTGACTGCTAAAGTTTATGTGGTTATATGCAGGTGTCATGTAGTCTGTAGGTCTAAGTTCCTAAATTAGTCATTGGAGTCAAGCGAGTGATCCAGTTTACAGTTACCCGTGTGCTTCATCCAGCTAAATATAACTGTCTAATGTAATTTGCCTGGGACATCTGCATGGGTCTACTAGGTAACATGCAAGGCCTGTAGCATGCCCATATGCTTCCAAACTGGCACGTGGAGCCCAGATAAACATCCCTGTCATGCCAAATGCATACCAAGGCTTGCCTTTCAAAATATCAAATGGCATAAAATACGCATGTATGGGCAACTGAACTGTGCCCCAGACATTTGGCTGATGAGGGACTGAATTGCTCTATTTTTTGTGTAGAGATACCCACATATGATGTGTACATGAACTTATGTCCAGTTACTGGCTATTTTTCTCACAAGTTGTAATAAGCCTTACTATTGCCAACTCTACTTCATATTTAACTTCTCTGGATCATCTTGTTAGTCACAGTTCAGATATTTGCTTTTAAATTCAGTAGATAGAATTTCTAATAATTTTCTTACTGTTTCTGGTTTCTCCTCACAGTGCACATGATCTGTGCCACTTCACTCTCATGGATGTCTCTCCAGCCGGTTTCTTAGGAACACATACCTTAAATTACAGACTGACCCAGTTACCATTCCTTTGGTGAAGGTTTAAAATGAGATCACTTAAATTGGTTGAGGATGTGAGCAGGAAATCAATGGGAATTTTTGAAGTGAATAGAGAAACGTGAGAGATTATGGACAGTTAGACAAAGACTAACCAAGAAGGTTGATCAAATGTCAGCTCAGCTCCTCTCTCCCCACTATCCCCAAGGATGACAGGAAGATTTTGCAGCTTTCCAGACATACATCCTCTGGGCTTCTCCAAATGCATTGTTTGTTTAACATTCTCTGGGGATCAGACAGTGCATGGGACAATGCTCTAATAGGGGCCTCCTCTTTTCTTCCACCAAGCAATTAATGAAACTCGTTTCTACCCTGGGCACTTCTCAATCACAAATGAGCTCTCCTGCTGAATCATCATCATAATGTCCTTGTTTTTCTGTAGTGTTCTGTGGCACCTGGCATCTTCTCAACATTAATTAGTGTATAAGACCCAATCCAACGCCACTAATATCTGAGGCTTTTCCTGTATCAGGCTTCTCATTTCTGCTGATAACCACCCTTGATAAAAATGGGTCTTACTCTTGTTATGGCAATTACTTCTGCTCACCTGTACTTCCCCCACAGTTTGTCTGTATGGGAACACATGACTGGAGATGGTTAACATTAATAGGCATTAATAGGAGATCCACAGCAAAATACTTTCCAACACACAGCACAGAAAATCTTATCACAAAGAAAATCTTCTGAATATAGTTAAACCCATCACCACCACCACCAAAAAAAAAAAACAAAACAAAACAAAACAAACAAAAAAAAAAACAAGACAAGACCTACAGACCTACCATACTAGGAATTTTAACTACCTAGTGTGAAGTTATGGGGGTGAATCAAAGGTGGTAAAGGGGTGGGAAAATCCCCAAATCCAACAAACACACCCCAGACATAGCACTGGGATTATGAAGGAGAGAAAATAGTGTTGTGATGTTGAAGCTGTCCTTTGTTCTGATGGCTTTATGTTTTCTGCATACATGCAGGGATATTAATATGAAAGGTTACACTGTGATCTCGATCAGAATGATTTCAGATGTTAAGGGGAGGAAAATAACCCTTCTCAAGTTAGAAAAAAAAAAGCAGAGATGAGTCACACAAAGATTGCTGTGCAGTATTGCCAGATACTTATCAGCGGACTACCACAAGCCTGGAATAGCAGCTGAAGCAGCAATGTAGTGGGTGTTAGAACAACAGCTGCTTACTGCAGCACGAATGGTTGTGTTGGTTGCTGTTCCTTCAAAACAATTTCTCTCTATCCCATATGTACAAAGGACAGATACACAGACCTATATGTTGTTCAAGAAGCCTTCGTAAATCAGGGATCATTTGCTTGTTTTGTAAGGGTCACCTCTTAAGATATGTCTGTAGCTGAGCTATGAGAACACTTAGCAAGAAACTGAGGGCCATACTCAGTAGGTATCAGGAAAACATCTGCTCATTGCTGCAGTCAGCAACTGTCTCACACCCTAATGCTTACACATTAGAAAAGAGTTAACTGTTTACTTGTTTAACAGAATCAGCAGGGAATGCTTAAGAAGCTCAGTTAGAAAAAGGACCTCCTAAATCATCATCTGTATTTGGAATCAAACTTGACTTGGAGTCTTCACCTGCAGGTCGGAACAATACATAGTTTATAGCAATTATTGAAGACAAAACAATCGAAGGTTTGTCTTCTCTTTGTCTTCTTCTCTATAGGCTCAAAAACAAGCAAGAATTCTGTGGTTCATCTAGGGAATGTTGGTTTTCAGTAGAAGAGAGGAAAGATACTAACAATTGTTTAGGAGTTTGTGTTGGAAACTTCTGGTGGAATGGTCAGTCCGTGCCATCCTGAACATTTTTGTGACCTCAGGCCTCAGTGTCCTTGTTCTGTTAGACAGCATCCTCTAGTAAGCAAGAGGATGCTTTTGTTGCTATTATTATTATTTTGTTGTTATGTTTGGAAAGCAAATTGTTCCTTGATAAAGATGTATATCAGGGACAAATTCTGGATAGCCATCAGAAAGTAATGCTGTAGAAGAGTGAATTTGTCTGACATTCACTAGTATCTCCAGATTTGCAGAATGTTTTATGGTAGAGGGACATTTGTGTGATGCCTAAACAGAAAACAGCTCTGTTTTCCTAGAAGGCACAAATCGTAACACAGTCTATTTTATTTTCTAAGTTAATCAATTTTGAGGTTGACATGAGTGAGAGTTAAATGGAAGGCATGTTTCCATAACCAGACTGCGCTATAAGTTACAGTGGAAATTCAGAGCCAAAAGACACTAGTAGTCCAAAACAGAAACCGTTAATCTTTGCATCGGGTAAAAATGAGGAGTGCAAAGTTGAGGGAAGTCCGGAAATAGTTCTGCATTTGAATTACTGTCATTTTAAAAATATTCCCTCTTTGACAGTAGGGAACCAAGTCCATTTTTGTCCTGCATATCAAAACCTTAATTAAATCATTAACCAAAGAGAATTTTGACAGATAAGCATCCAGAAATGCAGGCAATGGAAGACATTACTGTCAAAAACGAATTCACTTTTTCCCCAGCTCTACAAAGGAGGGACTGACAGGACAAGGGACTGGCAGGGGTTAATAGCTGTGAGTCTCCTGTGGATAGCTGTAACCACCTCCACTGGAGAGGGCAGGGTGTGCTGCAGGCCTGGAGGCCTTTTGGACTGCGTGGTGCTGTATATTTTGGAAATGCCTCTGAAACATGGTCATTTTGCCTTTCTTTTATGTTGTAGTGAGCTCAGCTGAAGGGCAGCTGCTTTTAAGTGTTTCCTCTTCCCTCCTCCCATCCCAAGCTCAGGCTTAGAAATTAGAGAGGGGCTTTGGTGGAGTGAAAGAGGGCAGAAGGAAAGAAGGAAAAAAGTTAATAATTCTACACAGTCTACCAGAGATGTTAAGGAAAGAAAGTGATCTCAGCTGGGCTTCCCTCCAGTGTGTCATGCTTTTCAGCTCCTTTCAAGCAAAATTCTCCCCCCATCCCTATCCTGCCATTCTTTAGTGCCCAAGTCTCTCTTTCTCTTTCACTCTCTCTTATTATTTTTTTTTTTTTCTCCCTCCACCTCTCCACACATTTCTATCTTTTGTTTTTATTTCCCCCCCTGCTGTTTTCCTTGATAGAAATCTCACTCATGCATTTCCCTTCCGGATTTCTATGGGGTTATTTTGTCCTCTCTCTCTCTGCGCCTTGGTCTCCTTTTCTTTCTTTGCCTGTTGTCCTGGAGTAAAACAGCCGCCTCCCTGCTGGGTCAGGATGACAGTGCTGTTAGCTTTCCCAGTGCCAGCCCTTCCCACATCTGTGCAGCTTTTGTCCCAGGGCAGAGGGGGATTTGGAATGGTCGGTTGGCAGCGCCAGGGAGACTGATGTAAAAATGAGGTCCAAAAGAGAGGGGAAAGGGAATTAGGAGGAGGGCGTGATATGGTTTAAAGAGAAGCACAAGTGAAATAAATAAGAAATAAAGGCCACAGCTCAGGCTGCGCGTGAGTTGGGACCGTATAATTTCAGAGATAGGCCAAAGAGAATGAAATGAATGAATCTTGTTACCACCTTGTTCTGCAAGTTAATTAACCCCAATATCTGTCCCTTAAGTTTGGTTGGGATGGAGTGAGGTTGCTCCCATGAGATGCTTTGTTTGGAACAATATGCTGGAGAGCTCCCTTTGCACACTGGCAGGATGTATCTGGCACCTGCTTCGGATTGTGCTCATAGACTGCCCACTCAATCTTCAGCGCTTGGCTCCTCTCTCCTGACCAGTTTTCCTTTGTCCTTGATTTTCTGTCTTAACAAACCTACTCTGTTCCAGTTCTTCTATCCTCTCAGATCATGTTATTTCAACTTCTCTCTTTCCTTTTTCTGTTCTTACCAGGATGCAGTACTTCTATGTCCAATGCCAGTCCAGACACCTTGTTGCATTACAACCTTCATTGTCCCATCCATGAGCTATTATTAACACTGCAGGTCGTTCCTTGTTCCTGTCTCTGGGTTGTGGTGTTGCAGCAAGCCATGGGGAATTATCTTTATATTTGAAAGAACATGATTTTCTTTAGTCGTGGTAGATGCTAGGGAATCTTTTTATTCATCTGGTTGTTGTTTGTTTGTTGTTGGTTTTTTTTTTTCTTAGTTTCTTAGGTATTATTTTTCTCAACAAGGGAGTTCTGCTTAGACCCTTGTATACTTCCGTGTGTAGGTCATGACTGACGCTTCTTTATGATGGGGAGCAGTAAACCCACAACTGCTGAGTGAAACCACTGTGTGTGTGGCATGACAGTTAGAATGCAGTGTGTTTTGAAAAAGGAGAGTGGCTAGTGAGCTTGGAGAACTGCTCTAATAGGTATGCAATGCCCTGTGCACTGTGGACTAGGCATGCTACCAACTTTTTGACCAATTCTTTCTCACAGTGGTGGAAGATGAGGGGAAGGAGTTATTTGCAGTTCCAGGAGCCAGGGCATCCAGGTCTCCCAACAATAGTGCATGTATATGTTATAAAAAGAGTGAGGGAGAGATGGACTGCTCTGATCCACTTCAGCACATACTCAGTGAAAGAAGTGGAGAGAGGATGTGCATAGGCCTTTGCAAGTAAATAGCGTGAAATTCCTCAGTTTCAATAGACATTTGTCATAAGCTCTTGAGGACTTTTGAATCTGAAAGTCAAAATGTGATGAAGAGAAATATTCATGCACAGGAAGTAAATCCCTGTAAAGGTTCACTGTTCCACTTGCTAACTGCCCCATACCATCTGGCACTATGCTCCAGAGCAGTGGAGAGGAGAATAATAAGGCAGACGGCAAAGGGAAAAGTTCTTCTCATTTCAAATGCTATCCAAAACCCAGCTTTTCCTTATCACTGTAATTCCATCAATGATGGATTTTGCTGCTATAAACATCTGCCTGTAGTGAATATCAAGAAAAAAAGAACGTTAACAAAAATGAATTATTTTGTCCCACTTAAAAAATCTTTTTTAGTTTTTTTGCTCTTACTTTCGTGATCATTGCTGACCAGTACTGTACAGGATTTGCATATCAATATAAGGACTGCTGGGAATATTCCACCCTGATCTACATTCTGTACAGCGCTGTTAAATGGAGTAGTACAGGGATGTCATTCAGGACAGAATTTGGCTAATTTCAACTTCCTAGTGACATTTTCCCTCCAGTACTAACAATAGATTTTAACTTGCAGTATATCAGAGTTTCCAGTATATCAGCACTTTCAATGCGCTTTTCTTATGTGAACCACTTAATTGAGCAAGGTGAAGAGTGAGAAAATAAATTCCATGAATATTCATTCCCAGTATAATTTAGAGGCTGCTACTCCCTGGTGCACACTCCAGCAGTGACTGTGCTTTTAAATTTTGCTAGTGCAAGGGTTTGTGCAAGCAAATATTACCTTGAAGTTTAACGTGTTTGTGCTGAGTTTTCAGTTGATTTGTTTCAAGTGTTTGCACCGAATATGTTTTCCTGACAGTCATGTCCCTATAATTATGCAAACAAATGCTATATGACATGCCTGACTGTCTTTCGCAGGTCCACCTGAATTACTGGACATGACAGACAGCGAAACGTAAGTACAATATACCCTGCCTGCTCTTCACAGTATGTACGTTACTTCTTGTTACTTGTTACTTGTCTTGTTTTTCAAAAAGATACATCTCTTCAAAAACAAACAAATGATCAGAAATGACCTCAAGAAGTTCAAAAAGGACTGCACCTGGGTCAGGGCAATTCCAAGCACAAATATAGGTTGCGCAGAGAATGACTGGAGAGCAGCCATGAGGAGAAGGGATTTGGGGGTGTCGGTTGATGAAACACTCAACATGAGCCAACAGCGTGTACTTGCAGCCCAGAAGGCCAACCGTGTCCTGGGCTGCGTCCGAAGATGTTTGACCAGCAGGGTGAGGAAGGTGATCCTGCCCCTCTGCTCTGCTCTCGTGATACCCCACCTGGAGTGCCGCATCCTGTTCTGGGGCCCCCAACGCAAGAAGGGCATCGAGCTGTAGGAGGGAGTCCAGAGGAGGGCCACGAGTATGATCAGAGGGCTGGAGAATCTCCCCTGTGAAGGCAGCTGAGAGAGTTGGGATTGTTGAGTCTGGAAAAGAGAAGGCTCTGGGAGGAGCTGATAGAGGCCTTCCAGTACATGAAGGGGGCCTACAGGAGAAGTGGGAAGGGGCTTTTTGCAGGGGTGTGTAGTGACAGAACATGTGGTAATGGCTTTAAGCTGGAAGAGGGTTGATTTAGACTAGATATTACAAAAAAATTCTTTACTGTGAGGGTGGTGAGACACTGGCACCGGCTGCCCAGAGAGGTTGTGGCTATCCCCTGCCTGGAAGTGTTCAAGGCCAGACTGGATGGGGCTCTGAGCAACCTGGTCTAGTGGGAGGTGTCCCTGCCCATGGCAGGGGGTTTGGAACTACATGATCTTTAAGGTCCCTTCCAACCCAAACCATCCTACAATTCTATAATTCTGTGAAATCCCTCCCCAGATCAAAAGAACAGAAGCAATATATGTGGCTTTCTGGCCTAGAACAAATGTTTCTTGAACTCCAAAAAGGATTTCTCCTCTGTTGCTTCCTATTTCCAATTAGTATTTCTAGAAAGATACAAGTCCTTCACTGTGCTTCGGAGTTTCCAGAAGTTAGTCACTGAGGACCAACATAAAGGATAAATTCTGAAAGTCAGGACACTAGTTTTCTTGCTCAGTGCCTTTTCTTCAATCTCTTCTTGATTCATCCAGGGTGCTTTGCCTTAGCTACCCTAAATGGCCACAACTTGTGCAGTTAAAGATTTCTTTCAAGTTGTTAGAACCTCAGTCATCTCTGTTATTATTAAATAAAGACTTTACTTTTCAACACCTTGTATGAGGATATGACAAAAATATATGAGAGATCTGTAAATAATTCTGGGAAGTATATGGAATATATAAGAAGTGAAACAGCATTTCCCATAGGGGTTCAACCATGAATTCCCTACCCCGTGTCATCCTCTGCTAATGGAGAATGCCGTTCAGGTTCCGCACAGGGTATGTGGGGGCTGTTTAGGGGTGACAGAGTCTAGATGGACAGCCTGTTCTCCTCGTGCAGTGGCATAGCACAGACTCTGAAGTAAAGTGCAAGTGAACACAACTGTGAGGACTTCCCTTTACAAAGCTCCCTCTACCACTAACTATTGAAAATGAAATGTTCAAGACATAAATGCTAGCAAAATCTTTTGAACCTCAGAATGAAATCAGGTAGGATCCAGTTCTGAATCTAGCTCTCATGCAGCAGAGATAGATTCATTACAAGGTTGCCTACTAATATTTAAACTTGCCCTGTCGTGGACTGAGACTCTTATTCATTTCTGGGCATGTATGCCCAACTACATCTGTCCTAGTACAGGTAATTCTCCTTATTTGTTATCTTGGAGAATATGTAATGGCCCTACTTTTTTTTGACACTAGTATTACAGACACCTCTTCAACGTGCTCAAATTATAATTTCCTCTTATTTCTACTGAAAGCTGAACAGACTTCTTTAACCTCATTAATACAGTCATTCTCAGAATCCTGTTACATGTAGACCCAGCCTGACTGAGGAGCTTTGCAATAAACCTGCACCCACTACACTGCCTTCTATTTTGAAAAGCATGTGTTGTGTTCAAGCTTCCCCAGGAGCTCACTAGTCCAACGGTAGAGAACAAAACCACAGATTTCCTCTCACACATCCATGAGAGCCAGGTATCAGAATCAGGGCAGCAAGTGTGCCAACCATGGCTTTGATGGACATGATTTTTCTACCATGCCTCCAAGAATAATATTCAGGTAAGAAATAGCAGGAATAAAAAATATTGTTATAGCTTAGCCTGCTGTAAAATAAGAAGGTGTCTGCTTTGCCTTTGCAGCAGTTAGCGGAACTGCTGTGCCTGTTTCTTTCCCAGTCCTCAGTTCCAGCAGCGGTTTGTGCATTGCAATGTTTATTACTGAGTCAAAGGATGTAGGTGCTAAGGGAGGGAGTGCACATGACCACTTGTGCCAGGAAGAAGCAACCTTGCAGAAATACACCATCCTTCACTGTTCACTGAACCTCATACTTCATAAATGTACATGACTGCGATGTGTCTCACTGCTGGTTTCTGTACTTTGGTCTAGGGGTGAGACAGCATTACATAAGGCGGCCTGCCAGCGCCATCGTGCCATCTGCCAGCTCCTGGTGGATGCGGGAGCCTCTCTGAGAAAGACAGACTCCAAGGTAACCCAGCCCAGTCAACCAGTTATAAAACACTGCAGCCAAGCAAGACTGATCAGCATCCGTCCCCGCTGTGTGCATGATTGAGGTTTCCTTGTGTGTGCCAAAAGCATCTCTTTTTACACAAGCCATTTTTATTTAGAAAATTGTATTGATTCAAACAAGTACAAGAGGCATTAGTTCAGTCCCCAACGTGGGTCATCTTCACTATAGTGAGAGTTTGGCCTCAAACTATTCAGTATGTTGGGTGTGAATGAAACATCTCCGTGGCACAGCAGCATCCTTCTCCTGTGTGGTCAAAAGAGAGGTCTGTGGGCAGGGACCACCTGGGGGAACCATAGTTTTTGATTGCATAGTGTCTGTGAGGCTTGATTGTTGTGGCTGACTTGTTTTGTGAGGCTGGCTAACCATCTTCTTTTGCCCTCACTTGCCCTTACATTCTTTGGTGCAACACTAACCACAACTCTCTCTCCATATAAGCTTGCCTGAGGAAAATCTCTCAGAAAAATTAAAACCTAGGAATATTTTGTCAAAAAGCCAATCTGGTCACTTTGGAACACGGTACAGATGTGGTACTGGCATTTCTGCACAATACCAACCTGTGGTCATATCTCTGGGTTCCAGAATCAGAATGCAGCAAGACAAAAACAATTCCTGTCATGTTAAGCTGGATGGGGTAGCCTATAAACTGGAGAGAGATCATTGCTTTTTCAGATGAGAGTACTATGTATCGTAAAAGATAATTTTTGCAACAGCTGAAATCCTTATAAATGTCTTCTGACTTGTTAATCTTCATCTATCCAAGAAATACCAAGAAATATCCAAGAAAAGAGAGCAGGAATTGTTTTGTGGAGATATATTGATATTTTCAAAATTTTTGATTCTTCAAAATCAAGACTGTGTGTCCAATTCTACAGTAATTTTAAGGTAGTTCAGATAACAGAGTAACAAAGTGATGCACCAAAAATTAGAAAATTTTTACTTGAGATAGTATGAGCCACATTGAACTCATCTCAACTATTCGGCATCTCTCTCTCCATATCTTCAGTAAAGTTGTGTATAGTCTGTGAAGTGCACTTTTCAAGTGTTATGTGCAGTATTGTGAACTACTCATTAATGTAGGGACTGTAGCCCCAGAATGAAAACTCAGTTCCTTCCAATAAGTGAACCTTTCTTTGTTGTATCAAAAAGAAAGACCTTGCAGAGCTGAATGATTTGTCCTAAACCATAGAAGGATTTTGAAAATCTTCAGAATCTCATTACTCTAATAGAAACACTTTGCTTAACATCAACTTTATCTGTTGCACAAATAAGTAAATTCTCCAGATTTACTTCTGTCATACTTTCATCTGTTCTTCTCAATATGTTAGTGCCACATTTTTCTTCCTGTTTCTTTATTATAGGGTAAGACTCCTCGTGACAGGGCTCAGCAAGCTGGTGACCCAGATCTGGCCTCCTATCTGGAGAGTCGACAAAACTACCAAATGGTTCCCCATGAGGATTTGGAAACGGCAGTCTGATGTCTGAAAACTGCAAAGAGGATCTTCGGAAATAGCAAGGCTTCACGTGAGCACTCGGGCATCGTGTGAGGAAGAAGCTGATGGAATCAACATGTCTCTCACTCTTGTGGAAAATATCTGAGGATGTGCCACCAGTTTATAAGGGCTACTGAGTCTTGCCACGGAACGTTTAGTTTCCATAAGTTAGCCCATGATGGAAGAGGTGGGACACTCAAAGGTCTGTGGAATCCATGGGCCACGGAAATTTACCTTTACTGCTTCCAGCAAGTAGCATGAACTTCTCCCACTTCCATCTGTATAATTTATTAAAAAATAAAAAGGAAGAGAGAGTGTGGGGGAACCAAACTAGCTGGGACATTAAAACACCTAATCGGGCCCTCCTCCATCCCTACATTTTCCTGCATACCTTTAATTCTCCCATTCTTCTCACTTGTCATCTATTAAATAGTATCTATTATCTCTGTGTTTTCATAAATGGTCAGACAGTAACAAAAAAATTTGAGGAGCTCTGGATGCCCTTAGGAAAAAAACATTTTTACCCGCTGTGTTCTCTCTCTCCTTTGCTGTCCTTTGGAAGCTGCTTCCCCAGTGTTCAGTTACGGGGGAGTTTTCTCACTTTTGGAGAGGGTTCTCCACATTGCCTTGTTTTCTATGATTCTAGGGTGTGGAGCGCAGTTCAATTTGCAGCAGTGACAAAGACTAACCTCATTGTTACTGGGTATATGCTTACGGTATCCCCATGAGTAAGTCATTTGAGTGGAAAGGTTATCCAATATAACCACACTGTAAGAAAGTGCAGAAAGCTACCCCTAAGGTTTCTTGCACCACTGTTGTATTTACAATGACAGGTTTCAGATTTCACAACTAAGAGTTGATAGCTTTTTTTTTTTTTTTAATTTTATTTTTTATTTCTGGCAAGATGGGTTTTATGATGAGGAAAGGAAAGCTGCAAGGTCATCTGTAAGCCATGAATAAAAGAACAAGCGCTGCCCTGGTCATACTGCGAACAGGAAAAGTTCCTCTGGCTGAACCTGTAAACTACCTGATTCCCCAAGGGACATGGAGCAAAGTTTTAAAGAGAAACTCTCCCCATGGAAAAGGACAGGTGTCAGCTCCTTTGCCTCATTACTCACTACAGGCGTGGAAGTTTAAACTTGCTTAGCTGCTGTGGAGGCCAGCTATGTCTACTGTACTCACCTGTTCTCTTCTTACCTCAAAGATTATAACCACAGAAGACAAAAAATCAGATACACACAGACATGCAGAAAGTTTTCACCTTCAGGTGTTCAACCACTAAAGACAATTCAGCTGCCAGAAATAGCAGAGCTTCCACTTTGACCAGTTCTTATGAAGACATTCATGGCCCATTTTTGGCAGAATTCTTGCAATAGATTTTTGAATTTTGTTTTGTTTTGTATTGAAAGATGCATGAGTGTTTGGTTTCACATGCAATTCTAGGAGTAGATCTTCAGTAGATGGTGATCAGCAGGATTACATGCAATTTGGAAACCATGGAAATAACTCAGGTCATTATTCAGATAGGTTTTTCTTTCTCTATAGAAGTTGTAGAAATGAAATGAATGAGATTCCTTCCTTTATTTATTTATTCATTTTTAAAATTTTTCTTTCCTTCTCATTCCTTTTTTTTTTTTTTTTTTTAAGAGTGTGTGTTATGGCAGAGAAGGAAGAGCTATATATATACGTATTGTTTTATTTTTTTCTGCTTTCAAAAATTCATTTGATATGAGCAAAATATTTATTTAGTATTTCTGCCTCTGGAAGGAAACTATATATATTTGTAATCTTTAGATTAACAGCAACATGAAATGTATTTTGTCTTTTTTTTTCTATCTTTACCTTTCTTGTTTAAAAAAATAAAATACGAAAACTAAATTCCTTCCCTTGATAATAACCCAGGGGCTTGTGGTGAAGGTGTATATTTTGGAACAGAATTTGGCAATGGTTGAAATAAAAAATCAGAGTATAATTTTGTTGTATGTGAAACTTTGATAAGGAAGATCCTCACA
>VXAV01011907.1:694804-711672 GCA_013399715.1 Alectura lathami
CCTACCAAGCAGAGATTGATTGTGAAATCAACTGTAAGACTGAAGTAATTCCTGTGCCTCAGTGTTGTTGGGAGAGGCCGTTTGCTACAGTGCATCTCAGCTGGGCTTCAGTTCTCACTTCATTGCACACTTCATGTTTTCCTAACACTTTCTGTTTCAGTGTTTAACTCTCATCAACCATTTCTCTCTTTTCTCATTCCTGTTTTGGTGCTCTTTTCATTATTTCAGCAGTGTCATTTTTTATTTACTCTCTTTTTCTGATCTTGTTCCAACTCATCATTTAAACTGTTCTAAACTCTTTCTCTCTGCCTGTTCTCTCTCTTGTTTCCTACATCTCCTTCCACCCTAAATGTCTTGTCTCTTTGTTTCACTTTTATCTTTGGCTATTCCTGTTGTTTATAAATGTCATTACCATGTGCTTCAATTCTGCTATCTTGCTGTATTTAGGAGCTGTCATATAGTATTCTAGACATACTTTCCTTCATGACACCTGGTCAGATTTTTACCATTGGTGTAGGTGGGCATCTCATTACAAAAATCAAAACATCAAGGATAAGTCCATTTGCTAGTAACATTTTTGGCATTTCTTTAAACTGCCAAACTTTAAACTGGACTGGAGTTGATATCATAGAATCTAATGAAAAGGACAAACTTGTCACCTTTATATTCTGAGAGGAAAAATAAGAACGAGCTATTTTCAGTGGAATATGTTGTTTTCAAAAACAAGTCCAGATTGACAGGTTTTTCTCCTCATCCATCTTTGTAATGGTCAGGTGAAATACTTGCAAGGAAAACTGAAGATTGAACTTAAATGATTACTGATGAGTGGGAATTTCTTTCCTTCTGAAGAAACACCTAATATTTAATAGGTACTATATAAAGATCGTAGGTGATGTTTGTAATTTCAAGGGAGCAAGTGCCCTTGCTGATCTATCACGTACAAAACAATGATGTTATTTGCTGTAGTCTCAGCCATTACATCGGATTTGATGTGTTTGTGTGGTGTGAGACGAGGCTTCATTCTGTACTACATGGTTTTCCATTTGCTTATAATTAGTAGCAAAGACACTTTAGGAAGCAGCCTGGCTCTCTCTGCCACAGGGATACACATATCTGCAGGTTTAGTGTTTCCTTAGACAACTTGGCAAGGATTTTGGCTACAGAGAGACCTGGAGACTTTGGCAAATATGCTACATCAGGGCTTAATAGGGTTTTGTTTATAGAGCTTCTGGAGCATTTCGGATTCCATAACCTATCTATTTTTCCAATCAGTTTTGTGGAGAATAATACTGATGATGTTGAATTAAAGTCTCTGTCAACTCAGTATAAGGCAGCTTCCTTAGAGACAGATATTCACAGTTCCCGGAGACTCTGGTAGCCCATGAGGTTGTATGTTACCACATCCTAGGTACTAGGGGTGGGCAGTGGTGGTTTACGAGGAGGCTCTCAGCCCAGTTCATGTGTCTCTTGCATGTGGTGACATCCTGTGATGCAAAGCCCCTGTGCTGCCTTGTTTCATCATCTGACAGTGTCTTGAGATTGCAGAACTATTTGTCTCTCTTTCCCTGTGTGTTTCCACATGAGCTGTTAATATTCCTTCAATTAGGGAGTTAGTTGTTCGGAAGAGAGGCAATGAGAAGATAAATTGTAGTGGAAATGGGATGTAAGGTGAGGTGCAGTGCTACTGACGGTGAAGTTTCTCCAAGGGACAGAGGCTGAAGGGAGAAAGCCAAAGTCTTGATGATGTTGTAGCTACATTTTGTTATGGAGAACCAGTTTGTGTGGTAAGCTGAATAAAAAGGCAGATTGTTATTTACTTATTTATTGCATATTTATTTACTTATTTATTTATGCATTTTCTTTAACACATGAGAGGCTCTAAGTGGAAATATAGAGCAGAAGAAAGACAAAATAACATCAATGCTAACACAGAATTCATGTGTGCTTCAGCTCCAGGCTCTGTTAGAGCTCCCAGAAAATGCTGATGGCCCTTTCTTTGTGCTAGGACCTCGTACTTTTTTTGAAGTAAACCAAACTTGTGCTAATGACAGCTGCTTCAGGCATTTAAATGCCAGGTATCTTGCAGCTTTCACATGAACTTTATTTAAATAAAACTATTAAATTTTCTTGTCTGGCTTCTAGCGTGGTATTAAAGCTGTGTACTTAAAAGTCCTTGTATTGTGGATTCCTCTCCCATTGTCCATGTCAATTACAATTATATTGCTTTTGAACAAGCTTCTTGCCAGCAGGGAATACTGAGAAGTGCCAAATTAATTTTCAGATGCATTTTGTCTTTAGTTTATGGTGAGAATCATTTCTCCCATAAATTTGCTATGATCAGCAAAATGAACTCAATTTTCCTTTAAACTGTCTGTAGCATCAGGTTAGTTGAGTTTTAAAAGCCATCTTAGTACCCAGCACTGTTGATGCCTTCTCCTAGGCTCTGACAGTGCATGAATGTCATGGACCATCCAAGCAGCCTCTGGTCCACCATCTTGGAATCCTGCTGCCTGCTAGACAGATGTCTCTGGGAAATGGGGAGAATGGCGTTTTCACATATGTAGTTATGACCATACTTTTAGGTAAATGGTGCCAAACTGTGCCAGTGCAAATTATAGCAAAGTGGAAAATGTGTGTAAGCCATTTAAGTCAGCCAGCTATGAATGACTTTTGGTGACTGGCTGAAAGCGGATGCTTTACCACTAAGTGAACTATTTAAATTCCTCTTTATATTTGAATATTGGTTTCCCAAATCCAGTTTTTCGGTTCATTAGCATGCTATGGATAGTGTCTGTGTGTGCAAGTCCTATCTCTGTGCCTATTTTGCATCTCAGGCAATTAACTTGGATGATATTAAGAAAAGACACTAATTGTAGGGGAAGAAAATGGTAGGCATAAATGACAATTAAGATAATACATCACATTTTACCTATACAAATTGTTTTCATGAATAAAGCTCGCTTCAGATGTTGAATAATCATAATAAGAACTTGAACCCTTGCAATGTGGACAGTGTCAGATTCTCTACTTTGTATGAATAGGTAAGGTTTAACACAAGCCGTATGCAATATGACGTTTTACACAATAAATCGCAGCCATAGATCAGCAACGACAAGAGGAATTCCAGGTCCATCAGGAGACATGATTGTCTGACAGAGAATAATAATTATTGACTCTTCTGTGGCAAAACTCATCCATAACATCAGTGATGCAGATCAGGAATTTGGTACAGAGGCCGGAAAATAAATGTTAAAAATTTTTGTGTTCTTTTTGGAAGGGTGGTAATTGCCCATTTTGCCAATAGCTAATTGTGTTTAACTTCCTTGTGTCTTTTGGCCCTGAAGCAGGGCTTCCTAAAAATGCTGTAGCTGTCTTTTAGATGAGGTCCCACTTTTTGCAATCTAACCAGACTTTTTTTTTCCCTTTATCTCATTGTTCTCCAGAATGCCCCAGCAACAGCAGCAACGTCGAATGTTCACAGCTGCCCTCCTGGCACTTGTTTTCATTCTGGCAGCAGTGAGTACCACTGAGGCTGGAAAGAAAGAGAAACCAGGTAAGGTTCAGTGTAATCCAGGGTTAATCCCCAAGGTAGGTTGCATGACTGGGAGAATGTCAAATGTTTTTGGTTTTGTTGTGAAGTGTGAGGCATTCATTAACCTTTTGACATACAGGGTAGGGATTTATGGTTGTGACATTTTTCCTGTGTTAAATAAGAAAACAGAAAGTAGTTTCCATGAAAGCTGGCAGTTTAGGAGCCCCATAGACTGAAGTCCTTAGTTTATCAAAGAGTGGGTATTGCAAGGAAGCTTTCAACATTTGCTCTGGGAATAAGTTCCTTCCTGGCTGAGGGAGAGCCACGCAAGAGTGATGAAAGAGCAGTTATTATATTACTCATCCAGTGTGTTGTATCTAAATGCCACACCAATGCCATATGATTTGAAATCCTCCAGCAAAGGATTGAACTAACTCTGTGCTGCAGATAGACAACCAGACATCCAGTAGTAATTGCTTTCTGTCAGTGATGAACTCAGACCTCATTGCAAGAGAGACAGGCCTGGGGCTGGAAAATTCACGTCTGTCAAAACCAGTTTTGATATATTTTAAGAATCACATCTTACGGTATTTTCCTTAAGGTCTTTTTACAGGCTGCTTACACACTGGTTCATATGACCTGTAAGTCCATCAGAATTAGTGTTCCCATTAAAATAAAAAAAACGTGTTTCTAACTTTCACTTGTTGCGTGAGCACAAATTATTCTATATAAGATTATTTAAAATTACATGGGATATTTTGGGGCCTAACTTCTTATTTTTGTGAATTCTTGGATTTGATATCATTGCTGGCTATTTGGGTGTGAAGATTTAAAGGAAATCTTGATCCTTTTGTCCCTTAGCAACAAAACCTCTATATGTCATCAGCATGTTGAGGTGTTCTGATCAGATTCTGACTGTTTACATATAGAAAGATAAATGATGATGACTAACTTGCATTAACATACCCTTCTAGGTATGTAAGTAGCTTCTTATTTGCCTTTGGATATTTGGTTATATTTTCCCATAAAATGTAACATGGTATACACCAAGTGAAAAGTTTGTATCCCACTGCTCTTCCCAGGAGGTGCTCAAATCCCAATACATGATGACAGCACATAAATTGCTCATCTGTACAGTGTGGAGTGCTTCAGATGAAACTGAAAATATTTATATGCTAGCTACTGGGGACTGAGGAGTGTCCCTTTCTGAGTGTGTCCTCCTGCATGTTTTGGCCAGTGGTCCCTGAGGCTGTGTAGATGATTTCCCATTCTGAAGATGAGAATCTGCTCTGACTATTAGATGTACTAACGGGGCTGAGTCTGAATGATGCAGCTGCTTTGGAGTCAGAACTTAAGAGGCTGACCTATCTACAGAACTGTGAAGAGCGTGTCAGATCTTTTGCTTGTGAAGCAGTTTTACGAACATCTGCCTTGTTCACCCTTTCAGATGCTATGACTGTTTAACATGTCAAGTGAAAGGACACTTCTCTATCAGCTGTGGGTGCTGATCATTTCTCTTGCTTGGTTTTGCTTCCTTGTCTTCCTCCAGAGAAAAAGGCGAAAAAGTCTGACTGTGGGGAATGGCAGTGGAGCGTCTGTGTGCCCACCAATGGAGACTGCGGCCTGGGGACACGCGAGGGCACTCGCACTGGAGCAGAGTGCAAGCAAACCACCAAGACTCAGAAGTGTAAGATTCCCTGCAACTGGAAGAAGCAATTTGGAGGTAAGCATCACACTCTCAGGGGACTGGATCTGCTTATTACTTAAGTATGGTGAAGAAAGCCTGTATTTTCTGCTTAGCTCTCCAAATGTTTTTGAAGGTGCTACCTCCATATTTCAACTCTTTTGCAACGAAAGCATTTAAGGCTTCAAAAGGCAGCTTCCTCAGAGCAAAGCGGCTCCTCCAGCAGAGAGTCCATATAATCTATTGTAAACTCAGTATTGCACTAGCATGCTTGAATCTATTTTCCTGTGGTTTACAACCCTATTTCAGGCAGCAATGTAAACGTCATCTGTTCTCTCACAGCTGTGAATCTCCACTGTGGTTACTACAGGCTTTATGTGACCATGTGGTATGTGATTTGCAGCATGGAGTGTGGGTGCCTACCAGTGTGTGTGCATTGAAGGGGGTGAATGGAGACCAGTGTATTTCATTATGTTATTCAGCTCATAAGGTTCATATACAGCAGATCTTCAGATACATCAGACTTGTCCCAAACACGATGCCTGTCCAGGACTCAGATCTGATTACTCTTGCAAACTTGGCTGTTTGTTTGTTTGTTTTGTTTTGTTTTGTTTGTTTGTTTTTCCTTTTTTTTTCCAATAAACAGCTTGTATGGCTCTGTCATAGGTGTGACCTTATTAAAGCATTCAGTGCAGCAGTTTCAGACTTGACAAATTCAAAGTTGCACGTATATTCTTGAAACTATTCAACCCTTACCTGCTGTCCTTTGGCATCCCACAAATGGAGGAACAATCATATAGAATTTGAACATTTCACCCTGTTGCTTTCTCTTTCTTTTTTTTTTTTTTTCTTTATTGTGTATTTTCATAGTTGAATGTATTTTCTTTCTATGTGTATTCTATATTGAAAATAACATGATATCCATGCAAAAGCAAGAGGATTCCATGTTAAAACATTTTTGTGGCAGGGGAGACTACAGTAATTCCTGCAAATCACATTTAAAATTTTCCTGGGATTCCTTTCTCCAGTTACATGATCCTTTTGTCTACAAGCACTGGCTATCTGTGATTTCCTATTGAACTGATAACATTTTAGTTTTCACTCTCAATCATTCTGTTTTAAAAATTAGCATTTATTTACTCATTGCAGCAGAGTGTAAATACCAGTTCCAGGCCTGGGGAGAATGTGACCTGAATACTGCCTTGAAGACTCGAACTGGGAACCTAAAGAGAGCCCTTCATAATGCTGACTGCCAGAAGACTGTCACAATCTCAAAGCCCTGTGGGAAGCTTACCAAACCCAAACCTCAAGGTAAACTCCATTTGCTGAAAGTTGCACACCAGTTCAATTCGATTGGAACTGTGATGTCCCACATGTTTCAGTGGGAACTGAGTAGTACAGGAGATTGTACTTTTGTGGCCTTTCCTCAGTCCACACTGTTCCTGTCTCCCAGCTGTAAGGCAGGCAATATTCCTACATTATATAGTCAAGGAAATCTAACAAGGTGAGCTGAAGATTAGGACCCCAGTTTTAACCTTTTTCTACATGCATTGGCACCAGTTTGCTGATGCTCACTAGACCTTCAGAGTAAAGATGCTTTTCCTAATTCACTTGTTGACAGGTACACTCCAGTAATAGCATGCAAAAACATCTCTTGATGAGATAAACACACCTTTCACATTGGTGTTTGGTATCGAGTAATGACTAGCTAAAAAAGGGATTGCTTTCCTTCTAGACATAGAATCATAGAATCATAAAGGTTGGAAAAGGCCTCTGAGATCACCTAGTCCAACTGTCAACCCAACACCACTGTGCCCACTAAACCATGTCCCTAAGTGCCACATTGAAAGAATGTTTTGCATACTGATGCTGAAAAGAGGGTATGCAGATGTTCTGCACCTTTTGGGTTGTACATTCTTTATTCAAAGACAGCAGGGAGGAGAGTACTGAATGTATATGTTTTATTTAACTGAGAGTGACAGCGTAATTCCTAGTACACAGAAAGGCATATGTCCCGCATTGTGTCTTCTGGTGTCTCTTGGACAAACTTATTTTCCTTCTAATCATTAAGGCATTTTAATATACTGTTTTGTTGCAATAACAGGTGTTATGTATGTAGAATGATTTATAGTGGGAGTTAAAGCAGTGAGATCTTGTTTGAGCTACCAAAATAATGTGTTTTAAGTGGATGATACCAGCTATGCTACACTGGCATTTGTTTCCTGAAAACCAACTATGTAAAACACATTCCAGGCTTTGAGTATTTGGACAATTACAAAAATAAATGTGATTTGGGGTGACAGGTGGAACTTGGATGAGCAATTTTCAAACTGTGGATGGTGGTGCACCAGTGATCTGTGAAGTACTCTGCTTGCGCAACCTGAGAGGCATCTGATTAGGTTGCAGACATTCTGTATGTGTGCATGTACCCACCTGCTTTGCAGTTGGTGCAGCTGTAACTGGCCTTCTTTGTACACCTTCCATGGAGTTATCAGATGAGTGCTGAGTCTAGAACCTGTGCAGATGATACAAGCTATGAAGCAGAAAGTACACAACTAGTTTTTCAGAGACCAGCTGACTTGGTTGACTTAGCCGCAATAAATGTCATCATTTGGGCATGGAAGTGACCAAGTAGTAATAAAAGCAGCAAGGGCTTTGAGCTGCATGATTTTATTGCTTATTAGTTAGGATTTTTTATTTTATTTTT
The DNA here is from genome assembly GCA_013399715.1 of Alectura lathami. NCBI lineage: Eukaryota > Metazoa > Chordata > Aves > Galliformes > Megapodiidae > Alectura > Alectura lathami. The sequence continues at coordinate 702,728 of VXAV01011907.1, forward strand.
GTTTTTGAGGAAATTTCCATGCGTTTTGGAGCTTATTGAATTAAGCTTCCTGTTGTGCTGCCAGAGGGGCTCTGCTGCCCGAGTCACTCCCAGCCTTCAGCCTTGTCCTGCCCCTGTGGAGTAGGTGGACTCTCTTTATGGCTGCTGGAAGAGAGAGGGAGACAAAGCAGAACATTGGTGCTGGATTTGTTTGTGAGAACAGTGTTGTTGGGTGGTATGGGGTCGTTTCAATTTATGGCTCTAAATGCTGTGTCCTAGTAGATCTTGTGTAATTTCTGCATTTGAGTTCCTTTTAACTGGTTCTGGGTATAAGTGAGTCTTTGCTGATCCAGAAAGTTGGACTGTGACCGTCTGTAGCAAGATAGTTATGTGCTGCAAGTTAATTAGGAAACCAGACTTCATTTGGTTTGAAAGAAATAGGTACAAATGTAGGTTTGCATTCATACTAAATGTGGGCAGAAATTCTGCTCTCCTGATTTGAGTTAGAAATCTTACAGCATCTTCTTGCATGCCACCTGCTCATTCATCTGTTGTTGGCATCAGAAGGAGCATCGAGTGTGGAAGTCAAACACTTGCAGTTTGCTTGGGCCCCGAGCTAAAGATAAGTAGTCCATATTGCAGATCTGTACATATAGCTACATAGGGACTACAATGGACAGTGTGTTGACAGCAGTAGAAGAAACAGAGTAAGAAATTAGGTCAAACAGTTGAATACTGTGTGAAATGTTGTGCCCTACTGAACTTTATTACTAAGTAAAATTTGAGTGCCAAAATGAATAGTATTTCTGTTTTCTTCCTGAGGTGAGGGAAATTACAGGCATCTAGATAAAGGAAAAATTAAACTGTATTCAGTCTATAGTTAGACTAAACCCTTTTTAATTCTTTGTAACCAAGAAATAAGATCTAGGTTCTTGTCTGAACACTTGAAATGGACAACAGACACATATTTGGCTCCTTTTTCTTCTGTAGCTTCACATCAGTGTCTCAAGACTACAAGAAAAAAAAAAAAAAGAAATTGTATAATACATTATTTGGAAGCAGCAATTTTTCTGCTGAGGTGTAGTGTTGTGTAAGGTCTATATGCAGCTAGACCTGTAAATGCTGACCAACTGCCATCAGTTCCCATTGTGACTGCCTGGAGTAGAAATGCCGTGGCTCCCTAGTATTTGTGAGCACTGGCTGAAGAATAGTAAGTGAGGGTCCTGTTGATTAAAAGAATCTGTTCTACTGCTAAACTGTTACATGTTGGACTGATGCAGGCTTCAAGAACTGCATCACTGAGTACATCTCTGACACCAATAGACAGGGAATACCATAAGTGGATGTGAGCTGAGTGAAAATATTTACTGACAGGTAGCAGCATATTCAGAAAAAAAAAAAAAAAAAAAAAGTGTTGTTTTAATAATTTTCCAGATTAGCCCTCTTTCCCATGCCCTGAAATTTCCCTTTTATTAGATAGTATTTGTAACCTCTTCACTGCATTGCTTTTTCTTTCGATATGGTCTTATAAATCATAGAATCACTGAATCAGTGAATTGCTTGAGTTGGAAGGGACCTTTAAATGCCACCTAGTCCAACGCCCTTGCAGTGAACAGGGACACCTACAGCTGGATCAGGTTGCTCAGAGACCTGTCCAGCCTGACCTTGAAGGTCTCCAGAGACGGGGCATCCACCACCTCTCTGGGCAACATGTGCCAGTGCTTCACCACCCTTAGTGTAAATTTTTCTTCCTTATATGGGGTCTAAATCTCCCTTCTCTCCATTTGAAACCATTTCCTTTTGTCCTATCACAACAGACCCTGCTAAAGAGTCTGTCCCCTTCTTTCTTGTACCCCCCCTTTAGACACTGAAAGGCCGCTATCAGGTCTCCCCAGAGCCTTCTCTTCTCCAGACTGAACAGCCCCAGCTCTCTCAGTCCGTCCCCACAGGGGAGGTGTTCCATCCCTTGGATCATTTTTGTGGCCCTCCTCTGGATGCACTCCAACAGGCCCATGTCCCTCCCATCCTGAAGACTCCCCATCTGGACGCAGCACTCCAGGTGGGGTCTCACCAGCACAGAGCAGAGGGGCAGGATCACCCCTCTTGCCCTGCTGGCCACGCTTCTTTCGATGCAGCCCAGGGTACGATTGGTTTTCTGGACTGCGAGGGCACACTGCTGGCTCACGTCCAGCTTGTCAACCACCGGTACACCCAAGTCCCTTTAGTGACCTACATAGGGTCAATAAAGGCCCCCATTTACCTTCTCCAATCAATTGCAGCTTTATATATCTTGGGTTACTTTCTGTCACTTCCCTACTTTTAAAACTAAAACCTCTGACTTAAGCATTTTGTTGTATCTATTTGTCCATGATAAGAATATTCTGTAACAGACATGTCCAAATTCCTTTTATTATTTCTGAATTATTTCTGAGATGAAGTGACTGGACTGTACACAGTGTTCCAAGCTTGTCTTCTGCAGATTTGTGTTGAAACAGAAAACAGCATTATAATACTTCTTTTTGTTATTCATCGTTTCACTCACTAAGTAACCTGAAATGTTTTTTTTTCTGATCACAGCTTGCATGTGGAGCATGTATCTTTATCTGAGATGTCCACAGTTGTCCCCAAATCTTTTTTTTTTTTCTTAAATGTTTTAATGTGATTTCGTAAGATCCCAAGAATGAATGTAAGTGGGTAAGTCAGACTTTTTTTCATCCAGACTTGCCCAGTGTCTCAGATTTCACCTGGCATATTTCCTTTGTGTAGCTGAAGTTCCTCCTCACCTTTGCTACTCTTTGACAACAGCACAAAAAAATTGATGCCATTTATAAGTGCTACTCTTCTTGTGCTTTCAGGCTCATGAACATAGCAAAACTGTGCTGGTAAGATGGATCCTGCATCTTCCTCCTCTCACCTAACAACTTTATAAGATGAGTGCTCTTTCATGGGAGTTTAATCTTTGTTTAACTGAAGGGAAAATTATACATACAGAAAAATTCCAAGGGTTGTCATTTGGCAAATACACTGATAAAAGTACTTTTTTTTTTTTTTTTTTGAGGAACCTGCAGAAAGACTTCTGCTGAATTAAGCCAGGAGTTCCTCATTAACCGTAGGAATTAATGCATACCTGATAAGCTGGTGATCTCAGAGTTCATACGGATTTGCCTTGTCATTAATCAGCATCCATAGAAAAGGCTTAAAATCTTTCTGAATCTTCTGAAGTTTGGAAAATTATTTTACTTCCTTGATATTTTTTTTCTTTAAACACTTGTATGTTTTCCTTATTAGCAATTGCTCTGTCTCAATGTTTTTCTTCTCAACAGCTGACTCTAAGCATGGATTGTACTCTTGGAGATCATTGCTTGCAAGAGAATTATTAGAGAACCTCTGCTGTTCATTGGTCTTAAGGGTGAAAGCAGATGATGAATTAGGAATTTGAATTTTATCTGGATTTCTAATGAAATCTTTATTCCCTAGTTTTGCTGAGATGTTCTCAGACTGGATGACAATATCTTGGTCTTGGTCTGCTGTGCTGAAATAGTTATCCCAGGATGCAAATTGGTGTACGCTCCTGAATGCTGTCAGTTTTGACAGAGAGATTGTCGGTGATGTGACAGTGATATCCCAGACACCAGGGCTTGTTTATTTAGTACACAAATGAGGTCATGAGAAAGCCTGTCACAAAGGCTGGAAAGGATGAAAGGATAATTTTTATCACAGAATGCTAGCAGAGGCAGACACCTCTCCTCTAGCACACACAACTGCACTGATATTCTAATCAGTGTCTGAAGTGCCAGGGATGTTCAAGGTCTCCCTAAACTATCTTGACAGTTGCAAAAGAATCAGGCACTTCTGTTGAGCAACTGCTCTGATGGCCAACTTGCCATGAAGAGCAGAAAACGCTTCCAACAAACTCCATCTGGCCTACTTCATGGCCACCCAAACGTGATTGATGATTGCTTGGGTTCCAGCCAGCCAGCAAGTAAAAGAATGGGATATTGTCAGGATTCAGGAAACATTTTGTTTTTACTGCTGAGAGAGGAGGATTTTATTTTTATTGAGCTGGGTAGCCTGGTAGGCTTTGCTTCTTTTTTCACTCTGTCTTTCTGTCACTCTCATTCTTCCTGTCTGTCTCTCCATAGTTCTTGCACTTTTAACTATTTATTCTTAAGATAAAGATAAAACTAAATAGGATAAGTGTTCTACGTGTTCCTTCTGGAATGTACCCTTCATTTTTTGAATTCAGCTTCTTTTTTTTTCTTTGATAACTTTTTCACACAGCTGTAATTAGTTCTCGATAAATCTCCCTTCCCAACTCTATCAATTCACAGTGTATTTGATCGATTAGCTTTTTTATTTTGGCTCAGCTCAGCCCTTGACACTTAGAAAAACAACTTTAACTAGAGCTAGCAAACATTAACACTGCCTATGCCACTGTTGTCAAAAGATCACACCCTCCAGCACCCAGTGTTTTGAAGGATTGCTCACAGCAAGGCAAGACTTGCGATAGATAAGGATGGCTGTGATGTCTTTCCTGTAATGCAGACCAAGTGTAGCAAAGTGTCAGTGCAGTTCGATCTTTGGCACAGTGTGTGTGCTCCTACAGTAAAGGAAAGACTATGCTCTTTGTGTTTCTACTAATTTCCCATTGTTTGTAGAGCTTTATTTAGGAGTTTAGTGCAATATAAGTAATCTGCACTACATGTTTCTTCTATACAGAAACCCTTAGGAGCAGCAGTTAGGTAACCCTATTATTGCTTCTTGGAGCTGAGAAAGTACAAATTAAAGGAAAATAATAATTGAAATTCAGAAAGGCTAAATGATTTTCCAGGGTTGTACAGTAACAGTGGTAGGTCCAGGTGCTAGGACATGTTAACTCTTGGCTCCATGTTCTCACTAGTAACTATTGCTCCCTTTTTTACCAGTCTGCAATTAGCAGGATGTGACAATTTACTTTATCTGACCTATGATCTTTAACTATGGTCTCATTTTGATATTGGTTATCTCAGTGGATTTATGACAGTGTTTGATATTAACTTACCTTACGTCTTCCTAGGGGAACTTGCTGTCAAAGCACAGAGCTTTTGTTAATGAGCAGATATATCCCTGTCCCTACTTTGGTGCCAGAAGCAGAATGCAACATGTGGCTTCTGGGCACTACAGCTTTGATTCCTACCTGCAGAGAGGACATCTTACTAACATCATTGCCAAGACAGGCTGTCTGTGCTTTGGCAGAATGACTTGGTTGCTCATTGTTGCAAGGAGCTGACAGTGACGTTTTCTGAATGAATTGCTCACCTGATACACAGCTATTCATTGCTCAGACTAGGCAGGTGGAGCACTGACAAAAAGGACCGACAACTTTTGGCCCACTCCCTTTTACAAGTTGGGCAATCTGCTTCTTCTGTGGTTCTCTCCTTCAAATTTTTCTTTGTGCTGCAAAAAAATGCCTGCTTCTAAGGAGTAGCTGGAGGAGACGTAGGGGGAGAATAAATGACTTGTTAGGACTGTGATTTTGTTCTGTTTGAAAGATGCTGGTGTCTCCTGTTTTGGCATCACTTTCTTCCTGTATCTCCCTCTGAAGGTTGCAGAACTCCTCTCCTTTAATGTAACTCATTAGTCATGCAGGCATGCAGCTAGCGTAATAATCAGTATTACAGGAGGCAGAATAATAGGATCTGCTCAGACTAATTAGATATAAAAATGAGGGATTTTCTCACATTAGGAAACAGCTGTTATAGCTAAACAAAAACCAGAAAGGTAAATTGGGAAGTTTTTCTCTGAAGGCATGAGGCAGGTTTATTCAAGAATGGCCCCTGGCACTGACCAGGAGCCTGCAGTGAAATACAGTGATCTGAGCTCTGCGGGACAGGCACTGGCAGTGGATGCCCAGTGGGAACAGCATGGCTGGCTGTTATTATTGTTCCTATCATCATGATTATTTGTATTGCATGAGTGACCAGAGGCCCCAGTTGAAAAAGCATGCCATTGTACTAAGCACTGCTTAAACATTGTGGGAGGCAGTGTTGCTGTGACAATATTATGCCTGATGGAGTTGAGAAATGTGAAAACCAAGAGCAGAAATGATGGTCTAGAGGGGTGATACCAGGTACTGAATTCTTGGTTGTGTTTCCCATTGTTCCTTCATAGTCTGAGGACTCAGCTTGTTATTTCAAAATGAAGTAAAACTCACGAGGAACTTTAGTCTCTGAGACACACCTCTGTGATTTAGGTCTCTGCTGCTGTTGCATGAGGAAATAATATTTTTTCTCATTAATTTAAGTGGGAATAAGTGTAAGCCATATAAGAAAAATAAAACACAATGGTGGCTACAGTGTGGACAAACCTCAAGGTGCTAGTAAACTGCCAGTGCAGGCCTAAGTTAATAAAATTCCCATGTCTTTAATGGAGTTTTACCTTTCTTGAAGGCTTTCCACTGTAGTTTCTGTTGAGACTGCTTTTGTACCTTTGGAAAGTGTGACTTTTTGGACAATAATTAGAATGCTTCGTCAGGTTATACTGTCATCCTGATTCACACAGCCCTGATTCTAGGAAGCAGTAAATGCATATAGGAGACGCAGAAAGATAGATGTATTTTAAGAAGTATTTTTCAATTTTTAGTTTTCCTGCAGCTGTAATGGGTGATTTTGAAAAGAAAAAGACTGGGAAGTTTCATGGAAAACCTACACCTCCATGTTTTCTCACCCCCTGGTTTATATTTCAGGTGTTTTTCTGTGCTGACCCATAAGATGAAAAACTGGATATGACAAACGTTTAACCCTGTTGTGCCTACAGGAGTTGCTTTTATTATTTAATGCAGACCTTTTGGAGTGAAAGTTTAAATAGCCCTGTCTGTGCCAATTCTCTTACATGCTCATTGTCTCACTTTCCTGGCTTGCAAGAGCAGTCCAGCCTCCTTGGCATTAGTCACTGACCCTGAGCCGTGAAAATGCCTGAAGCTGTGGGACTTACAGTGATAGAAGATAATGCCATGAGCAAATGTTTACACTCATTACTGTTCCCAGCAGTGAAACAGAGAGAAAGCTCTCTTCCTTCCTTTCTGGCCTTTCCTTTTCTACTTCTTCACTTCCTTTCCTTTCAAGCTTTATTTTTTTTCCCCTTCTTCACCTATCAGNTCTTTTCTTTCTCCCTCCATCTGATTTTCCACATCATCTCCATATCTTTTCTTCTGTCTGTGCTTACTGCAGAAGTTTTTAGGCAACTCTTTAGTGTGGTGCATTGACTAAAGCAAAGTCTGTGCCCTTTGCCCTGAGCGTAGACCAGAGTGGGGCAGACGCAGCAAGCACAGCTCAGAAATGTGCATGTCTGGTTTTCAAGAACCAGCCACATAAAATTCGGTGCCTATTCACAATAAATTACAAATAATTTTCTTTTAATAGCTATTTACTGATCTCAGTTTGACATATAAACTGCCTCTGTGTAGTATTTTGCTTCTCTGTGGATGCAGGTAAATGCCAGACTTCAAAGGGATTATTACTACTTTTTGTTTTCAGCAGTCTCCTGCAGACATGTGAAGGCAGAGAGGCAGAGAGTAAGCTCTGAATATCACTCTGTTCCTGCACTTGTCTCAGGGGCATTGAGATGGATCTTGTGTACCACAGAGACAGACAGCTGAAGAGCCAGCTGAGTCAGAGTCCCTCTTGTGCTAAGCATAGAACACCCCTTCCCTAAAGAATCAGCAAAGCAAATATAACATGCAGATTATAAGAAGAAGCAAACAGAAGAGCAAAAGTGAGCCACTTCTTGAAATCGCTTTCCAGCTAGGCAGACCCCTTCAGCAGTCTTCAAGTGAAAAATGCATTGCTTGAAAATTTCAACAATTACCATCTTCTGAATACATTAATGTGTTTGATACATGATCCAGACTGAAAGAAAATGGGAAGAAAATTAGAAAACCTTTTTCTACAAGTGTCTCTTTTGTGTATTTCTTTGTCAAATACATTAGTGTTTGTTACCAGCATAAATCTGGCTGTTCCCCCACAGATAACACATTGCAGCATGCCTTCCTGGCATGTTGCACAGCTCCACCCTTTAGGTTTGAATTGAGTCTGTGCTGTATTCAACTGGGAACAAATTCAAGGCTATCCCAAATGGAACTTGAATGAAGTGAGAAACAGAACAAAACCTGCTTGGAGAAGAGTGACTGGAAGTGTGGAGAAATTGAGAAACACTTACAGACAACAAGAGACAGTGATTAAACAACATAGAGCTTATGTGTAGGGGATATAATCATTTATAGTATGTTAACAAAGTAAAAATCACATCAAGGTCGTTGATTCATGGGAGAGTTGCCTTTTATGGCTTTTTAGCGAGTAGAGTATTGCTTTTCTTTCTATCCAGTACAACTGGAAACTTCAAAGAACTTTTAAAGCATAATTAATTTTGGAACAAAATTGCTATCATAGTATTTTTTTACTTCTTAGACTGATTTGGAATAAATAAATGCTTTGTGTAAGGCAGGAAAATAGGAGCAAAAAAATGAGGTGGCCATGGGATGCTCTCTTTCTATAGCAGTAGAAGAAATACCATATTTAAAGGGTATTTCAGAATCAACAGATTTGCTTCTACAATCATGAAAATCACAAGATAGCACTGCTTATGTTCCTAGGAAGCAGGGGTGAAGCCCTTTACAGTGATTTTTTTTTTTTTTTTTTTTTGTCATCAAGGGACAAAATCCTTGGCTTGGTGAAGTCAAGAAGTGCCCTGCACCCGGTAGCTACCACCATGGCAACCAAGTGCTTTGGGATACTTGTCCCAGAGAGGGTTGGAAAGCCCTTTAGGAAACCTGCCTTCCTCTGTACTGAGTGGGACTGAGTGCTAGTTCCTGAGAAAACTGTGTCCTGAACACCTGGTCTTGAAATGCTTAGCTCTAACCTTCTGTCAGCACAGCTTTTGCTGTTTTGAATGTTTTTTTTTTTTTTTTTTTTATTTTTTTTGGGTTACGT
>VXAV01011907.1:717965-737534 GCA_013399715.1 Alectura lathami
ATAGTCTAATCAGGTCTACCAATGCTTATGCCTCAGACTTAAACTAATGAATTGGTAGATCTGACTGAAGACACAGGGAGGAAGAAGCTTTTTCACTTACCAAAGGTTTATCTGTCTAAGTGCTGCATCAGTTCACTTAAAGTGGTTCTGCTTTGAGTGCAAATACTGTTGCACCATTGTCTTACATTCTAGTCCACATTTCACAGGGAGCTGGCAGGAGTTGGGAATGATGCTGAGACCAACAGTATGACTCTCCTTTAGCAGACCTTAGATGTGACTTCTGATTTCTTCTTTTGTTAGTGAAAATAACATAATTTCCTTTGTCACTAGTGACATTATCAAGGAAAGAAAGAGGCAAGTAGCTGAACGAAACCTCTTCAGCTCCATCCTGCTCACTTTCTACCAGTTATTCTGATTTTTTTCCTTCTTTATTTTCAAATTATCTATCCTCTGTCCTTTGGGAGACAAACTTGTCTGACAGTGCTATGGGGGTGGCTACTTCAGATGAAATGTGTTTTGCCCTCTTTGTTCATGAGGCACCACTATCCTGTTATAATGGAAGATGACAGCATAGATATGTTGCTTAGCTAGTTTAACTGACTGAAGATTGTTTCAAGAATGTCCCAGTCTGCAAGTGGTTTCCATCTTCATTTGCTACAGCTATAATGTGATACGAGGAGATATTTAAAGTCTCCCAAATGATAGCCTTTTTCTGGGAGATCTGAGGGTGGTGAGTTGCTGAACATCAGCTAAGGGTGAATCTACATCCAGACCAGACTAATTTCTGGTTCTGATCTTCTAATTTTACTACTACTTGTACTGTCTTTCCAAGAGAGAAAATAAGGAGAAATAAAAATAATAATCATAAAGCATATCAACAGACAGTGTAGCATCATTCACAGGGTCTGTGTCAAGAAGAGACATATACTGTCAGGAGCATTTTATGCAAACTTCTTTTGATTGCTTCTTTGAGTAAAGAAGACAAGATTACTGGGTGGCACATTTGTTTTTATATTTTGCTGGTTTTGAGCCTTAATAAAAACTAGGCAATTAAAGAATGTTTCTAAAAATATGGAGGAGCCCCACTCTATCCTCAAAAGAGGGTGTCCGCCAGGAGGCAGCCTGGCTTTCCTTCAGTCTAGGAATCTGTGGTTTTGTTTTGTTTTGTTTTCTATGTATGAATATATGTTCTGTACTCAGTTGTTGCTGAAATTGCTCTGCAACAACATTAACGATGTAAACCACCTGATTTTCTAAAGCAAAATAATTTTTGGCTATACCATTCTGACACAACACAATAATCTTACACATCTTCCAAATTCTTCTACTAAGGGGACGCATGTGAATGACGGTACACATCTCTTATTCAATCTTTTTAAGCTCTCCAGGAGAGCATTTTCTGTGAACTTCTGATTGTCTTTTCTCCTGTGTGGGGACAGATTACACTTGTTGTCTGCCTTCTGACACTTATCCCTAATTTTGATAGTATTAGTAGTTTTTCCATCAATTTTGCTAGGACAATCTACCTCCCACACAAACTTCTGCATTTTTGATCCTTCCTCATGTTAGAGGGTGTATCTTCCACTATATGCTGGCTTGTAGTAAAACAGCACCAGCAAGCCCATACCATTAGGTACCTTTTACTGTGTCCTTCTGACATTAAAAATAAATGACACAGTGCCCACTTGCTCATCAGAAGATGGCAATGAAGAAAGGAATATAAGAATTAACCAATCAGTTCTCCTTGTTCATTGGGCGGGTGACTTTGCTAGTAAAACTTCTGTCATAGCTCAACCTGGGTGAGGCTTCCTATGGAGAAGAAATGCCTCACATATGATGGAAGAATAGAGACAGTAATGAAAGAATGGCTGCCCTCAAACAGAAGAACCTCTCAGTTACATAAACAGAGCAAGAAGTTGGGTACTTTACCTCTGCATTCTCTTTTACTTTCAGGTTAAGGGGAAGAAACGTGGTGCATAGAGCATCATGTACAGGGAGAATTGTCTGAGCTAGGTAGAGTGTGGAAAGACCCTATTCCACCCCATGAGTAACTGAATTTGGAGAATGTCTAGATAATGTTATTCATAGCAGCAGAAAATTTTGTGTACTTTTGCATTAAAACTAAACAGTGAAATCTAATAATTCTCCTAATGTTCCCTTTCTGCCACTCTTCAAAAATGGCGATCTGCCTTGTGGCCTTATCACTCTGACCTGAGTAGAAGTGTTATAATTCAAGGAAAACGTGGGAACTCAGCTGAATTCCCTATCATCTCATTAGTAGGGCTGTGCGAGCCCTTTACCCTTTCTACAGGTTGGCATATAAATGTGGAGTGTCTTGACATCCCAGGTGGCTAAAAAATCCGTAGGTATTTAAAGCCACAACAAAACTGAAAACATAGGTGCAATGTGTGATTTTACTGGTGAGACAAAATAGAGGCTCTCCAAGTTTTCCTATTTTGGAAAGTCATTCAAAGTTAAACACTGTACAAAAGCTTTAGCATTTAATACTGTGATGTAAAACTAGGAAAATGGATAGCCTCTGCAGGGCTGTCTTACCCTTAGCCAACTTCATTTAATTAATTATGCTGTTTGAATTCCCTCAGCCTAATCTGCTTGGCAACCAGACACTATCTAACTTTTCTCAATGGGTGATTCATTACACTTCCCATATTATAATTATGTAGCTCATCTAGGTTATTACAGCTGAAGAAAATGGCTCTGGTAGTCCAGAGACTGCTGTGGTTGCTGAGGGGACTTGCAGCAGATGCAGGCTACTATTGCTGCTACTTGGAGCTAGGAACCACCTTGTCTGGATGTTAGAATTGGATACAGCATCTCTCTAAATGTACGCTCATACATAGTGAGTATATAGAGAGAGCCATACATGGAGAAGCAAAACTATATATGGATTAAAAAAGTACATCCATAACTCAAAATGTGTCTCACAGCTAGTGCTGCCATGTTTTAAAGCTCAAGCAGAAGTGAAAGAGTTTTTGACCTGTGTTGTTAGTTTTTCTTATAAAAGGGTAGTATGTAGGCTGAAGAGACAGGTTTCTTCCCCTCCCCAGCATATCAATTTAAGGATAGCTCTGTCCAAGGCAAATGCAAAACACACACCAATGAAATGGCGGGTAGGACTTAGTATCAAAGTGACATTCTGTTCTGTCACACCAAGTACATGGAAGGGCTTTATTCAAAGCTTCAAAGTGGAAGAATTGATTAAGTGTGAACAGGGAAACCCAGGCAGCAAAAGGCTTTTTCTCTGCAAAGAAGAAGTGAGGAAAAGTTAAAGAAAAAAAAAAAGTAAAAAAAAAAAAAAGTAAAACAGAAAGCCTCTTGGTACTTGTAGTTTGAGTGTTAAACATTAGAATAAATGAAAGTCAAAATAACAAATTAAAGCCTGAATATCATGTTCAAAGGAATTCTAGTTCTGTATATATCTATTAAACCAGTTCTATATGATATCTTCTCATGGGTTATGTTCTTTATGCTGTTCCTTTTCCTTTTTTTTTTTTTTTTCCAATTTGTATATTGATTTTGTAAGCTAGTAGTGTGTTACCTTTTCAATTTTTTTAAACTTGTATGAAAGCCATATATCCGTATTGTAGAATGAAAGCATTAATCCTGTAACATCCCTTACTGTTTCCCTTAGCTTTGTGGGACTGTGGGAGGCTCTAGCAAATGTATATGTTTACCAATTGTATCAACATAATTTACTTGCTCTTAGTGGCGATAAAGAATTAAATAAACTAATACACGGAAATGTCGTGTCATCATTTGGTTGTTGCAACTGTAAAAGACTTTTGAAGTTTCTTAATTCCTAATATTATTACAAATTTCCCCCAGCAGCCCTCCCACCCGTGTCAGCTTATTACATGATGACATGATATGGAATACCTGTGGAAAACCATGACAAGTCTGACTCTGTTGTACAAATTTTCTGTCAGCTATAGGTGTTGCCTGTCACAAAAACACTTATCTGTTCAAATTCAGACAGAGTTTTAGTCTGTAGGAAGAAATCTACCAGCGACTGGTTCTAGCAGGAAATGACTCATTGGTTTGGGAATACTGAAAGCTGTCTGCCCCAAATTCCCAACAGTTATCAGTTCTATAATGGAGTTTGTTTCAGTATATAGTTATTTCGACTGGTATAACATTGACATGATGATGGGTTACATATAAGGAGTTTGGAATTACTTTTTTTATTTTAAAATTATTCTACCAGGTAAGCAGAGGGAATACCTTATTCCCAGCCCTGTCATGCTCAACAGTGACTTTAATGGCTGTATATATTCAGTGAGAGATGATTAAGCCTCAGGAGCAGAGCAAAGATGTTAAATTATATTAGGCTACGTTAAATGATGAGGAAGTGTATGTATATACTGCTCACTGTATATTTATTCCTTCTCTTTTCTTTTTTGTTCTTTCATTATCCTTTTTTTTTTTTTTTCCTAACTCTGCTTTCTTTTCCAAATCTCTTCCATTTTTTATTTCTGTGCCCAATTATTAGTTAAAATTTTAGAAAGTTAGTGGCTCTCTACAAGCCATTCTGTCACTCACTGTCAAAAGAGGGAGGTGTTCCATACCAGTTACAAGACTAGAAGATTTTCACTGTCTTCTGAAATTGTCTGGAGGAAAGTGGACTTTTAAAAGGTATGGAAACTGACAGTGCATTCTTCAAACCATTAACAGACTCAACAACCTAAATCCTATCTTTGGAAAGGAGACCAAGTGTTTGCTATTGTTTAATTACAAAAGAAAAATCTTAATTTCCTTTTTACATGCTACTTAACAATTAGTTACATTTTTAGGTTAATAAGTAATAATAGTTTTATGATACTCATGTTCTTAACTGAGAGCTATCTGATCTTGTCAGTGAGCCTGAATGGGTTGAGGACTGTCTCAAGTCATGCTCAGCTTTTCAAAGCTCCATCAGGCAGGACTCACAGGTGTCTGATTTCTCCTGTCCTTTCTACCCAAATGCTGACTAAGCCATGAGCAGGCTTGGCAAGGAGCTGTTGGGTCAGTTCTTTTCTGGTGGGTTGCCTTCATTGCCTTCATTGGTCTGAGAAGGCCTCCTCTGTCTTTACATGGCCTATCTTGTGCGTGGACGGAGAGGACTTCATGCAGTATACACTCAGCCTCTGCTGCTACCACTCTGGGCTCTGAACTTCTGGGAGTGGTGGGTGGTTCATTGAGTGGGTCTATGGATGCGAGGTGGTCCACCAGTGGTGAGTGGAGGAAGATGTCCCTGTAGAAGTAACCATGGACAGAATGGAAGCCACTTTGAGAACTGTAAAACCAGAGCTCAACCTTTGCGCTACTACAGCTGAAGTTAACGGTTTGCAATTCATTGTCCCTCTGGCCTTGTACAGAGTAGAATTGTAATTAATAGTTAAATGCATAATATTCACACATACACAGACACACTTCATCCCTCACCTTTTAGATCATGGAACAATACCTGATTTTCACTCAGAACAGAGATTTTGCACAATGAACTATTCCTGTTCAAGATGAAGCATTCCCTGAAATAACAGTTCAACTCTTTTCCTTTGTCCTCTTTTATGGTGATGTGGGATGCCACCCTTGCAGAGGTCTTCTCTCAGATTATCATACATATTAGTCTGTACTAATCATACCTAGTTCTTTCCAAATGAAAGAAAGAATTTTGTATAACTTCTTCTTATAATGAAACACAAGATTTTTATAAAGTCCTCACCATTTTCTAAGACCTTTTCTTAAAAAAGACCATCATGTGTAACCTGTGCTCAGATGAGGTTTGACATTAAATGGAATATGCCTACACACACGTCAACATTTTTGCACACAAGAATACACACACACAAATACATATGCACGCACACACAGTCTCTTTTACAATGTCAAAAATAGCTCCTGAGTTATAGATGACCTTATTGATATACAATCACCATGGAAACTATTGTCTCCATTAGCAAAGGATATTTTTGTTTGTATTTATTCAGTCTCTTTTTTCTTAGTTGCACTGTAGTTCTTTTAATTTGCTGCTTCCCTCCATTTCTACCTCAAAAGCAAAAGAAGACAGCTTGGATCTGAAAAGGTCAGTAACTATTTTTCTTTGTTCTGTTCAGTAGATAATGCCTTTCAAGACTAGTAAGGTTCTGTCTTAAAACTACAATAAAATAAAAAATATACCGATATACGTTTTCAGTTCATTGAAATCTATATGGTAGATATTAAGTGATATGGGAGGGTCTGGAGAGAGAGAAAAGAGAAAAGAAGTATGCTGGGAATGGAGGAAAGGGAAAAGATATTTCCACAACAGTAATAATTAGCTTACATACTACTGCATTTTGAAATACAACCTGATTTTTTGCATTTTTTTTAACCCTGATCTGTAACTTTAGAAGCCTAGTGTTGATAATATAGGACTTCTGCACTCATGTAGTTGTATATTAATTATATATTTCTTTTTATATCGGTAAAGCTCTAGCTTTTTTCCTGCACTAATTCTTGTATTGCCAATATTAATCATGTAGCACCATTGGTGCTCCTGGGACTCAGCCTATGTCGAGTGTGGATGGTGCTGCTCAGGGGTGCAGAGTTGGCCTCAGTTCAGTGCAGTGGCTGTGAGGGGAAGAGTGTGATGCAAAGGGAATCGCCAGCTGGAGGAATGGACTCACTTGCACTTTTTTTTCAAAGAACTTAAGGTAGTGTACAGAGAGAAATAACATGGGGCAATTTCATTCCTTTTGGCCTTTCTTCCTCACTTCCTTCCTTTCTTTCCTTCTTTCATTCTTTGTCTCTATCTCTCATTCTTTTCTTTTCAGCCTCCTTATTTTTCTCTTTCTCTCTTTTTTTTTCCTTCTTTCTTTACTCTTTGTCTCTTTTATATTTTAACTCTTTCTCTCTTTTTCTCTTTTCCACATTTGTCTCTACTTCTCCGTCTCTCTCTATCTCTTTATGTCTTTCTCCCCTCCCTCCTTGCCTTCTTCAAAAAACAAGGTATGCATGACAGAAAAAGAAAATTTTAAAAGGGCGCATACTGAAGTGCTGAAGGACCCCATTTCCAAAACAGGATTACCTGAGCAGGGGATGGAACTAACTGAAAGAAAAGCTGAAGATTCCTCATTTTGTCTCAAGGTAAGATACGCCAAAAAAAAAAAGTCATGTTGAATTCAAGACTTAGTTTTGGATATATTCTGAACATGCTAATTTTCAGCCTGGAGGAATGTCCTGAGACTTATAATATAGTGTATAAATATCCTCAACTATATAAAATCTGAGTCCTGTAATAATTTACAAAGTGCTGTGGTTCATGTGCTGCAGATAGTCCTACTGAGTCAACAGGACACTTTCCAATATAAAAAGCCAAGGAATGAGAGAACCAGAACCACTTGTCCTTAGCTGAGACTGAAGTACAAAATTTGTTGTCTTTGCTGTTGTCCTCCCTTGATGACAGGGTTGCAACAAGCTGCCTGCACAACTGAGTGTCACAAAGACAAAACATACTCCTCCTGTGATAAAAACTGTTCCATAAGTAGTTGAATTAGAGCTGGGCCTGTGTATCATCAGTGTTACTTGCTGTCTTATCAGGAAAGATCCCGAAATAAGCCATGGTTTAATCTACCAGCATGGGAAGGAAAAGACCAGTATATTTTACTTCAGTCCAACAACATTAATATCAGGGTCACAATAAAATGGCTCAGAAAAAACAGAACAAACTTGTACAGGGAAAAAACAAACCAAACAACAAAAACAATCAGAAAAACAGCCACCTTCCTACTTGGTAGCATTTATGCTATGAATGCCTGAAGTAGATGGATTTCATGAACAGAGAGAGAAAATGCTCTGATCCTGAAACCAGAAATACACATTATTTTTGGTAGTAGTAGCAATGACAACAATAGTTTAGCAGCCATTATAATGCTTTGTACAGTATTTTAGCAATATGCTCTTGGTTAGCACCTTTGATTCAAAAACTTCTAAGCAATTTGTCAATGCTAAACACCCACCATCCTTGTGTATGAGATGGAGGGTTAATCTCTGAGGTTGTGCTTAGGCTCCCTCTGTAGTCAATGGAGCATGGGAAGTCTATTCAGAAGGTGATTCCAAGTAGAAGGCTAATTTAACAGATCTGAAATATGTCATGAAGGGCCTCTCTCTTTGCTAGCTGCAGAGGCAGCTTAGGGAAATTAAGGCAATTAGGCTGATCTGCAACACTGAAGGCCATCACTTCAAAGATATTTAAGAATTTTAAAAGTAAGGGGTCTTAACAATGGTAACAGAGGCCAAAAAGCATAAGGCAAATGAGCTAAAGCCACTGCTGCATTACGGCAGCAAGTGTCCCAGTGCAAATCTTTCTTGTCACAGACTGTGGAGGGAGGACTGCCCATGTAACACGGCCCTGAAAGGGACTGGAGAGCAGGAGAGAGGTGCAAAAGAAGAGCTCACTGCCTGCTTCTTGGCCCTGGTGATGGTAGTGAGGCAGAGGGAAGAGAAAGCCTCTGCTTTGTTCTCTTATTTGGCTCAGCCACGGCATGCAGGCTGGGCGAAGGCCATGCATCCCGCGGGGCTGGGGAAGCCAAGCCCTTGTGGCACTCCGAAGCCTTTGTGCAGCACAGCAGGTGTGATGGGAAGCTCCTTTCCCCGGATGAATGCGCATGGGGATGCTGATGCCCCCACTTCTTTCATGGCCGTGCTGGGAACCGGGGCGAATCCGCATTTCTCAACAGCAGGCCAGTAATTCCTGGAGACAAGCACGCAGGAAGGGGCTGTGGAGCGAGAAGGAGTGGTTGGGGAATAGCTCTGCAGGGCAACTCCTTATCTGGAATTGCCCATTGACAGATTTAGGGCTTCATCCCACAAGGCGTTCAGCATCTCCTGAGAGACCTAACACTGGTATCCTAAATACTTTTCTTTGTGAAAAGTTGGTCAGGCCAGAAAATCTCTCTAAATTCTTCAGTTGAAAGGGACTACATAAGCTTTTTAAGAAATTGTCACAGTGCCCATGGGCCCCTCCTATTCACACTGCAGTTGCTCGCTTGCTCTCTGTTTAGCACAGGCAAGTTCTTGTCAGCCTGGCGTTCCTCCCCCTGCACCCATATCAGCTACTGAAATGACAGGAGCATCAAGCCAAATGCCTGGCATGTGGGAGCCTCTGCCAGGACAAAACCACACATTTATATCTTTGTTTTTAGTGCCAGGTGGGAGGTATGAACATTAGAGAATGGAGGCTGAAGGCTACGACTGGCAGGCTGTGCGGTTGCTCCGGGGCAGCAGGCACTGTCAGGGGGCTTCAGAAAAGCAGAATTAAGCACAGGAGTTAGAATTGGTGGGTTGGGGTGAAAAATTTGCCACATTTTACTTGACATGTCTCAGCTTGGTGCTGTTTTTGCCTCAAAGCCAAATCCTGTCATTTCTGAAAAGAAAGGCTAAACTTGTTTTTATTTATTTTTTTTTTTTATTTATATGGCTTTAGTACTCTAGGAAAATTAAAAAAAAAAAATCTCTCTTCTTTTCTGCAATAGATACAGTAGATTGGGCTAGACTGGGCTAGGATAACTACTGCTGCTGCGGACTGAACCTCCATTCGCTAGAGCATGTGCTGAATTAAGGGACTCGTTGCCCAAGTGTGTTGAAACACCCATGACTGTGTCCAGATAACCTTAATGCTCCCGTTATTGCTGAGAACACTATTCCCTGCTGGCTGGGCTCTTTTGATGGTGTAGAGCAAGTGAAGAGGAAATATCAGATTCTGAAGCAGGAGCTAATCCAGATAAGATGGAGTCTCGATACAAAACCCTGAGAAGCCTTTAGCTTCAGAGAAACTCAGAATCATGAAACTGCAAAACAGCTGAGGTTGGAAGGACCTCTGGAGGTCATCTGGTCCAACCTCTGCTCAAGCAGGGACACCCAGAGCAGGTTACTGAGGACCATATCAATCCAGACAGCTTTTGAAGATCTCCAGGGAGGAGATTTCACAAACTCAGTGAGCAGCAGAAAAGAGCCTGGCTCCATCTTCTTTAGCCTCCCTTCAGATATTTATAGGCATTGATAAGATCCCCTCAATCCTCCTCTTCTCCAGGCTGAACAGTCCTGAATTCAGATTTTTTATTTTGGGCTTACAATGTGAAGATTATAGTCACCATATATATATATATTTTTTTCAGAATCACCAGCAGAAATGTTGCAAAACTTTAGTTAGATGCCCCCAAATACATTTGAGAATCTAAGCCAAACCTTGGAAATCACTGCAGAATTGTGGTTTTTATGAATCAGCTGAAACTTAAGATACCAGGCTCTCCTTCCATCTCAAACAGTGGGTTAAAGAAACTTACTTCTCTAGCCTGTTTCTTTGCAGATATCTGACATGTGAGTCAGAGAGAATTAGCCCTTTTGTCTGCCAGGATCATTATCAATTAGCGCCAAAAGTGCTTGGAAATTCTGAGACGTGTTGTCCAAGAATCTGGACAGAGATAATCTTTTCAGTAGCACGGATTTTAAGCTCTGTAGTAAGTTGACTGAGTGTGATACGGTATTTGATGTGGAAATCAGGTCTGACTGGAACAGGACTGTCCTTCATCAATCAGTAGTTTCCACTTGTTGGGAGAAGTGGGGAGGTCTGGGCATTTGGCAAACCTCTGATCACACCCCATTCATTTTTCTTCCTTTGTACCTTTAAAAGTGGCTCACTATGCAATGGGCTAATCTAAAAATGTTTCAGTTCTCTGATGTGAATTAGTAGTCCTGCCATCAGTAATTCTCAGGAACTCCTATAATTTCCACTCATGCAGCTTTTACTGTTCCTATGAGCACTTTCACCTGTGGGGAGATTTTCTGAGTGAAATTGGATGAATCTTTCCAGAAAATGTGAAATGGGGATTCTCTGAGCAAATGGCTCAGTGAAATATAAAAAGTATGAGAGGTGAGACAGAGAGGTTAAGCCAAAAGGAAATGAGAAATCATAAAGCAAACAATCATTCCATCACAGTAATGTGTTTTAGAAAAAGCACCTGATTTTCAGCATCTGTAAGCTGGTCTGGCTCAGTCAGTGGTGGAAGATCTCTGTTACTGAGTGTTGCTGAAGCCTTCAATCTGTGGTGGGAGAGAACCACAGAAAAGTGAAGAACAGGCTTTGTCATTGAAGACAACAGCAGGAGTGGTAGACGGAGAGATTACTTTGTGAACAAATGAGCAGGAAGCTAGAAACCAAATTACACAGATCTATTCAAGCAATTTTGTCATTGCAATCCAAAGAGTAGAGAATGCACCTGGAGCATGATCATAACATGGTCACAAGCTTGTAGTGTTGCTTTCCTCAGAGACAGGAAGCCAGATGTCTAGCACAGCACATAATGGTACCTTTATAAGTTAACTGTTGCCTCAGTGAGGGACTTGCATATAGAGAGCAAACAACAGCAATAAATCAAGGCTGCTGATTGTCTTCTTATACTTTGCACACTATACCACATACAAAAGATTGCATCCTGAGTGATGCTTGTCTCAGTGCTGTATTTTTGCACACGGTGAAAGAAAAATGTCATTCATTTTGGCTTTGACTTATTTGTCTGAATTTGATCCTCCAGCTGTGCAAAACTGGCCAAGCTTCTACCCTATGAAATCAACAGGTCTGCCCAACTCTCTGACAGGAGTAGACAGTTCAGATCTTCAGGGCTCCAGGAAAATGCCCTTTCTCTGAGACATTTCTTGCCTTTTATTACACTGTCAGATGACAGAAAGAAGAGATCCTGAAAACCAATGGTAGCAGCATATGGAGATTGAGAAAGAGAGAGCAAAAATACAACACACACAGATTCCTACCAGAAATTGATAGTGCAGTATATAAAGCTGCCTTTAAACCTGAAAACACACTTCACACATATCCATGGAAAGGGAAACAATCTGAATTTTTATAGTGTCAACCACCTTGTCATTTTGGAAGTACCAAAGTGACATTCCTAGAAATCACAGTTTTCTATTCACAGAAAAAGGCTTTGAACCTGAGCCATGTTGTGGTAACAGAGTTGGGCAATTTGTGGATGTAGTTAGTGCTTCACAGTCATTCTGCAGCAGTGACAAAAGGGATAACCTGTAGCTGGACCAGAAGGTACGGTTGAATTATATGAGGAAAGGAAAAATTCTGAATGAACATCGTATGAAAATGATGACAGGTTCACGGCAATGCACACAAGGAAAATGAGGTAAAATAAAAACTTTCAAGCACGGTCCACAGTTTCAAAGAGGTTTCTTCTGGCAGTCTGTATAGATGACAGGATATTTATTCTTCCTACATCAGTCTAGTGCTTGCAATGCACCTCCTGACCTCCTTCCAGAGCAATGCATCTTCTTCTGAAAAGTTTGTTTTCATAGTCTGCCAGGTGGACTTGCAAAACAGCACTCGTAAAATCAGACAGGCTACTGCTCAAAACAGTTAACAGCTCTGTATCAAGAGACTTTAATGGACAAGAGAATGGATTACAGATACCTTTTGGATTGGAACAAAAAGGTGAAATATAAACTGATTCCTCAGCATCATTAGTCTCTGTAAACATCCGGGGAAGACTTGTGTATGCCAGGCTCATACCGTACTGAGGGCTTAGGGAATTTAACTTGCTGTGCTTTTGTGAGGTACCTCTGCTCTCTGTCATAACACACTATGCTTCTTCAAGCTACTTGCATTCTAGTTTTCATCTCACCAGGAGAGGCTGCTCTAGAAACATATTCAACAGTCACGGGATGGAACTAAATGCTTTTCTCTACTCATTGACTTTAGTAGTGTGAACTCTAAATTAAAAACTTCCATACTGCGCTTTAACTGCTTGCACTGAAAAATTTTAGAAGGAAATGTAATTTCGTCTCCATAAGACTGAAAGATAATATAGCTTACAAGCAAAAAGATAATACTAGTTGTCTTTCCAAAAAGCTGGTATGGATGAGCCCTAACCACCCCTTCAGACAGCTTCATGCATAATCACTCTTACCTCTCTGGAAAACACTTGGGTTTGACCTAATCTAGGATATTCCTTTACCCAGCTACAGCGTCCCAGAGGAAGGTTTCTCTGCAAGTGACATCGTGTTTACAAGCACCATTTGGGAGAGCTTTTCTGTCTGTTTAAAGAGTGTACTCTTAGGAAATGAAGTAGCATGCTGAAGAGAAATACAATGTTTTCAGCTTGCAGTCTCTATACTTTCTCTATCATGATTTAGATGTTTTTCCACTGCCAGTTGGAGATTGTAGTAATGCGGTTTAAGATACCAAAGATGTATCTGTAAAAATACTTGATTTCTTTATCAACTGTCTGTGATAACGATGTCTCAGAGAGTCCATAATGCCTATGCAAGCCATATTTTTTCTTTTTTTTTTTTCAATATACTAAATGTAGAATACTGTTATTAGCTATTATTAACTTCCAGAAATGCACAGTACGTATAAGTATCACCTAGAACAGGAAGCCAGTTGGAAACCTGCCCAGTAGCTCCAGCCCAAAAAGCTGTCAGGTACATGTAGGAGGTAAATCTAAAACAAAGTGGAGAAGTGCAACAGGAATCATCAGTGCTGCTTTTGTGTACATAGAAGCAGGAGAAAAATAAATAGGAGGGAAGGCAACAGTGAGAAGTGTGTTTACCGAGGACTGTTGATATGTGAGTAGCAGAAGAACCACAGGAATCTCAAGTTTTCTCTTCCACAAGCTGGCCAACATAAGACTTGCACTGTATGAGACATACTGAAATGACCTAAAGTGAGCTTACTCATGTACATATACATAGTAAACATATAAATATAAACATATAAATATATGTAGAAAAGTTATATACAAGTATACATAATTTTACATAAACTATGTGTCCATTTCGTGGGTTATTTTTGTAGTGTGAGATAGAAGTTGCAGGACTTTTCTGGTGAACTGTTAAGATTGCTAAAATTTTTAAATTTCTTTTTAATTTTTTATGTTCAAAGAGTGAGTGGACAAATATACACAAAGAAATAGTGTATTCAAAATGCTAAAGGCAAAGCTGCTACCTGTGATTTAGGAAGTCTCCAAGATGTAGCTGATGAGTTGGCAGTAGACATGAGCTAAGAGTTGGAGATTGTCTTATGTGCCCTATTCTTAGGTTTTTTTTTTTTTTTTCCCCAGGCACTGTTAGCTACTGTCTGTACTGCTATCTTCTCTTAGAGCTGGGCTGATGCTTGATCTCTAGAAGTTCTTAAAAGTCCCATCCTGTTCAGGGCAGAAAAAGGCAAAATGTATTAGATATACCAGGGGTACTGAAGGGCAAGGACCTAAAAGAAAGAGAGCAAAAAGCATTTAAGCCAGATGGAAGCAGCACACAGAGCTAGCAGGACTTCAGTTCTTACCTGGTTGCTTGTCATCATGTTTTCTGTAATGTTTCCAATGTTTAACAGTAAGCCTGTTGTATTCCTTACCTTTATTAAAGACATTGTCTTTTTGTTTCCTCACAGCAGCAATCTGATGTCAGGGAGGAAAGTGAAACAGAGCTCATGGAGAGAGCAAATGGAACAGACAGCCCAGAGAGACCTGTGCCCAGAGACGTACTTAGGGAGCCTGGCAGTGTGTCCTCCTGCTGCAGAGCACAAAGGTGGGGGCTGCTGCCAACCATTCAACTTCTTCCCCTTTCCCTCCTCTCTCCTGAGCATGAGGGAGAGCCTAGCCACAGGCATGGGTAAAGCTGGAGATATCACATATCAGCCTTATGTTGGTTTTTAAGCTGTTGTATTTATCTCAATTTCACTATTTATTTTTTTTTAAGTAGGCAGATAATTCTCACATAATTTTTTTCCTTTGGTTCCACTATTCTGTTTTTCTGTTTTTCTTAAATACCTCCTACTCACTATTCTGCATGGGAGGGATTCATCACTGGGAGTTAATTACAAGCACCTTCCTGCAGAGATGTATGTGAAATCTTGTCCTGCACAGTCTGTTTTTATTTAGGCCTCTGGCCTAAATGGCAGGAATTATAACGTTTTCAGATTCAGAAACTGACATAAATTATGTATTTATTCTGGCTTTCTTGCCAGCAAACTGCACTGTTTCCAGAAAGGAAACAGAAAAAGGGCATCTGCGCATTCAAAGTGAACTTATTTATGGTCTGAATGTGTATTAGTGGAAGACATTTCATACTTGATTTACTGAGAGTTCTTTTTTTTTTTTTTTTTTCTTTCTTTTTTTTTTTTTCCCCTGAGTCTCCCTGGCTTTTTGCTTATGGCTGAATTTCCATGGAGCTGTGTGGGAGCCTGCGTTACATCAGAGGCTGACAACTAAAATAATTGAGCAATCATGCCTTCAGGTATTTTGATCAGTTATGAAATGCTTTATTTCAGTTCTAGTAAGCTGGGAAATTTAGTAACAAGTGAACACCCCTGCATAGTTAGTTATTTAACCTGGTCTGAAATATAATATGGAATACCGCCTTTCTGCCTTGAGTATGTGTTCCTCTCCTCTCCTCTCCTCTCCTCTCCTCTCCAGTGAAATGAATTGGCGTCCACATATTTCTGTGACTGCAGCTTTAAACATGCCATTACTGAATTTGTTTTTATCATTACTCCCAATGTTTAAATTGTCATGCAGTTTTCAAGCTAGAGTACACTCCATGAATTCATCGCCTCTCAGTCTCGTAGCTGTGAAAACACATTTTCAGCATTTAACCATCTCTGCCATTTGAGATGTCCTCCTTCTTCAGACTGTGCTGACATCAGTTCAGTCTTCTGTGATTTCCCAGTGTTTCAGCAGGGAGCCCAAGGCTGACTGTCTCTCCCAGTCACGGTCCTGTCCCTTGCTACCTTCATTGAAAAATCAAGTGAGGACTGAGACAGGGTTCAGGGAAAAATTCCACTGTGAGTCATTATATTGTGATTATAAGCCCTTAGGTAAGTTGGCAAATATACTGTATTGTCCAATTAAAAAGAATACATGACCATCCTAGAAACTTTATTTTATTGAACATCCTTTTCTTATTTCAATGTCATTATTTACACCAGGGGAAAAAAACAAAAAGTTTTCTCTGTATATAGATCTACATAAACTAACATCCTGTACAGGCAGTTAAGTAAGAGAGAAGTCAGATTATCCTGGAATACAAATTAATGCAGAGCATTTACTGACATTACATCACATCAGAAACAATTATACTTCCATTATGCTTATCCACTTTACCCGTTCTGGTGTATGTGCCTGTTGAATCCTGTCCGTATTTAATTTAGGAATGGCTTAGTTAATGAGGTGGTAGCATCAGTTACTAGCCTGGCAACAAGCCAATGAAAGTTTTCCAGCAAACACTTTCTGATGTTGAAGTTTTCAGTGAAGAGCACTAACAAAAAAATAAACTGGAGTAGGCCTTCTCCATAAATCCAGCTTCCCTTAGGACTGATCTGACCAGAGTCCCCTCTTGCTGTGGATTATTTTCTCTTCCTTCTGTCTCATGGTAGAGTGGGGTGATTGGCAGTAACAGCTATTGAAATTAAAAAAAAACATTTGTGCAATAACTATTCTAATAACTAGAGGACAGGCTTAAATCTACACAAACTGACAAATTCACTTTGGTGAAATAGTAAATATTTTTGGATAAAAGTAATGCTCCAGAAATATGCAAAGAGTAGAATTATTCTGGAATAATTCTAACACACTATGTTGTTTTACTCTGCAGAGTTTTCGATGGTGCAGGTGAAGGAAGGCAGAAGCACAAAAAATACTTCTGCCAAACCTCTTCAGGTTTTCTTGCTCTTTTTCTCTCTGCTGAGTGCTGGGGTCAGAAACCATTTTGTGCAGTACTCCAGGAGCCAGCTACTTCAGTTCAGTTCAGCACAGCACAATTTCAGGGTAGCTAAATCTAAATAAAGGAGAGGAAATGCCTCTCCTCCAGAGCAACTTGCATAAAGGGTTTGGAAAGAAGGGCTAATTCTTATTTTGAGTGAAATATTTTTGATTTAGTCCTGAGAACAGATACATTTTCCTGACCATGCAGATAAAACTTTTTAGTGAGGTGTGTTGCAGAGTGCTGGTAATCCAGCTGGCAAGGCACGGCAGTGCCTCTGCTTTCCAGCTCTGTGCATGTCGTTTTTACATGGGGCAGAAGCATAGCTTCCAGCATTCATAGCCAAGCAATGCTGAGCGACGTCATGCAGATCTGTGTCACAATTGCTGGAAAAGTGCACAGGAATTAGAAATGAAGCTTGGATGACCAAGCAGTGAGATGAACTGGGAATTTGTCTGGGGGGAAAGGATAATCTGTGTTAACAGAGAGAGAGCAGAAATGAGCCTGAGTCCAGCCAAGACAAAGTAGAAGAAGTTCTCCCATAAGAGCAGATGAGCTTGAAGGCTGCACAGTGCCTTGGGTACATGAATGAGCTTGGTTTGAAGAGAAAAACTGAGTGTGAAGTTCAAATGCTGTCAGTGCTCTCTTGCTGAGCAGGGCCAAAAGTGGGCAGCCTCAGGAGGCCACATGCATTTGGAGCAGTTGAGGAAGGTAGCAGTGCTGTAGAAAGTTGCAATGTGGACCAGTTTTGGGTCAGTTTGGACTGGCATTGCTTCTCGAGAGTCAAGGGAGCCAAGTGTGCTTGAAAAAGCTGAGTGTACTTGGGTCAACAGGTACTGTAGGACATTTCTATCATAAAGCTGTGTGTTGTTAAGAAGGTACTAAAAATACTTGAAATTTAAAGAAATTAGGAAGTCTGTGTTTTGACAGAAACGCTCCTTAGTGGAGAGAGGGGACAAAGTGGGAGCTGCGGGTGCTGTTACTTCAACAATATTTTAGTGGCTGCTTAGCGTTACTCATACAGTAACACTTTTGCCAGGTGTTGATGCCAGGTGTTTTGAACAACAACTGTTAGGTACAGCTGTATCTAACACCTACAATCAAGAGATTAGTTAGTGCTCTGCCTTTTTGAAAAGGACAGCTGATGTTTAGAGCTTGTAAGTTTCAATTGTGAAGGGAAGAGCAAACAAAACCTTTTCTACTAATAATGTTTACACAAGTTCTAAGGCAGGCTGTTCTATCCTTTCCTCAAGTCAAGATAAAATAAACAAAACCAGACTGTCCAAAGAAGGGAAGAATGACAGACTTTTTTTTTTTTTTTTCTTTTAATCCATCCTCTTTCCTCCTGTTCTCCACCCTCTATTCTCTACAACAAAAAATTGATTGGATCATGAAAGATGGGAAATCCAGCATCACAGATTACAAGGAAATGCAGCTCGTCTGCTTTCTTTATCAGGAGACAGAACTGCCTTCTAGTCACAGCCAGCCAGCCCTTTTCAGAGCCCTGTTAACAACAATCTGGCTAAGCATGGCAGTTTGACACGACTGGGATGATTCTTACTGTTTTGCTCTTGCCTTTCATTCAAGCTGCTGCCATTCTGCTGTTTGGCTACTTTGATTGACAGTGTGAAAGTGACATGTTTCTGTCTTGGGGACCTTTCTGTGGTTAAGCTGCATGCAGCTTCACAGGTGAGAATTTAAATGAGTAGAAGTCACAAAATTAAGACGTTGAAATTACAGTCCCCACACCAGTGTGCAGTCAGCCAAAACATCAAAACGTGGTGTGCAGTGGTGAGAAGAGGAAAGTGAGAGTCACTTCAGCACACAGGTTAGCCTCATATATTTTTTGTGCAATTAAATCTACATTTTACTTTATGCAACAAACAAAATTTACTGAGGAGTGGGTATCTTCTGGTTTGTTTCAATGCTTTTAGGTCTTCAGCTCTAACACTGTGCTGTTTTTGTTTTACTGCAAATCAGGGTGCACAGGAAGGAGTGAGTATGTGTGTATGTGAGTATGTGCTGCTTCTTATTAAACTACTGTCATTTTTACTTTGCATATTGCATATATCATATGGATACCTGAGACAGTTTAATTACCGTATCTCATGGACTGGTATGGTATCTCAGAATCATGCATTTCTTCGGCTGCTTTCTTGCATGGATTAATTTTCCATATGTCTCAGTTTATAACTAGTTTGCTTCCAATACCTGGACTGTGGTTTAGAGCTCACTTGAGATAGGTTGTCGTCCATGCCAGCGTAGACATGCACAAAATGGTAAACGACTGAATTACATTGCAGTAGTATTAGCCAACAAAATCAGTAATAAGGGGATTTAGCTTTAGGAATAGAAAGAACAACAGTGTGAGTTTTGGATGCTGCAAAGATGTCTAAGACACTGGAGAAACACCAGGTGCAGCTACTAGCACCAATGTAAATACAAAACTGTAGGAGTGAGAAGAGAGGGGACAGCACAGAATCTTCTGCTATTATTAGTCATTGTGGAGACAGACTGTTGTTCAGAATAAGGAAAACAGGGAATTTGGGATTTGGCTTGTTATACTTGAGTGCATGGAGGAACCTGGAGCTGTGACAGTCTCTAAGGGCACTCTGCTCCAGAGCATGCCTTACACTTTGCCCTTCCAAGGTCATATTTAAAACCCTAGTGGATGCATACACTTATTAGAGAGCCAATGAGATTTAAAGACAGTCTAAAAACATTTGAGCTTCCTTCAGCCTTGTGTCAGAATAGCTGTTGTACTCATCACATCACCAAGCAACTCAGAGGGGTACAGAAGGCTTTTTTAATGCA
>VXAV01011907.1:759512-774729 GCA_013399715.1 Alectura lathami
TTTTTAGGATACTGCAGATTTGCCATCAGACAGGTTGGCAGGATGGATTTCTGGTCAAAATGCATATGTATGTTAGTAGAGCTATAATTCAATCCTAAGTCTTTAGTATGTCTAAGTGTAACGTTTTACAAAAGACAGAGTAGAGAATAATGTATGATAACTGGTATTGATGAAGCAATATAAGAATGAGAATAACAATTTTGCATAAGTGAGTAGCAACAGAGGAAGCTCATGCCAGCTTAACACTAATTAGTACATCAGGAAGATAACTGACCAACTTTAGAGACAGGTGAGAAGAATTTGATTTGATCACAAAGCAGTGGGTAGACGTATTTTATCATTTAGACTAAGAAAAAGCACTATTTTAATATTCAATTATCCTATATAAGACATAATGAGATAACTTTAGGTGAAAAATTAAAATGAATGCCATAATGGAGAAGGTGTTCTGCTTTCACTAAGCCTGTGCTCATGTAAAGGTTCTCATCTCATATTTGAAAAAAACTGTTTGTAACTTTATGTGACAGTTACAGGTAACCAGGGTAACATTTTCTACCTGACAGTTTTTAAAAATCTTTACATTTGGTTTGCATATTCTTTCATATCTTACACACTTTCTTATATTTTCTCTTAGAATGTAGTTGTTGGCTGTATACCTTTTATGTCTCTGTGTGAAAAGATGCGTATGAAACTCTATTTATTTAGTCCTTGCATTGTGCATTTACAGTTTCATACAAAAATTCTTTTTATTCGTTAGTGTAGCTTGGGGTGGGTTCCCTGAACTTTCTTGATTCTCAGCTAATGCCAACATGTGAAAGAAGCAGAGCCTATCTGGTTCACGTTCTCTCTTTTACTCAAAACTTGTGTTTTGCATGTACAAGAAATGTGCAGCATTGCTAAGTGGATAGCCTGATGGATACTAACAATACAGCTTGCTGCGCAGAGCTTGTGTTTGAGATCAAGCAAATTCCAGAGCAGGAGCTTGAGCTGAGCTTGTGTCCGTTCCATCCTGCTCCAATCTTTGAGTACAATCTGTTTGATTTTACTAAATATTTCTAAGAAGTCTGGCTTTGAAACAAATGCAGGAAAAGAAACAAGTGGTAAAGCTTTAGGTATTATGTCAAAATACAATTCCTTTTAGATACTACCATAGTCTCATGTATTCTGGTGATCATTAGAGCATTTCTGGAGGAAATGAACTACTGCCAGGCTGAATTCCACTCTCTTCTTAGCTCAGTCTGCTCAATGATTTCTATAGTGCTTAGAAACAGCAGCCAAGAGGTGCTTCAAATGGAAGGAGACCTGTATTCATATTCCTAGTAAAAATCCATCACAGTCCTTTCTAAGCTGCCAGCTGTTTTCTTTGAAAGGTTGAAACAAGCTGCTTGAGCTCTTCGATTCACCTCAGTTGGAGGGTACTTTTCCATTGCCATTCTCTACAGAAATAGTAGCTGCTGAAAGGTAAGCTAGTAGAGTTGCTCTGTGTGACTACTTCCACTCTTCTCTTTCCATGTCAACTTTCACAGGACTACCAGTATTTCACCAGTGTTGTATAATCACCATAACTCCTGCACTGTTCATTTCCTTCAGTGTCATGAAGACTAGCTTTTGGCTTTGTTTGTAAGGCATTACGCAATGCAATCCACAAGCAGCACCTCAGTAAAAAAAAAAAAAAAAAAGAAAATAATTTTGTTTTTATCTAGTCTAGAAACAAAAAACTGAGGAAAAAAGAAGGGATGTTAAACTCGGAGGTGGATGGGGAGGCATTTTGATTTTGTCTGGAATAGTCTTCATGCTACTCTTTGAAGATTTACTTCATTTGGGGATTCTTTCTCTTCCTCAAGAGCCTGGATCAGAGCTGTTTGCCCTTGAAGGCTGCTTCTGGTTAGCAGGAGTTGTCCTCCCACACTCTTGATAGCTGCTCCTGGTGAGGATGAGTAAATTAAAAAATTGAAAGCATTAGAAATATCAGAAATACGCTTTTCCTTGTGATATTTTAATGAGGTTGCAGCTTATGGTAATCAAGAAATTCCCCACTCTGGAAACGAAAGGGGCTTTATGTTAATCTGCAGTGACACTGATTGTTTTCCCGGTGTGAAATGATATTGTGTCTGTATAGCTGTGTGGCAGCAGCCACTTCGCTTCTGGGCTTGGAGACTCAGAGGCTTCAAGGGAAATGGGTGCTTGAGTGCTACCGTTGTCTCATGTAAGCTAGGTGTCTTTTATGGACATTGTATTAAAGGCTCTCCCTTTGACCACAGATGTCTTTCCAGGGACCGTACAGTTCTCTGTTTTCCTTTTACATTTGCAGTGGTTTGTGAAAGCAGGAAGATATGACAGTTTTTAAAGAATGCAATTAGAGTTAATCAGAGCCTTCATGTTGAAATATATTTTTATGGATATGATAACTCTCTCCCTCAAATGCTGCTTTCAAAAAAGCTGCCTGTTTTCCCTGTGAATTTTTAGGTTGGTGTTTAGAAAGCTTAAAACCCTACAGACTGGACTTTCATTATAGTTAAAGGATGAGTGTTTGGCAGTTTGGGATTGAAAATTCTTAGTTGTGGGATTTTCAAAAACTTTCCCAAACACCATTGCTTTGAAATTTAGAGCGAACAACTAACCAGGAGCATATTTCAGTAAGAAGTGGAAGCATTTTATCATTAGAGACTGCGGGGGCCTAGATTAACTTTTAGTCACATCACTTGTTCGTATTGAATACATTGTCCCCATTACACATACTGTGTTGTTCCATGCAAGGACATGCCAGGCTGTTATCTATGGGCCTTGGAAGTGCATTGGCTTTTGGGACATGAATAAAAGGTAAAAAGAAATGAAAGCTTATTGCTGGATGGAAAAAAAGATCTTTGCAGAAGGCTGCATTTCCAAGAAAATGGATTTGGGTGCCTAAGAATCAAAGACAAGCAGAAAGTTGTCCTCCTGATGGAAGGGGCAATTCATGAGCCTCAGCTGCACACTGCAGTCTTCATAGATCACTTTTGCAAGAACATGGAGTTTGTTGTCTTCAGGAAAAAGTGGGGATGACTAAATCCTTTATGTAACCTGAGATGAATAAGAACAGACACCAATCAGAAGAATCCATTCAAGATGATAAATTACAGATAATCTACCCTATGTGAGTGTATCGAAAAGACAAATTCCAAATACAAACTTGCACATATAAGGCATAGTCCTATAAGACTGTTTATGTAAGTCTTTGAAAAAGCTGCATTTTCTGTAGATTGAGTTGAGAATACAGTTTCATAAAAGAAGCCAAGAAGAAAATACTCCTTTGCATGCCCATGTTGCCTGGGACAGAGACAGTTACTTCACCAGTGCGGACCATTCTGGGAAATTGTCCTGCATTAGGAGGCTGGAGCAAGTATTAAAAACACCTGGCTGGCTAGTCATTTTAAACAAACAAACAAACAAAAACGAAACTAAAATAATATTACATTCCATCCCGTGCTTCAGAAAAATAAGAGTCTGACTCCCATGTGTTCTTGAGCCTGCAACAGTTCAGAACTGAATATTCACTTTACCTGGAAGAGTTGTGCAGGACCTAGATGTGCTGTGAAGCTGCATGCCTTTAGGCATAATTTTTTTTTTTTGTCTCTCTTCCTCTTTGCCTGAGGCCCAGTAATTATATCTGTATTTTGGGAAAACACAGACAGACCCACACACACACATACAAAATCTCCTGTCTGGACTACTTTTTACTTCTTGTCACAGAGGGAGAAGGGTGTGACTAGCTTTACAATCTGGTTGCCTGTATGAGGAACTGAAACTGCAGGAAGCACAAAATGCCAATTTGCAGGGTCAGAGAAGACTATAGAAGTCATAGAATGCTCTACATTTCTCAGAGACTTTGTTTTCCTGGACAAAAGAGATAGCTTGTAGATGATTTGGGACCAGAAATCTTTCCACTGCAGTTTTCTAACTGTCCCGGTCCGGAATCCTGTATGCCAGCACCGGAGTCGGGGGAGGTTTCTTTTCGATCCCAAGAGATGAAATTAAGACACAAACGAGGTCAGATGCCGTGCAACCAAACTTAGATTTATTATCAAAACATCGAGAGAGAGAGAAGCGATAGGACAGGAGGAAAAGTGGGAATTAAGCAAGCACTCGAGTTAGGGTCGCAAGAATAGTCACCACCTAGGAGGTCTTATGGGAGTCCATTTGTGGTGCAGGAGTCCAGGAGTCATCACCACGAAACAGCATCCCTCAACACAGCATCACAGCATGGTACAGTCCTGTCCCCAAAGTAAGTTGTTCACAGTCCTTTTATGTGATTCCACTGCTGGGGTCCCATGACAGCAACATGTCATCCTCTGTTGTCTCCTGTGGTTCTTGTAGAGAAACCTCATGTATGCTCGGTCCCACTCCAGGGGTCTCCAGGTGGTCGTCCTGTGGCCACGAGCTGCCATGTGGTCCCATGGAGACGTGGCTGTTGTCTGACCCAGCTTGTGGAGCCCGTCTCTCTCTGTTTGCTCTACCCGCAGTTTCCTTTCTTCTTCAACAATAACAGGATGTGGGTCGAGAAGCAGTCTTTTATCTTTCTGAGTGATCTTGCTTAGCATAACGCTCCATATCTTTCTGAGCAATCTCTTGAGACATAACGTTTACAATTTTTTCAGAGTCTTACATCTTCCTACATGCAGTAAGAGTGAATCTCCCTAGATTTCCAGTTTTCATTCTCCTCATTCCAAAACCTTTCCCTCTGTTCATCTCCCTCAGCATATCTGCTGTGGAAATCTTGTCTCCAGCCGGAAGGATGAGGCATGTGGAAACTTTCCACAGCTGTATGTTGATGACAGTATAGGGGGCTCAGCTGACCAACAAAAACCTTATTTTAATACAGCTAAACACAACATCATTAATCTAGAAATGAAAACTGTAGGTCATATTTTTGTAAGGAGAAGATTGTATTTTGAAAAGCATGATTGAAATGAAGGGTCAGGGTGGATAATCATTGCAACGTGAGCTCTAAGGATGATGTAGTAGCAAGAAAAGACTATGCAGAGCTTGACTGTGTGAACAGAAAGAGGCACTGTTACCATGACATGTGGTGTGACTGTATATAGCTTTTATATTTAAACGAACACAGTCTAGAAAGCAGGAATTCTGTTTTGTAGGCTGTTTCAAGACATGGCCATTCTTATTTGCCCTGCAAAACTGAAATCATTAGACCTTTTCTGATTGAAATTGAGGCAAAACAAAGGGAGCCAAGATAGCTGTCCTACTTTCAAATGGCACTGAGTTGATTTTCTTCATAGTGTCTGGTATGATGCTATTTTTTGGCTTGAGGAGAAAAACAGTGTTGGCAACATACCAATGTTTTAGTTGTTGCTGATCAGTGCAGCACAGATCCTAAGATGTTTCACCTTCTTGAACTGTCTTGAAATATAGAGACCCAGGGGTGCACAAGGAGCTGGAAGGGGACAGAACCAGGACAGCTGAACCAGACTGGCCAAAGGGATATTTCATACCATATGACATCCATTGAAAACTATAAAACAGGAGGGAGTTGGCTGGGAGGGGGCTGCTGGCTGGGCATTGGTCAGTGAGTGGTGAGCAACTGTGTTGTGCATCACTTGTTTTGTAAATATGCATATTAACTTCACTATTATTTCTCTGTTCTGTCTTAGTAAATAGTTTTATCTCAACCCACAAGTTCTACTTGTCTTTTTCCTGATTCTGTCTCACATTTTCTGCCTGTGAGGGGGGAGTGAACAAATGTCTGTGTAGTGCTTAGCTGCTTGCTGGGTTAAACCACAACAGTAGCCTGTAATGAGCAGTGGTGCTGCTCCCCTGGACCACCATGGACTGAAATTCAAGTGGTTGGATTCCTTATGGAGTGATGTGGATCCTGGGTGCAGAGCTGCAGGGAAGTCATCGCCCTCACTGGCAGGACAGTATTAGAAGCTGAAAATGTAAAACACCAATGTGTTATCAACACTGATTTTCTCCTAAAACCAAAAAATAGCTTCATACCAGACAATCTGAAGAAAATAAACTCTGTCCCACTTAAAACCAGGACATATCCACCCCTTATTCTGTACCATTTACACCATGCTTAGGTCCTACAATATCCCATACATCTCAATTAATTACCATCACCTATCTTGCCTTTACATATATACACACAGCTATCATTCCTGTATTCTGTGGGCCATCCCATTCTAATGTGTCTGGCACGGCAGCACTCAGCGGTGGTGTGACTTCATTCAGGCCCCAGTAGTCCACTGCCAGCCTCCACTCTCTGCTGGACTTTTGCACTGGCCATATGGGATTGTTAAAGGGAGAGTGAGTCTTGCTGATCACTCCTTGGCTCTCCAGTTGATGAATCAGCTGATGGCTAGGGATCAGGGAGTCCCAGTTGTTGCAATATTGCCAATGGTGATATGTTGTGGTAGCGACTGGCACCTGCTGTTCTTCTGCTCTTAGCAAGCCCACAACAGAAGGGTCCTCTGAGAGACTGGGAAATATACCAGGAATGTACAGAGCCTCTGGGCCAGTCACAATGGTGTGCTTTTGCTACTCCTTCTCAGTCAGGCTTACCTCAGCCTCCAATACAGTTAGCTTTTGGGACCCCCCCGTCACTCCAGAAATATGGATAGGTTCTATCTCTTTAGAACCTGATAGCATTAAGGTACACTATGCATCAGTGTCCACTAGAGTCTTACACTCCTGTAGTTCTGATGTGCCAGGCTATTGAATCCACACAGTCCAACACACCTTATTGTCCCTCTTCTCCACCTGAATTGGAGGCAGGGCACCTCTAGTTCTGGTTATTGTGTTTGTCACTCACTTCTCATGAATGGAAACAAAAAAGGCTCATTATCAACCTCAGAAATATGGTGAGACAATCTTCTTTGCCTGGGAGGCTACCCACTGGAAACAGGAGTGGCCATTTTCCTGGAAGGACACCCCTTTTTCAATTATCCTTCCTTGCAACTCAAGTACTTGTGCCTCTAGGGTCAAGGTGGGTTTTCCATCCCGCTTCCTAATATCCTCTCCATTGTCATGCAGGTAGAACCACGGGGTGACATGTGGTGTGTACCAACTATTTCCACTCTCTTAAGCAGAGGAACACTGCCTTCTGATAGCTGAAACACTGGTCTGTATAGGTGGAGGAGGAAATTTTTTTTATTATTTTTAAAACCACTGAACCAGTTTCTCCAGCCAAATCACAGGCCTGTAGGGAGGAAGAGAGACTTTCTTTGTATTGCCAAAGTTGGTCAGCCAGTTCCTCCACTGTTTGTTCCTCTCCATCTTTCCAGATCATTACTGCCAGTGGGCTGGCGTATGATGATGGTGAACTCGTACACAATTCCACCACATGGATCACGTGCACTTGATGTTATCTGGATTTTAGGATAATTGATTATTGTTTGGGTCAACATTATACACCACTTCCAACACAGCTAATTCCCTCAGATACTGGATATCTCTTTCCATGGCAGTCCACTTGCACAGCTGACGTAATATTGTCCCTGTTGCAATACCTTTCCTTCACAGCTAACAGGAGTTGTGTCCAGAGAGGACAGGATGCATTTTTTTTTTGTTGTTTTAGTAGTTTCTTAACCATAAATAAAACCATAAATAAAAAAAATATATATACATGCAGAAGACATAGCAATAAGATCATGCTAGTTTGAATATACCAGGTATATTCAAAACTTTCAAAAATAATTTTACCTTGCCGGGAGTAAATAGTGTAATTGTGAAGAGTTTCTGTGGTAAGGTTCCTGAGATCCGAGAATGATGGCACTGTTGAGTACAAGTGTCAAACTAAATCCATGACTGGTATAACACAAGCACATGCTACGTACAAACTGGCAAAACTGTAAAAAAGCCTAGGCCAGCCCTCAGAGCAGATAAACAACCTGACCAGTGTTAAGAAAAACAACCTTGTAACCAAGTAAAACCACATTATGAATGAAAAGGACAGCACTGTGACCAGCAGCTATTAAGCTGATAAAGATATTGAAGAGCAGCACACCGGTACCAAGACAGATGACTGAGAGACATCACACTTTGCTCACAGGAAGTCTGAGACTCCTTGGTGGTCTCAAGAAGCAGCTGCCTCCTTTTTCTGCCACCATACAGCTCCTGCAGTGGGATCTGGCCATATGCACCTTTGTTGGACAGCCCCTCAGAAGGACACCCGGCATGGTGGTGCTTCCTGCTATGTCAAGGCTCAAGCCCTAAGGTGTCTGTTTTGCCTGGTTCTGGTCAGGGATTAGAACCTGAGATTTTCATGCCAGGAGTGGTGCTAGAAGAAATCTCTCACAGTGCATTACAGACCACTGATTTCTCATCTTGGGTTTGCTGAGCTTCAGTGAGTTACGAAAACTGGAATAACTCCAGCTGGGGACAATCAACACAGAGCACCAGTGTCTTTAGCAATTCAGTCAATCCCTTGAATTACGTGAGGCAAAGAATCAAGATGTCTGCTTTGAACTGAGATGATTTGAACATATGTCAGCCATGTCCCTGGAAAATATTTTCATTGTTCATCTAATTCTTAGACATTTCAGAAATCTTCAGTAAATCAATATGTTTTCATGAAAAGCTTTGGTTTTCAAAGAGAAAAGGTGTTTCAAGTAAAACAGTATTTCCCATCTGTTGTATTTCACAACTATAAAAAAACAAAATGGCAAACTGAAATGGCCAAAAAAGAGCTGTAAGAACTACTGGAGTCCTGGAGAATCTTCTTTACTACAAAAACTCATGATATGCAGTCTTTTTAGTTTATCTTTAAAGGTAAGTGGTGTCTGTTCACCGTAGATAACTACCTATATGAGGAGCAGATTTACTAGGAGACAACATGTTAACCTTCTGAAGGCATAAAAAGACTCTCATGCCTGGAAGTTGAAGCTACTCAAATTCAGAAGAGAGATCAATTGCAAATGTTTAAGATAAGGATAATCAATCACTGAAACACCTCTTAGAGAAATGGGTTGTATCTGCCACAACTGCAGTCATTAAACCAGGATTATTTTGAAACTGTTTCAAGAGTCAGTAAAAAGATTTTCAATAAAATAAGTTTTAATTCAACTGGGATTTGAGAACTTGCTATAGGAATCATTTGATGGTATCCTATGCTCAGTTTTATACAGGTCAGACTAGGTGATAACATTTTTATTTCCTAGATAAAGTTTCCCACTTTAGTTTTCTGGCTCATAAGTTACAATGAATGATTATAATGAAAAATACTTGGTCAAACAAAATTATTTCTCACTAGACTTCCAGACAAAATCTATGTAAACAAAGAAAAGCATTTTTCCCTTCCCTAAACTTTTTCACATGCTAAAATGTAATTTCAGTGATTTTTCAAAGGTATTATTTCCTTTTGATGTTTTCATCAAATATTTTAAATTTTCAAACTAAAAACTTTGTCTTCTTTCTTTTCTAGATAAAACATGTTTGAGGAAATTTGCACAAATAGATTTGGTTGACTCAAATATTTATTTTTCATTCCTGTACTGAAAGTTCTGTACTTTGTTGTCTGGGCCTGAATGACAAGATTTTGAGAAAAGACATCTGAACTCACCCTCTGGCACTTTTCCCCCTACTGAAGGGTGTGCAGTCCCTAGGCTTACATACCAGCTTCCTCTCTTGAACATTTGCTAAGTAGTATTATTAATTCTGGAGAGATGATGCCAAAAATTTGTAGATTTTTGTTTATATGAATGGTTTCAAATTGTACTTAATATAGAGTATCAAACTGACATGATAAATGCTGATAAAAGAGTTGACAGGGCAAATAGGTATCCCTTGTTTCACGTAAGTGTCTCACTACTGGATAAAGTTATACCTGGCTGAAAACTTTCCCCAAAGGTGAAAAAGAAGGGTTATGGAAAGATTTAAAACATAAATTAATATATATATATATATACATATATTTATTGGCTCCTTTCTTTTCTTATGAAGTATGCTCTAGATGAGGAAAGCTCCCAGAAATAGGGTAAGGAGATGGTGTATCAAAAAACATCCTCTCCTCTCCTCTCCTCTCCTCTCCTCTCCTCGTGCTGTAATAGTTCTGTTGGGTTTGAATGATATATGTTATGGATAGGAATAGATCTTCTGGAATTTGGTCAGATGCAAACCTCTTAAACATTCATCTAACTTATTAAAATTCTTGGGTTAGAACTGTGAAAGGCGCTGGGCACTGCAATGCCAGACCTTTTCATATGCTTCCCTTCAATGAATGGGCCCTGACAATCTCTCTTTGTAAAGAGCTGGGCTCTTTAAAGATGAAGCCATGAAAGCTGGCTTGTTGAGGAGGAGCTGGTATTTCTTCTTAATTGGCAATGTGATAGCATAGGAAAAAAAAAAAAAAAAAAAAAAAAAAAAAAAAAGAGAAAGCTTCATAAAATAGAGTATTTTCTTCTACCTTTTGTTGAGAGATGCAGATTTGCACCAGCTTACTCTATTTCTCAAATTTGAAACAATGCTTGAGTGGCACAGGAATGCTTGCCAGTTCTAGAAAAACCTGGTCTACCTCCCTATCTGTCATGTCCAAGAAGATTAAAGCATACATCTTCCATTTCAATCTGTAACAGTGCTTGATCCAGATAAAACACTTCTGCTTCTTGGGTTAACAGAGTTAGTCTAACCACCTAACCTTGTGCTTGGGACACAGACAACCGAGAGGGAAAGTAAGTGCTTGTTGTTGCCCTAGGTGGTATCCGGTTATCCACTGAAATACGCTGCCCCATCTAACACCTAACACCTTGTATCCAAAGAATGAGGAGTCATTCTTTTGCTCTAGATTAATTAGGAGTGGTACAGGTGTGATATACATAGAGACACTGCTGATGGCTTGGTCACTCTGCCACTGTGGAGCACAATTGGGAGGCACAGTCCTGCATCTCTCTTGGCTCACAAGAGCTAGGCTGGCACTCTTTGCCCATGTGCTGTGGCCATGGGGAAGACAAGTCAAGGTAGGTCATGCTTCCCTGTCACGGCTGGGGCACCAGAGCCTAGCTGGCAGGTCTGCAGACAGAAAAATATTTGCTTATGAGCTTGTGTAATCCCAGCAGAGCCTGGGGATGATCTTAGCCACCCCATAAACCACTTTGCAGGCCAAGGCAGTCTAGCAATGCAGCTGCAAGTATTTAGGCACCAGGGTTGTTTTACCAGCCCTCCATTTAGTCTCCTGCTTGCACTCCTGTGAGTGCACAGGGAAGCCTATGCCCAGCACTTGTGTAGTCAGAATCCTTGCTTGGCTACCGTGTAAATTCTTAGCTCCTTTACGTAGATATTTTTCTCTGTCTTTTGATGTGACTGCTTCTCTGTCCTCATGGCAAAAAGTATAGGCAAGCTGGGAATGTTTTGTTACCTTACTGTGTTATAAATCATCCTGAAACTTCTAGACTAATACTTTCCTAAGTCAGAAGTGTGGGCACAGGGGAAATTAGACCCGTTTGGTGATACTGACTTCTGGTGGAGATGCTTGTTTGCTTTTTCCCCTTGCTGTGGTCAAGTGACCTGAAGTCAGCCACTCTTCCTTTTTCCCTTTTGTTACAAACTCCATATGAGAAATGTGAGAAAACCAAGCTGGACATTACACTACAAAACATAGCTGGGACTGCTTAAAGTATCTTGTTTATTATTAAGAATAACAACCATGGGAAAAAAACCTCATCTCACTTTTCCTGGCATGCAAATGTTGCATCTATCCAGCTCTTTTCTGCCCTGGCCTTAAAAGCAGGTGATTTTACTTTGTGCTTTTCTGCCACTGCCTTTCTCTCATACACCCAACATTTAACACAATGTGAAATGAAGCAGTGAAAATGGGATATTGCCTCTTTCCTCATACCTCCCTTGGAAGGTGCACAATTTTTTTAAAAATTTTATTTATTTATTTATTTTGCCAGCAAACAGAGTTTTCTCCCTCCTGGAGGCAAGCTGAAGGGCTCTGTGACCCTACAGAAAGCTCCTGATTAAGACACAGCAGCCGTCGACATCTGATTGCTTCATGTGGGAGTTTTCAGTGAAACATTCTGAGAGTGTAATAACTTTTGCAATTGATGGCACTTCTCAGAGCCCTTCTTGTTATTTAATTGATTCCAGGCTGGTGCTTGCTAAGAAAAATGCTGTTTGTTGGGGCTTGAGCTGTTTATTATCCATTAATAACCCCGTGGGTGGACAGCTGCATTGTGCTGATCAATACTCAGAACTGTGTTCCTGAAAGAGAGGGTTGCAGGGAATTTGGCTTCCAGGCTAAGCAGAGAGGAGAGCACCCTTCTCACCTTACAAGGGTCCTTCTTGCCCTTGCTCAGGTGGCTTAAACTCTTGCCAACAGTCCATTACTCCCTGGAGTCTGGAGCAGGATGAGTGCTCTAGGCACAAAGAACAGGCTGTGTGTCAGTGCTCAGCCACCTCCTCCCACCAGAGGAACAGAACAAAAGTGGAACAGCAAACATCCGTGCTGTAAACAGGGAAAAAGGATTGTTCTTCAGTGGTTTCCTGAAATTTAAAATAACAGTTTTTTTTTTTTTTTTCATTCTGTTTAAAACAAACTCACTGCACAATTATGTTTAATACAAGTTTTAATTTAAATCTTGCAAAAGTGTTTATACTAAGGAGAAGGTAGTTATTTATACCTCAGCTTCTGCACTTGGTTTTGTACAATGTCCAGCGTGTCAAAATCCTGGTCTTTAGCTTTTTTGATGAGACTGAAAAGTATTTTAGTTGTGCATGTTTCTGTGTATAAGAATACGAAGAAGGTATGCAAATATCAGACATTGAAATTAGGAATTTCCAATTAATGGAAAAATAAGAAAATAATTTTGTATTGTGTTTAGGTTTCAAGCAAATTTTTATTTCTAAAACTTCCCATGAAATGGGATACCCTGAAAAAATCTGTTTTCAAAATTGTGTGTTATATAGTGCCCAGCTCCCAATGACTGATCATAACACTGTATGAAAATATATACAAAAAGCAATGAATATATGATGGAATTACGCTAAATAAAAATTTAATTTTTACTGTTTTTTTTTTTTTTCCATTTCTCATTTTGAATTGCTTTTCTGACTTATATCACTATAGGTGTGATATAGAAAGAAAATAAATAATAAATTAAAAAATCGGTTTCATGTTAATACTATTTCCTGACAAATATATGGATGAAATGTATTCATAAGTTGTTGCTGGACTCATATTTTGTCAAAGCTGAAGGTTAGTTTTGAATTGGTTTCACATGAACTGCTATCCTGAAGAAAAACAGCATAAAACTAAAAATAAAAATTATAGTGCTCCCTACCAAAATTCTACATTTTGATCTCATTTTTTCCTTTAAGTGCTTTGCTTTGGGGCAATGGTAGTCACCACCATTAACATATTTTGTCATCAACAGATTGTGACCATTTTCAGCCATTGAGGAGCTAGTGATGGTTTTGAGGCAGTGACCTAGAGAAGAGAGGTACTTTATCTCATTAGAAGACAATCAGCATTTTCTGGGCCCACGAAGAATTACTTTTTCATGATTAGGCCAATAACTTTATGAAAAATAAACCCTTTAGAAGAGATAACTTTGAAAAATAGGCAAAAGGTAATACAGCATGAAATAGCCCATGCAACTAAAATAACTTTAAAGCAAAATCTCAGGGCTTCTCCTGGCAAATGAAGACCTGGGTGGATTTTTTAATTAGTGTATTCATTGCTTGTATCCATCACAGTCACAACCTGTGTCCAGTGTAACAGGAAGAGCAGCAGCTTGTATGGCATTGAATCTAAAGCTGTAGATTTTTTGTCACTTCTGCACAAAATGCAAAGTAAGGGAGGGAGGGAAAGATGGGAATGGAAAAAGTGCATAGAAACTGCTACGTACCCCTTTCTCACCCTTTGGGGCTTTGTCACATTAGCCCCTTGGAATTAGATCAGCAGTTTCCTTTGTAAGGCTTGTCTCATTTCAGGTTGGTATTCATATGTGGTAATGTTATTGCAAAGTGACATTCCTAGAACAGTCAGTAAGATGCATGCTAATAGGGAGTGATGGAGAGGAGCTAATGTGTCGGGAATGTCAGATGGTGTAAGCAGATCAGTGCTGCTCGGCCTTTTCCAATTCGTGTTGCACCAAGCAGGAGCATGGAGGACCAGATCATATTTCTTCGTTCACTTCACCTGAAGAGCCTGTGTGGGGCATGAGGAGGACAGCTACAAGCCATCTTTGACTGCTGCAGCCAGAGCAGGGAAAGAAGATGGTTTTCCTATGTCCTTGGGAAACATCTCAAA
This sequence comes from Alectura lathami, assembly GCA_013399715.1. Classification (NCBI taxonomy): domain Eukaryota; kingdom Metazoa; phylum Chordata; class Aves; order Galliformes; family Megapodiidae; genus Alectura; species Alectura lathami. The sequence goes on from VXAV01011907.1 coordinate 773,758, forward strand.
AGTTGCTCTGCTGTGTTTAGGATGTACCAGGCCGGACATCGCGGCATCAGCAGTGGCTATTACAAACAAATGAGCTCTCAGAGGGACGCAGACTAAGGGCACTCTCCTGAATGCAGAGTTAAAGCATGAGGAACAATTTATTTTGTTTACTTCCTTCATGCAGTTTGCAAACGTTACATAATGGATTTTTTTCCTCCAGTTTCTAGATTTTATCCCATACCATCTACAACCCAGATCAGAAGTAGTACATCTGAGATTGTGACTTTGTGTGAGCATGAGTATCTAATTAGTCATTAAGCAGTAATTTTTTCCTTACCATAATACCAGTTGCTATAACTATTGTTATCTTTAAAATCCCATGAAGACTGAAACCCCAGGGCTGGTGTGAATCTTGTTTAACTGTAGCTATTTTGGAGAAGGCCTTCTGAGCTAGTCCCCTTGGCTCTCCCTGTCTGCAGTACAGGCTGAAACAACTCTATCCAAAGATGACTTTATTCATTTAAATAAGGATCCTGTCCTAGAGAAAATTATGTCTACATTTTGCCTGTAGGACAGTGTCCTACTTTTGACAGCTGAAGTGTGACATACTTCATTNAGTATTTTCAATAACAAACAGCTCGCAGCCAGATGTGTGCAGTGCACAGTGTACATCACACCCAGTAATGACAGGTCAGGGGTCTTACATCTATTGCACAAGCGAAACAGGCAATAGGCAGCTGAATGAGATAATTTTTCCTGTTCCCCTCAAAAGTCTTAATGGATAGTCAGTCTCAGAAGTGTTTTATGCCATCTTTTCATGCTCCAGGATTAGGCTGGATAAACAAATACATCATTTTTAAAAAACCTTCTCATTTTTCTTATTGATTTATTACTTTTATTATTTAAGCTTTCTAAATGAATGGTATTTGAAACAAAAAATAAACATTTTAATGGAAGTCTTATGACAGTCTCTTAAGACAACCTTTTTTTTTT
>VXAV01011907.1:854937-872970 GCA_013399715.1 Alectura lathami
TTTTAAAATATATATATATATATTATTTTTATCTTTTGGGGGAACAAAGCACTCATCATTTGCTATCAATACATAAAGACAAAGTGACAGCATTTCCTGATGGGTAGAGAAGTGGAGACAAGACTCCTCACACACACGCCATTAACCTGTCATAAGGAAGAAACATACACAGCCAGCTCACTCTATAAAAAACTGGAAAACTCAGGAAAAGCTTGGGAGGAAATCTTAAATCTGATTAGGCTCCAGATCAACTTCATAGTAAAAGTTACTCTACTCTTTTTTTTTTTTTTTTTCCCAAATCTGTAAAAAATTATGTGTGGTGTTATAATTACAAGAAACCAACAGCTAACATTTAGTATTGATAGATACATTGTGTTCCTAAAAATCCATAACAATATGCCAGTAACAGTTCAGTTTTGAAAACTACACTGCATCAAGAAAGTGCTACTTAATCTTAAGAAATTACTGTTGTATCTTGTACTGTATCCCTATAAAGATACCTCACATGAGTGTTTTAATGTATTTGATTTGAAGAAATTTCAAATTTCTACAATGGATATGTTTGAAATTTGTTTTCTTCTGTAATGTATCATAATTTATATTTGCCCAGAGACAAAATATCCAGGCTAAAAATAAGGGGGTTTAGGGCTGTGTATGTTCTTGGTGCTTGTTCTTCATTTGGAACAGCAAGACTGTTTGTGGCATGAAATTTAGCCGCAGAGCAGGGGCAAATAATGAGTATAAGCAGAAAGAACAAATGAACCTTGCTTTCCAATAGTAATCTTAGGCAAAGATAAATATAGTAATTCAAGTTATGATGATGACATATACTTAGTTTATATAACAAATTATATTTTACTTCCTGGGTTGTTGTATAGAAGTGTATGGGATTCCCGCTTGCTAAGACATTGCTCCTCATTTAGCCCAATTAGAATATATGGATTGCTGCTGAGTAAACTTGTAAAAATATGGGAATTTGTTGTGGAGAAGGGTATTTCTCAGAACAAAAAAAGAGGTGGTAGAATATGACCATGAAGAAAAAGACATTATCTGATAGACGAACCAAATTACTAAAACACTGCATATTTCTGAAAGTTTCCTATGAAGCATTAGCAGCTTCCTGATTAACTAATTGTGTAATAGCAGTGTAGAATTGTTGTTCTGTTTCCAGCGAGCATGAGTTTGACCAATGTAAAGCATTTCATATGAGAAAATCTTTAAGGAATGGGAGTAGGGAGTTGCCATAAAGTACTAGAAAAAGTGAAAGACATAAAAATTGAATTTATGTTCCTATTTTATAGTCCTCTTTTCATTTTTACTTTGCTCTTTTGCCTCTTTCATTGCTCTTGTAGGACTGTAAACCTATACTTCAAATATGCTGCAGTAATGACTGGCAGTAAGAGACTGTAGTAGTGTAGAAAGGTAATGGTTGTTGCATTCAGTTACACTCCCTTATGATATTATCACTAAAATGGTAAATTCCAGTGCAACACCAGAGAAAGTTTCTTAAGAATTTCCTGACTATTAACAGCAGAGGTGACTGATAAGTGAGCGAATATAAAGTTCAAAACATTTTTTCTTGGGAATTGTATGCAGAAAATATTTAGCTTTCGTTTCTGCTTGTGTCAAGCATCCTGGCTACAGATTTGCTCCAAGATTTCTTTAGCATACTCAATTATTTATGGTAATTCTGACTGACTAATCACTGTCCATCTCAAGTATTAAGCAGAGTTTGCTGCTATAGGAGAAAGGGACAAAAATCTTTTGTAGATCTCATAAGATAAACTAGTCTCTGTGGTTTTCTCCCTCCTCAGAAGACAAAGAATGTCCCGGTTTTAGCTGGGACAGAGCTGATTTTGTTCATAGTGTCTAGTATGAAGTTATGTTTTGGCTTTGGAAGAGAAACAATGTTGATAACACACCGATGCCCTGCCAGTGAGAGGGGTCTGGGCACAAGGAGCTGTGAGGGGACAGAAGCAGGACTGCTGACCTAAGCTGGCCGAAGGGATATTCTATACCATATGGCATGATGTGAGAAGAACCTATAAAATTGTGAGGAGTTGGCCGGGGAGGCAGCCGCTGCTCGGGGACTGGCTGAGCATCGCTTGGTGAGTGGTGAGCAATTACCTTGTACATCATTTGTTTTGCAAATATTCATATATATAATTATCACAACCATTATTTCTCTTCCTTTTCTGTTTCAACGTATAAGTTCTATTATTTTCTGATTCTCTCATCCATCCCACTGGAAGGGAGCGAGTGAAAGGCGTGGTGTGTATATTTTCTTGCTGGGTTAAACCATAAAAAAGAGTTTTAAGACAGTTTCTCCCTTCAAAATACATACATTCTGCTAGTGTTTTTTTTTTTTTTTTGTCAGAGTATTCAAGTATACTGTTATATTACTGCAAAATAATATTTTATGCAAAAAAACAGACCTCAACAAGACGTTATTGAAAAGTGATTCAGAAATTTATTTAAAGTGATGTAGAAGACCTTCTCCAAAGCAGATTTTCCTTTATTTTTTCCTTATTCCTTTAAATGTTTCTGTTTTGAGTCTCTTTCTTCTAACTTTACAAAGACTGGATAAAGCTGCCACCAGAGACCACCAGTATCTCCAGCAGTTAATTGCCAGCAATTGTGCTTGACTTGGAAGTCTCTTCTCTCAAATGGTAATGAGTTGGATTAAAAGAGATAGAGAACTGCTACCCTAATACAACTTGGGTAAATAAATTCCAATATTTTAAATTCTACCTGGCTTTACATTGTGATACCATACGCTGTTTTCTGTCTTTTGGTAAAATGTAATTCTTCTAAATACTCGTAACCAGCTAACACATTTCTGTTCAAAAGTGTACTAAATAAAAAGCTATATGGTGTTACCAATGTACTGCAGTCCAACCAACTGGTAATATACTTAATTACCCTCATACGGTGACAACATGAAAATATAAACCATTTCCATCAGGACCCCACCAAACATAATAGAGAATCCAATGCAGTTTTTGGAAGTGTTAAGCTCTAACAACACCAAATGAAGGCTTTAAAAGCAAGAGATTCCCAAAATCTTAGAGAACCTGCCTCTTATGCTTCTGTTAAATGCTGCGTGACGGCTCTCCTGTAATTATTACTGGTAGCATGAGGTGATGCAACACAGACAAGATGAAAGCAGTTGTCTTTAAAAGATAGTTGTCTTTAAAATCATTACAGAAGTTAGAGTTGCAGAGTGGAAGATATATATGAAAGATGAAACTCCTGCCAAGTCAGAACAATTCCTGCCTATCCAGAGTAACTAGTCTAAGGGACTTCTTAAAGAAATTGATTATAATTTATTTAAATTATTTACCGTGGTGGAATCTTGACATAGCAAACTCTAGCAAAAAATTCCACTGATTTCTGTGGGGAACTTGATGGAAGGCAGATATTATTCTATAGAGATACAATAGTCCTCTCAAGAAAGGAAAAATGTCTGTGAGAAGTAATAGAGACCAACATAGGATAGAGCTCTTATAGGATCTCTGTAGGTATTTCTCTGCTTGTTCATTTAATTTAGGGGTAAACTATTATGTAATATTACCTGTTCACAAAGGTATTAGATGAGGCTTTGTGACCACCAGAATTGTAAGAAGATCTACTTTGACCTTTATGAAAACAAGGTTTAACCTATGGAAGTTGCTTGTGACCTGAGATCACTACCTAAATCATAGAATGACTTGAGATGAAAGGGGATCATCTAATTCCAACGCCCTACTGAGTTGCCACACACTGGATCAGGCTGCCCAGGGCCCCATCCAGCTTGGCCTTGAACACCTCCAGGGATGGGGCATCCACAGCTTCTCTGAACAACTTATTCCAGTGCCTCATCATCCTCTGAGTAAAAAATTTCCCTATGATATCTCATCTAAATCTCCCCACTTTTAGTTTAAAACTATTTCCTCTTGTCCTATCATTATCAGACTGTGTAAAATATTGTTCTCTATTCTGTTTATAAGCACCCTTTAAGTACTGGAAGGCTGCAATGAGGTCTCCCCGGAGCCTTCTCTTCTTCAGTTTTAACAAACCCAGCTCCATCAGCCTTTCTTCTTAGCAGAGGTGCTCCGGCCCTCTGATCATTTGGGTGGCCCTCCTCTGGACCCGCTCCAGCAGCTCCACATCTTTCTTGTGTTGGGGGTTATTTTAGGTGTACTACATTTCATAACCGTGTTTAGGTAGTACATCAATCCTTATTAGTAGAGGACAGTTTTTCACAGTAACATAATAATGGTGTCAGATCAGTCAGGGTTTCCACAAGGGTTAAGACCTATTAAGAATTAAACTCTCTTATAGAAAGATATGATCTTGCTTGGAGAGCAAGTGGCTTTAATTTAATTAGTGATTTGGGGCTTTTGTTACCTGCCCTACTTTTGAAATTGGATTATTTGTTATTATTATTAATAATTACTTAATAACTGAGCAAAAAGACATGACTCCAGAAAGAAACTGATGAAAGTGATAGGAAGACAAGAGAGCACATATCTGTCTCTTGTGTCACATCCTTGTGATTCCCCTGTTTAGCCAAGCTCAGGAAATTGAGTTAGTTTGCAGGAGAACATGCTGCTTCACCAGTGTCTGAAAGCTCCTAATTTCCCTAAGTCTGCTATATATCATTCCTGACAAGTGGCAAATAGACAGAGCACTTCAGAAGCAGAGAGTGCCATCTTACTAGAACAAAACCAACAAATCAAGGAGCAGTAGTCCTGTTGAGTAAAAATCATATGCTTCTTACTACAGAATGCATGGAATAAAAAATTGTTGTGTAGAATAAGATAATCTATCATCTATCTGTACTTCAGTAAGGCCTTTGACACAGTCTCCCATAACATCCTTCTCCCTAAACTGGAAAGATTTGGATTTGATGGGTGGATTGTTTGATGGATGAGGAACTGGTTGCAAGATTGTACCCAGAGAGTGGTGGTCAATGTCTCAATGTCCAGATGGAGATCAGTGAAAAGTGATGTCCCTCAGGGGTCCATTCTGGGGCCAATACTCTTCAATATCTTCATCAATTACATTAAGTGGGATTGAGTGCACCCTCAGCAAGTCTGTGGATGACACCAAGCTACGTGATGCAGTCGACACACCTGCGGGACGGGATGCCATCCAGAGAGACCTATACATCAGTGGGCCCAGGCTAATCTCATGAGCTTCAACAAAGTGAAATGCATGGTCCTGCACCTGGGTTGCCACAACCCCCACTATAAATACAATCTGGGGGATGAAAGGATTGAGCAGAGCCCTGATGAAAGGGACTTGGTGGCACTGGTGGATGACAAGCTGGACGTGAGCCAGCAGTGTGCCCTCACAGCCCAGAAATCCAACCACATCCTGGGCTGCATCCAAAGAACCGTGGCCAGCAGGGGAAGAGAGGTGATCCTGTCCCTATGCTCTGCGCTGGTGAGACCCCACCTGGAGTGCTGCGTGCAGATGGGAAGTCTTCAGCACAGGAGGGACACGGGCCTGTTGGAGAGCATCCAGAGGAGGGCCACAAAAATGATCCAAGGGATGGAACACCTCCCCTGTGAGGACGGGCTGAGAGAGTTGGGGCTGTTCAGCCTGGAGAAGAGAAGGCTCTGAGGAGACCTGATAATGGCCTTTCAGTATCTTAAGGAGGGGCTACAAGAAAGAAGGGGACAGACTCCTTATCAGGACCAACTGGGGGAAATGGCCTTAAGCTGAGAGAGGGGAGATTGAGACTGGATGTAAGGAAAAAAGCTTTTCACCATAAGTGTGGTGAAGCACTGGCACAGGTTGCCCAGAGAGGTGGTGGGTGCCCCGTTCTTGGAGACCTTCAAGATGAGGCTGGACAGGGCTCTGAGCAACCTGATCCAGCTGCAGATGTCCCTGTTCACTGCAGGGGAGTTGGACTAGATGGCCTTCAACGGTCCCTTCTGATACTATTACCTTTTTCCTAATTAAAGGTACTGGTCAAACTAAATAGAAAACATATACATAAAGTGAAATCTGCTCTTTCAAAGCAGAATTGTATCTATCAAGATATTTTCGTTTAGTAATGATATTGTTTGAATATCATTGGTAGTGATATTGAAAATCCAACTTTGTTTTGACATGTTTTTCTTTTGGTTTTCCTATTTTGTAATAATTTTGCCTAAACATAAAAGGAAAAGACAGGCAGGCAGAGAAATCACTGTTAGGCAGAAGATAAACTGATTAAAACGGAGAAAACAAAATTACATTAATGGACTCTGATGTGTTGCAGGATAAAAAGAAAAAAAAATTCTCGAAGAAGAAGCCATTTATTACTGTTTTGCTTTAAGAAGATGATGATTGTACTTCCTTCCAAATGAAATATTATTTTAACAGAACTAATTTCCCAGTTAGATGGATGGAAACTGTATTTCCTGTGTGACAACCGAAGCTCCCAAGAGTATGGTGATTCTGCAACATGCTTCTGTGCATATCAGAAGTAGCTGATGTATCCAAAATACATCTCTCATAGAAAAACCATTGCAGAAGGTCACTTGAGCACGTAAGCTCAGTAGGATATAAGCAGGTATCTATACATGCTAGTGTTAATGGGGAAAGGGAAAATTTATTGTAAGGAAATAACAACTCCAAAACCCTGCCACCCCACCACGTCCACATCTGGTGAAAGAAATTGAACCAGGAGACAATTGAAGAAGACCATCCCACAGTGCAATTTCTTAGTAAGCAAAACTCTGACATAGGCAAACACAAACATCTGTGATAACAATTCACCCTTCGCAAGTACTTATGTTTTCTGCTGATATGAATAGAAAGTTGATCAACTTACAAGATTTTCAATGAAAAAAAGGAACAAGTGTAACTGTCAAACTCTTATAGACCCACCTTGCCCAACCACATGAACAGCCCCACAGAAGACTCAAAAAAAAAATTCTGTTTAAAGTTAGACGCGGAGTTTTCAAGTTCAGAAAGTGTAGTTTTAGCAAATCAGTCTGGTTTGTTCTAGGAAATTCCCACGTCAGCATATTCGCACGTGTACACACATTTCCTGTGGTATAGGAAATGATATTCCAAATGTAAATGGATCCATTCAAATCAAATAAGTACTTTATTTTACTCATTTAGGTACTAGGATTTTGGTTAACAATCTTATTCTTTAATGGGCCATATCATAGTACTAATAAATGTATTTTTGTAAAATTACCACTACTCATAAAGCAGAAATGACCATATTATTTTCCTCTTTGCCTCCACTAGTTTGATCTGCATTGCCTTTGGTGTCTCCACATACACCTTGCATGCTTTTGCGTTGACACTGCCATTTCTTGAAACAATCTTAGGCAAAGAATACCAGTGTTACTTTTTAAATGTTAAGAAATTAAATTAATTAAAATCGAACAGCCGAAGTGAGAGTACAAAAACTGTGAAAATGCATTGCTTTCTATTCCTAATAAAAACAGGACATTTTTTTAAAATCAAGGTAGTTAATTTCTACTAGAAATAATAATAATAGAAAATAAAATATTATATTGAGAAGTCTTTATAAATAAGTTAAGGAATAACTTTCCTATATTTCTGTATTTTTATCATCGATTGCTTGTTAGTACAAATAAATAGTTATTGGCAACCTGAGCTGTTTAATTTTTATCTTCCTCTTCTCTTAGGTGTTGTCTAGTACGTACATATGAAAAATGAGTATGTGTGAAAGGAAATAAAGTCCCTCTGCTGTAAAATACTTTCTTTCATTAGAGACAGCAATAATTCTGTAATATATGCAATAATGAGAAAGTGTAATGTGTGAGGAAACACTGTAATAACTGGAAGAGACAGAGCGTTTAAAAAAGACTGAATTTGAGGTGGGAAGTTCCTTACCATTGTGGTGTTAGCTAGGATTCTTAGTAATGAATTAGACAGTGAAAAGAGGAACAGACAAAAATGAACTAAAATGAACTAACATTTTGTCTTCCAGGACTGGCTGCTTGGTAAAAGTGCTATGGTTAATGGTGCTAGTGGACAAAAGTTCTGCAACCATGCAAACCAGCAGAGCTCCTTCTGCCACAGTGCCATCAAACCAGTACGTAACTAACCTAGCCTGGCTGTTCATTACCAGTCTTTAGAGGGAGCTGATAGTGTATACTAGCTGATTTTCTTATGCTTGTTGCACATACACTTACATTATGCACTTTCTAAAAATTTCTGTGCCCTGTCATTAGCAATCCTCCTCCATAGAGGTGCAATACATAGGCAAAAAAATGAGAATCGGAACATCCTCTTGCAGTTTGGAGACAGTCACTGTTAATACAAAGAAGCTCCGTTCCCAGGTAAGGAGTCTAATTCTGCAGTCCTAGCTTAAACAAATTGCTTAAACAAACTCCTGCAAGTCTCCTACTAACATTTGAGGGACCACTTGTGAGAGTTACAGTCAAAACTGTCAACAGGAGAAAAACACCCACTCTACTTCACACTAAGGATGCTGAAGCTGCTTTAAAGACTGCAGCTATTCAAAAAGTATCACCAGAAGCATTTTTCTCTTTCCAGATCATAGGGAGAATAAACCTTCACACTAATTTCTGAGCTGTAGTTGTTACAGTTATCACTGAATGCAACTTCTAAACATGCACAGTTAGACTGCAATGGCTGTACAAGCAGCAGGTCTAACAATTATAGCTGTTGCTAATAAGATGATCAAATATTATTTTACACATATATATTAAGATGAAAAAAAGTCTTTACCTTACATTTTTCTTTTTTATCCCAAAAAGACAGTATGAAGTTCTGCTCTCAGTGAAGGCTGTTACCAAATAAGGATGAGACATTCAGGCAGCCACCATAAATCTAGATTTTTTAACCCTTTTTCTCCTGGTATTTTGTTACTGCTCTCTTGAAATCTGAAACTCACAACAGTATGTTGTTAAAACCTTTCAGCTATGGAAAAAAAAAATAGTAGAGAAGTGGGAAAAGCTATTATTTTTAAACTGCTAAGTCAATTGATGAAAGATATATTTAAAAATCCAGAACTGCAGTATTTTGACCACTTATATGATTTATTATTATGTCCAAATCTGACACAGAATAAAAAACCAGTTTCAATGGAGAGCACACTACATGGAATTCCCCTTTTTGTCCTGCCTTTTGGAGGAGTTGAGTTTATTCCCACATCTGCATGGATCAGTAAGAACTCCTGTATAGCCCTCAATCTTTCTCCTGCTTCTTTACAATAAAAACGCCATAACTATAAAGTCATATTTTATTTGAAATATTCAAAGACTTATAAACATTAAATACAAATACAGTAAGGAGATTTATAAAGAAAGTGGATAGCTGGCATTAATTTCAGATCAAACTCTGCATCAGTCAGGATCAGGAAAATAAAATCAGACTGTGACAGGCAATAACCTGTTCCAATGACACAATGGCCCTCATAATGAAGCTGCAATCACTCTTCTGATCTCCCACAATTGTGTTTCTTTCTTTTCCATCTTGAGGAGCTGACACTTCCAATTTATTCTAATTTTCCTGATTCTAGGCTTTGATTTATGCTGCTTTGACTATTGTACATCCTGTCAGAGGAAGGAGAAGTTAAGGATTTGAGGCAGAGAGAGAAACAGCACTGACATGAGGGTNAGATCAAACTCTGCATCAGTCAGGATCAGGAAAATAAAATCAGACTGTGACAGGCAATAACCTGTTCCAATGACACAATGGCCCTCATAATGAAGCTGCAATCACTCTTCTGATCTCCCACAATTGTGTTTCTTTCTTTTCCATCTTGAGGAGCTGACACTTCCAATTTATTCTAATTTTCCTGATTCNCATGAGGGTGAGTAACAACAAAGAATAATACCAGAGATCAAACAACTCTGATAGGTAATGCTTCAGCCTGCATAGCTCTGTAATTCTACATAACATTTCTCTTTCAGTCCCGGTTGAAGTGAGCTCATAATAATAAAAATGATAAATCGTTATTATTATTCATTACTAAAGCTTCAAATGGTGGCCCAACATGGAGAGAATTGTGCTGAATTTAAAGCTGGGACATCTGATTTCTTGTCCCTGTCGCATAAACATGAGACCAGACAGAAGTAATTTTTTCTTACTTATCCCTTTTGCTTGCTCTAGTACAAAGAAATAAATGTTTATAATCTCCTCTTTGCTGCCAAAGTGTACCAAATGAAGAACAGACTCTTTGAAAGTAATGTCTCAATTAGAATTTCCCTAACCCTGCTATCTGAGACACTATTCTGACACTTTACAGGTCACTAGTGTTCTGTGTGTACCCCATGTTCTTTTCGGTCATTCATTTATAAGGCTGAGAGTTTTTTAAAACACGGAAACCTCCAGTAGTTAGAGACCACTGATATCCCTATCTGTGAGTGAAGTAGTTATACATACTGACATACAGTGATTGTTTATTGTTATTATTTATTTTATGCTTCAAGGGAAAATAATGCACTTTTCCCATTAAACAGTTGTTTTTCTTAAGTGGAAGGATACCTCTTTGAACTCTGACTTGGTAATTAGTGTAAAAACAGACACATAGAGACTGATACTAGCAATCATTTAATCCTTGAGGGCATAACAACTAGTGTACCGGGGGGTGATCTTAATTTCCATGTGGCTGATCAATGCTTCTTAAAAATACATTTCGTTGCTTAGGTCAGTAACTACCCATAGTCTGCCATTTAACAACATGAAAGTCACTGAGCAAAATATCCCCTGCACACATTTTTGAATATATAAATAAATGTTCTGTTTGTGAGAAGAGGTGCTAAGAAATGTGGATAAGAGAGATCGCAAAAAATTTACCATTCTTTGCTCAAACTGGATACTGTTACATTCTATCAGTGTTCTGTACCAGATCTGAGGATCTCCGCTCACAGGACATAGAAGTTGATTTGGCAAATATTTCTGGCTGTTTCTTCATTATGATGTACTACTCGGTATGAGTAAAAGAACAGTAGCATCAGGCCCACAGTGAGCAGAAGAAACAGCGGGTGAATACAAAAGGTGATGCTAAAACAGCAGAAATGTCATGAGACAGGGATCACTTTGCTCTTATTGCCAGTCCAAAACTTTCAAGAAAGGAGATGATGGAGCAGCCAGATGCTCACATGAAGGAAACCATGAAACAGATTAACTTCCTAGGAGAGCCAGGCCTGTTTTAGTATCACATGCATTGCCTTAGAATTGCACATCGGGTTGCACTGGGCTGAACCTGCTATCAGCATGGAGGAGATACAGTGCAACTTCTATGCCATGTTGCAGCAGTCCTGGTGTAAGCAGTGAAAATATCTCCAAAGGCAAATCTTTAACTGTTGTCCACCATTGCCCAAGAGATAACCATAGCCTAGACGTGCACTTGCTTTTTAATGTCTCTTTAAAAGCATCTGACTTTACCTTTACCTTTAAAAAGACAAGTGAATTATATGAAATAATGCCTCCTCTAGCCTTAAACATTTTTAATGTACAGAGATACAGAGCTTTATGTACAGAGATAACTGAGCCAAAAGATTCTGTTCTAAGCCATCAAGAAAAAGCGGAGATATGGAATGAGCCATGAGGTTTGTGATAACTATCTGATGTAGGAAAAGGGACAGTAAATACAGCCTCTACTGAACACTCCATTACTTTGGTTTTCTTCTCTTTGCAAGAAATTTCTCATCAGATACCTTTTCCCTCAGCTACACCACACTTATGACCTTCCTAGTGCAAAAGGGCAGCCTATCTATCTGTCCCAACATCTAGAGCATATTTGGCTTCTGCTTGTACATGCTAAGTCTTTAAATTAGAGGTTGGAAGCTATGTCACGAATTAGGTTAACAGTCACATGCAAATAATACTAAATTCTCCATGTGTAAGAACCCATAAAGTTTTGAACATTATGTCTCAAGAGACTTCTCAAAATTGAGTGTAGACATGGGACATTGTACCAGGCGAGACTGCTTCTGTTTCTCAACCCACATGCTGTTATTGCCAAGAAGAGCAGAAGTTGTGGGCCAGCAGACCGGTGAAGGTTGAACCATCAAGCATGAAGTCTCCCCATGAACAGAGGGATGAAGTACCGTTCCCATGGTGACTTTATCAGTTGGACCAGATAAAAACTCTACAACAAATTGTCATTTTGTGGTCAACCTGTCGCTGTCAACCTGCCACCAGCGACATCCTGGACCATTGATGAATTCCTGGAACATCCATTGGACCTCCTGGGTAGTGACTATTCTTGCAACCCTACCTTGAATATTTGGCTTCATTTCCACTTTTTCTTTCATTCTGTCCTATCACTAGTCTCTCTCTCAATTTTTTGATAACAAATTTATGTTTATTTGCAAGGCATTTGACTTTGTTTTTGTCTTAATTTCATCTCTTGGCATCAAAAAGAAACCTCCCCCAACTCCAGATAGGGACACCTGTTGTTGCTGAACACAACAAAACTTAAAAGAATCTCTTGACCTCGTCTTGATCATTGAAACTATTAATCAGTCTGCTAAGCTTAACACACTTGCAGATGGACAGTTCAAAATACAGTGGAAAAAATAAACAGTGGAGTAATAGTTGAAAATTAAGAGATTGTTCAGCATTGCTTCCGCCCTTCCCCCCCCCACCCCCTCAGTGATCTGAAAATCCGAAAACAAAAGAGAGCATCAACCGTCCGATGGGAGCAGTGTCTAGTTACCACTCAGGACTGAAAAAAACGCCTGTTCTCAGAAAATCCTGTCTTTAAACAACTGTTTTGAGGCTATTAGAAAGATAAAAAAAAATCCTACATCTTTCAGGTTAATGAGAATCAATCATTTACTGCCATTTTTCCACACAGAAACCTACTAATTATGTCCCCATAATAACAGTTTTTGTTGGCAACATTCCATCACACCAAGCCTAATCAGATGACTTGTTGCAAACAAATTTCTTCACCATTAACCTGGAGAATGACACAAGCTCAAGATCACAAGCTCAAGATGACTACTTAGCAAGGATGAGCAGGGAGGAGAGCAGGCTAGAATGTAAAGGAAACCATAAAATCATAGAATCATTAAGGTTGGAAAAGACCTCTAAGATCATCAAGCCTAACCATCAACCCAACACCACCGTGCCCACTAAACCATGCCCGTAAGTGCCACACTTATTTGCTTTTTGAATACCTCCATGAAAGGAGACTCCACCACCTCCCTGGGCAGCCTGTTCCACTGCCTGACCACTCTTTCTCAGAAGTTTTTCCCAACATTCAACCTGAATCTCCCCAGCACACCTGGAGGCCATTACCTCTCGTCCTATCACTGGTTACCTGGGAGAAGAGGCCGACCCCCACCCCACTGCAGCCTCCTTTCAGGTAGCTGTAGAGAGCAATGAGGTCTCCCCTGAGCCTGCTCTCCTCCAGACTGAACAGCCCCAGTTCCCTCAGCCACTCCCCATAAGCCTCGTGCTCCAGGCCCTTCACCAGCTTTGTTGCTCTTCTTTGGACATGCTCCAGGACCTCAATGTCTTTCTTGTAGTGAGGGGCCCAAAACTGAACACAGTACTTGAGGTGTAGCCTCACCAGTGCTGAGTACAGGGGGACGATCACCTCCTGGTCCTGCTGTCTACACTGTTTCTGATACAAGACAGGATGCCATAGGTCTTCTCATCTACCTGGGCACACTGCTGGCTCATGTTCAGCCTGCTGTCGACTAACACCCCCAGGTCCTTTTCCTCTGCACAGTTTTCCAGACACTGTGCCCCAAGCCTGTAGCATTGCTTGGGATTGTTGTGACCGAAGTGCAGGACCTGATGCTTGATCTTGTTAAACCTCATGCAGTTAGCCTCTGCCCATCGACCCAGCCTGTCCAGATCCCTCTGTAGATCCTTCCTACCCTCAGGCAGATCAACACTTCCTCCCAACTTGGTGTCATCTGCATATTTACGGAGCGTGCACTCAGTCCCCTCAAGCAGATCATCAATGAAGACATTAAACAGGACTGGCCCCAGTGGTTTTGTCCCAGATCTTTTCTTTACTTACAGCCTGTCAGCTTTTTGTGTCCTGCACACTCTTCCTTAGACATACAGGTCAGAGGTAACCAGACAATCCCCATGAAAGAGACAGACTGCAAACTGTTCAAAACTGGTGTTTTCATGTAATGAACATGTGATCCCAAGCAAAACAGTACCTCTAAGTGTGACTGGAGTATTCAGGTGGTCATGTAACCCATTGATTTAGAGACTAAAACAACAAATGCTGCTATTTGCCTGGACTTTCTCTTTTCAAAGAATGATGAGAATTGCATAGTGGAAGGAAGGGGTGTATGGAAGAGAGAGCAGCAAGAAAGAAAGAACCTGAATGGAAGAATACTGTTTTCAGGTTCTTTCTGGAGGGAGACTGAAATTTAAGAAAGATTAAAGGAAGTTTGAAATCTGAGAGAGATTTCCTCTCTTCTCCCCATCCTTTGCTCACTGTTTAAAATCAGTTCTGGTTACCAAAGTGTTGTATCCCATAAAGTAATAAACTTTTTACTACTTTTCAGAAAAAAAAAATTGCTCCCCTCAGTTAGAATTACAGAATTTATAGGTTATTAAAAAAAGTAAATGTGGAGCAACATTGTTAAAATGTATTCTTTGAAGAAATGCTAAGAAAAAAATGATTTGATTTTCAGAATATTTCTCCAATTAAGTCCTTCATTCCTCACAGTATGTCTGATACCATAATGAAAGATATATAATAACAGTAAGATCAATTGCATGACAAACTCTTCTCTAGTGTGGACAATGTGTTGTTTTTTTTTCTCGTGGATTTTTTTCTTTTCTCCTTGAGAAGCTGTAGGTAGTAATTGCAGCAAGTACCAGGAGAAAAAAAATATATATAATTACATGTAGGTATTTGTCATGGTTTTGGCTGGGATAGAGTTAATGTTCCTCATGGAGACTTGTACGATGCTGTATTTTGGATTTTTGGTGATAATACAGTCTGGTCTTGCACCCTTCTTCATACAGGACTGCAGGACGTTTTTGTTGTTGTTTTATCTACCCCAGTTGGACATGCAATCAGGAGTCTCTATTACTCCTTCATAGTTAAACTCAATTCAGCATCTAAAACATATTAGAAAATGCAGGAAATGCATTTCTTTTTTGCTGTTGTGTTTTAGATATGTGTTATGCTATCAGCACAGAATCACTACATATTCAGCCGATCTTGTCTGCTGGCCTGCAGTGGAGAATCTTGCTGCTTCAAGTTTTTTAAGTAGTAACCAAAAAAAAAAAAAAGCATGTGGATGGCTGGGTAAAGGTTTGGCTCTCATTCAAGGCACCAGCAAGGAAATACCCTCTAACAGAGGAAACGGCCAGCCAGGCTTTGTTATGAATACATAAGAAACTGTGATTGCAACAGCCTTCAGTGAGAGTGAACCTTCAGAAACTGCATCCTTTGTTCAGAGCAGCTGAAGCCAATGCCTTTCCCTGGGTAGAGGCACATTTGAACAAAGGACAGCAGATTTCTCCTTTCTCAGGTAATGAAACAATCTTTTTGTGCATGTGCACACAAGCTACGTGCAGCCCCTGCCCTAATCAATGCATGCTCCAATCAAAACTAACAGCCAGCAGTGACAACCAGGTGGGGACAGTAGGACCTGGAAGAAACCATATGGTAACTGTGGGAAAAATGTTATGGAGGGAACCAGATGCTGCACATCAAAGGATGCCCAGGAGGGGTCTGGAAACCCTAGTGACATCTCTTCCCAAATGGCCACTGTGGGGAGGGAAGCTCTCCCATACCTTTTCCCTTCTGTCTCTTTTCTTTCTTTCATTTTTACTCAACTTCTTTTTCTCCCCATTTTCACAGTGAGAGGCAATGAAGGCCATCATCAACAGACGCCACTAATTAATTTGTGTGCATATGAGCTGTCTGACACTGGTGCAAACCAGCTGTGGTGTGAGAGAATTTATAATACACTAATCTGCACCATGTATTTGTTTACAGTGTTTATTTTATTTACAAACTTATCACCAAATATGTTGAGGAAATCACCAAATGTCTGACTGAAACGGGTCAGGAAAAATCAAAAAATCAGATTGAGTGATAGATTATGGGAACTGATAAGTTACAAACAGGCAAAAAAGTTCTAAAGAGTGTTAAGCTGCTAGGAACAGCATTTTCCCCAACCAGGTCTTGCAAAACTAAGATGCATGTCCCCAAACCTAGCTTCTTTTCCATGTTCTTTTTCTTTCAAGAATGACTTGGGGAATGCCATTAAAATATTCATCAAGAGAAAAACTCCAGCTCACTGGAGCCTGCCATAACCTTATATCACCTACCTGTAACATTGCTCACGAGTTTCTAAAACCCACAAAACTGCCTCCAGAACAAAATGCATTGCTAATTTTTGTGGTGTGGGCCTGGCTCTCTTTTGCCTTCAGTGTTTTTCAGTCATCTCTATGTATCTAAAATAGCTTTGAAGTGTAACCCAAGCAATGCTACAGTATTTTATAGTCTTGTGGGTAGCAAGGAAAGAAATTTGGTTCCAGATAGAATGGAACTAAGCCCACACTTTTCTTGAGATTTATTTTGTTTTGCTTGTTAAAGATTTTGGCTTAAAGTTAAAAATATTGTGCCTAAACTTGGATTTCTAAAGCTATAGCCAAACCACACAGTAACAGCTTGATTTTTAAGCAAGTGCAGCACACAGAAATAATTTTTATAGTCGTTCAGTGACAAATGCGGGGGCCTCAGCTATTATGAACTTGGAAATATTATTGTAACTCTGCTGTTCTGTGGCTTTCTTAATAAACAGAAAGCTTGGCTTCTCAGCTCATTTCTAGGCTGTTCAGCTCACCTTTAAGTTCATGCCTTTAAATTGGCACTTAGTTGCAGTACAGAGCAGTCCTGCATAGGTGAAAGAGCAATGTTTTCATTTCCACGGGACCATGACCATAATGAAAAAACTGACCTAGAGAGCTTTGCAATGCAACCCTGTCCCATTGTTTACAGACATAAAAGATGCCAGCAAAGTAGAGACCATTTTCAAGAAGTACCTCCTTCAGCCTTAGTTTTCTGCTCTGTGATCTTCATGTTTTGTTCTTGTACTCACTTGTTAAAAGACTATTGTCTTTTATTTGTGCTGATATGGCACAAAATGATACAGAGTTTCAAGAAGAAATAATTTCTCTTTTGGCATTTAATAGGTATTTTCTGTTCTCTACTGAAGTAGAAAAATTATATACACACAAGTGCCAAAGTAGACATTCTCTGAATATGTTTACAAGGATGCAAAGATCTCTCTCAATGCCTGTTACTTTTTTTCATTTTTGATGTGTAAAGGCAGTTTGTCCCAGTTTATTTGTTGGAAACAGAAGACTGAATGAGAAGAGAGATTAACTGCAGAGCTGTAACCACATTTTCCCTTTCCTAACCCACTGTTCCCCTATAAAGGCAACACATATAAAGAGAACACAAAAACATTATGCTGAAAGAAGTGAGTCTGCGAGGAATTTATCTCAGGCGGTTATAGAATCATAGAATCATGGAATGGCTTGGGTTGGTGGGGTAGAAAAGCAACTCTGTAGCTAGCATTCAGATCTGCCTGGAAACTACAAGTACATTAAAATTCTCCAGCTGTTACAATAGACAAATAATAATAAAAAGGCTTTGAATTCATTTGCAAAAGGTATTTCTAGGGGTGCAGCAGGCATTAATTAAACTAATCTCCAAAGCGTCTGGTGTTTGTTTTGATAAATACCCAGAGAAGAATGGCAACAAATTACTGCTGAGCAGCAAAAGTAAAACAGTTTGAGCACTGTCCAATGGAGACAGATACCCTGAAATCTTGAAGTGATTTGTCAAGTGCAAGAGCAGCTGTGCCTAAGCAGGCTTGCTTGCTGTCCTCTCTCAAAAGTGGTCAGCAGCAAAGAGCAAATGGAAGGAGTGGCGTACAGAGGTACCACTACAGCATACTTTCCTTGTGTTGAAACTGGTGGTGACCCTGTGTCTTTTTCTGCATCGCAAAGCTGTTGATAGTGTGGTGGGTGGCTTTTTTTTTTTTTTTTTTTTTTTTTTTTTTTTTTTTTTTTTTTTTTTTTTTTTTTTCTCTTTTT